>KZ308288.1:1503423-1617892 GCA_000376725.2 Ladona fulva | reverse complement strand
CGCTTAATTACTTCAATTAAAACCCTTTCCTCCCCAACCATTTCTAGCTCCTCTATGTTTGTTTTTCTATCCACCCAGCTCACCTTCTCCATTCTACTCCACACCCACATCTCAAATGCTTCCAATCTTTTGATGTCCTCCTTTCGTAAGGTCCACGTTTGACACCCATATAGCAAAAAAATCCATATCAAGGATTTTGCCAATCTTTTCCTGATTCCTTTATCGACACCCTTTGTCATTAATTCCCTTCGCTTCATAAAAGCTTCCTTGGCCAATGCTACTCTTTTTCGAACCTCATCTCTACACCTCCCATCCCAAGATAGAATACTACCCAAGTACGAGAATTTGAACACCTGCTCTAGTTTTTCCCCATCGACCCTGATCGTTAATTTAGCCTTCTTTCCCTTAGTGAATCTCATTACCTGAGTTTTACTTACGTTAATTTTCATTCCGTATTCTTTTGCCTTATCGTTTAGTGCATTTACTAGCATTTGTAAACCCCTTTCGGAATCGCACACAATAGCTTTATCGTCTGCATATCTTACTGACTTTACCACTTTCCCTCCAACTATCACTCCCTTGCTTATTTCTTCCCAAGCTTCATTCACCATTTCCTCTGCATATATATTAAAAAGCGATGGTGATAATGGACATCCTTGTCTTACCCCTCTCCCCAACTCTGCCCATTCCGACTCCCCCTCAGTTATTCTAACTCGCGCTGTTTGATTTAAGTACAATTTTTGCACCCAACGCCTATCTTTCCAGTCCAATCCAATTTTCTTTAAAATTCCCATTAATTTTGGCCATTGAACTCTATCGAAAGCCTTTTCAAAATCGACAAAACATGCACATATATGCTTTTTAAATTCCAGGCTTCGTTCTACTAGCACCCTCATTACCCCGATTGCATCCCTCTGTCGTGGCGACGACATGGGGGGAAAAATAATAATTGGCACAGCGACTTCAAGTTTGGACAGCTTTTATTGTACTGAAATAGTCAGACTTACGATACGATAGCGCTAGTCGGTGAGGCAGAGATGCGGTGGAGGTTCCCCTTGGGCGCAGCTCAGGCGTTGTACTATGGAGTCGGAGGCGAGAGACTGCTAGACTCGAACAGGGAGAGGAGTGTCCTCCGCAGTCCTACGGCGGAGGACACTCCTCTCCCTCTGGACTGCTCTGGACCTTACGAGAGGACTCGGGATTGGCCTTCCGCAGTCCTACGTGGACCTTACGAGTCGGCCAGGGAGTATTGCCTCTCGAGCTCCAAAATGCTCTGCCTTTTATACTAATTTTTGGGGGTGGAAGGGTGGTGATGAGGGTGGCTTGGACCGCATCTTTACCCCACGTGCACCCCATATGGATAGGTCAAACCCTCCATCCTTTTACCCCTCCTGACCGGACCTTTGCCCAGAGCTCACAGGGATGACCACCCTCGCGTTTCCGTCCGCGTGGGTGGGTACCCTTCCGGCCGGTCTTCTGCCCTCGTTTTGCCTCACGCTACAGTATCGAAGGTATTCCCGAGAAACCTCATTCCAACACCTCGTTCCTTTCCCCTTCTGAAAGGAAAACAGGTCTATTCCGATTTACCCCTTAATGTTCCCTTCAATTCTTCTATTCAATGCCCTCAGAATAACCTTTGCCGCGTGAGATATTAAACTGATAGTAGGATAATCCCGATTAAGCATTATTCTTTTTCTTTAAAGGAATCAGGATTGTCTTAGTGAAATCCTCTGGCCACTTCCCATCATCATACATTTTCCTATATAAATGATAGCATTCTTTCTTACCCCTTTCCCCCAGGCTTTGGAACTCAACTGGTATCTAGTCAATGCCTGTTGCTTTATTTCCTTCCATTTCATGCAAGGCCCTATCAATTTCACCATCTAATATCCCAGGTCCAACATCATCATCCTCCACTTCTTGTTCAGTTTCTAACATTGTGTGTGTTGATTTCATGTCCTTCCCACATAGTTTCTCAACATATTCTTTCCACCTTTCCCTTATGCTGGCTGGATCTCGTAGAAAGTTACCATTATTATCTTTTCTTGTGGTTATTCTGTTTCGTGTTTTATTTCCCATTAACTGATTCACCTTTATATACCTTAGGTCGACCCTCCCACTTTTGTCCAGCAATTTCTATTTCGTTACATTGACCCTTCCACCACTGTTACCTTTCCCTATTTGTTTCCCTTCTCAGTTCGTTATTGAGAGCCCTATTTTTAAGGGCTTCAAGGTTCCATTTTGGTGTAATTTTTGCCCGAAAAATCTTTTTAAACTTTAGTTCGGTTTTCATCATGACCAGGTTATGGTCTGAGTCAACATCAGCACCAGGGTAACTTTTTGAATTTTTAACACTATTTCTAAACCTTTTTCTTACCAAAATGTAATCAATTTGGTACCTATCCGTATCTCCTGGCTTTTTCCATGTGTACCTCCTTCTATTATGGTGCTGAAAAAGTGTGTTTGTGATACAGAGGTTATTCCTCTTACAAAAGTCTACTAATTTCTGTCCCCTTTCGTTTCTATTTCCTAGTCCGAACCCTCCCACTTCTTCTCCATCTTTGCCTTGCCCAACTACTGCATTCCAGTCCCCCATTACAATTAGGTTTTTATTGCCTCTAACCCTTCCCATTACTTCTTCTATTTGTTCATAAACAAGTTCTACTTCATCATCACTATGTTCGCTAGTGGGCAAGTACACCTGAACTATCACCGTGTTTACTGGCTCAGCCTTTATTTCTACTGACATAACCCGGTCGCTTATTAGCTCTGTAGCTATCACGGCTTTTCCCGCTTTCTTGTCTAGCACTACCGCAACTCCCCTCTGGCTAGAATTTCCCCCACTGAAAATTACTCTGACATCATCACTCCAGAAATCACCCCCATCCTTCCATCGCACTTCACATAGCCCTAGTATGTTAATGTTGGACCTCTTCATTTCTACCTTTACATTTTCCAACTTTCCTTTCCTAAGCATTGTCCTAACATTCCAGGTTCCCACCCTTGTTTCCTTGGCCATCTTCTCTCTTCTTTTCTTGTCGTTTCCTGGGTAAGGGTTTCGTGGAATGACGACCGAGATAGCCTTACTCCTATCACTGCCGGGCACGACACTCCCCGTAGAGGGTTGAGTCCCGCTTACGCCACTTACAATATTCTTATATTGGCACATCATGATTGCTTGGGATAAGTGTGGTAGTCGAGGTGGTTTCCCGTTGCCTTCCTCAACCTTTCTCTTAACGTGACACCACCATCACCCATAATGGCCGCCCCACTGGGGTACAGACGCCTTTGCAGCCGCCTCACTGAGGTACAGACACTGCGTGGACTACCTTTCGTCTGGCCCCTACCTATTGACCAACCTGGCATGGGTGACCCTACCAGGAACATAGTTCCCGCCAGTTACGCTCTCTAGGTCATAGGAACACGCAAGCCCTTCCACCACAACAAGGTTGTAGTCCAGAAAAGGGACAATATATTTCATCACACACACAGAGACTGACTTGACTTGTATTTTATTTCACCTGGGGCAGATGAAGCCTTGTGACCCCCTCTTCCCCTGCCCCAGGACTCTCTAATTTACAATCAAGTACATGACAATAACGTATATACATATAAAAATATCAAATAATCATCAAAAGATTAAAATTACATCACAACAACATATAGCAAAATCAATAACAATACAGAGTAGGCAAATAAATAAATAATTAAATACAAAAGAAGTAAAAAGTAGGAAAATAACATGCAAGAATTACATATCAAATAAGTAACATGACAGTATAAAAGGTAAATAAATATGTATCACAGCAATTAAAATCACAGGTTAGCTTTCACCATAAAGTTTTAAGTAATAAATAGGTATCACAGCATTATAATCAGTTAGGTAAATAAATAGGTATGACAGCAATTATAATCACAGACAAGCTTGCACCATAAAGTTTTAGGAAGTAAGTTTCCGTCCTTTTTCTGCTGTAGTTTCGGCGGACGTCGATCGGGAGGAGGTTATATTCCATCGCGAACGTAGCGGCGATAGAACCCCCCATCCCGGAAGTCCTGTGTTGGGGGACGACGTACGACGAGCATGCGTTCCTCGTGTCGACCCCGTGCACCGCCCCCAGGAGGTGGAGACCCCGCTATCGTCGGAGGGGAATTGGCCTTCTGGACCTTGAGTCCGGTGGCGATGATGGCCGCCTTCTTCCTCTCCTTCATTTCTAGGAACCTCTCTGCCGGTAGTATATGGTCGTGTGCTCCCACGGGCCGGGACGGAACACGTAGCGTATACACGCGTTCTGAGCCACCTGCAGGCGAGAGATGTCGGCGCCCGAGAGGTCACTGCATGCGACCAATACGTAATCTAGGATCGGTTACAGCAGCGACTTCACGAGCGTTAGCCTCGATCGTATGTTGGAGCGAAAGTGCATGCCCCGGCACAGACCCCAGTGGACCCGGGAGACGACCTGGGACACTTGCTTCCCCCAGGAGAGGTCCTCGGAGATGGTTACCCCGAGGTGCCGGAAAGAATCCCCGTACCTCAGGGGGGTTCCCCCGACGAAGACGACCGGCGTGTCCGCTCCGAAGTACCGCTCGGGAATCGTCGACTGCGACGATTCCCGATCACGGTGCCCGCGCTCTTCGCCAGGTTTACGGACAGGCCCATCGCTTCCAGCCATCTGCACACCTTATCCAGGTCCTCGTTCACGGCCCTCACGGCCTCGGGAAGGAGGGGTCCCTCCGCTTCCTGGACCAGCAGCAAGTCATCTGCGTAGAGGGATAGATGGCTCTTGGTGTCCAGGTGGGATATCCCATCGATATAGATGTTGAATAACGTCGGGGAAAGGTTCGTCCCTGAGGCACCCCCACCTGGAACCTTCGCCATCCCGGACTGGGTCCCTCCACCACCCGCAGCGTCGCCCGACGTTCCGCCAGGAAGCTCTGGAAAAATTCCACTGCCGTCTCGTCGAAGTTCAGGTCCCTCAGAGCTTCCAAGAGGCGGTCGTGCCTGACGGAGTCGTAGGCCTTCGACAGTTCGAGACACTTCGCAACCCTCTCCATCCATCTCCGCCGTCCTCAGGTAGACACACATCCGGTTGTGGCTTATGCGGGATGCATATGTTATGTCCTTCGGGTCCACTATGCTGGTGAGGACGACGAGATAGTCCTCGCGACCCAAACCATCGAGGACCTCCGCCACCACCAGGTCCTTTTATCCGTACCTCCGTCGAGAGTGATGTCCGCCCGCGATGTTTCGGGCACCGGGTTGCTCCGCGTCACCGACGCGTAGGATGGTGTGGTTCCAGTCGGAGAGGTGTTGACCGTTCCGACGGAGGTGGTTACGGAGTTGTTGGAATTGTTGGTGGTTGTGGTGTTAAAGATTGTGGTAGCAGGGTTGGCGGTGTTGGTGACCATGTTGTTGTTGGGCGAGCGCCGTCCCCCGACCGAGACGTGGAGGCCATACTAGGTGGCCCCACGTTAGTCTTCGTGGATTGATGAAAATTAAATAAGAAAATAAACAAATGAGAAAATGAAAAATAAACAATAAACGCGCCGGTCGCGACGATCGCGCGGCACGAGAGGGGGGTGCGGAAACTCCTCACACCCCTCTTCCAGTTCCCCTCGCGCGCGACTTCAGTGATGGGTCCTCACCCTCCCTCCGCCGCCTCGTTGCCGCGAGGGGAAAACAACTGAAGCACTCACCGGCGCAACCGCAGCCGCTGGCCGCTAGCGGCGATTTAACCCGAAGTTAAAAGCACCGATAACTTGCAGAGCAGTCCTCCGAAAATGACACCTTCACTATGGCGAACTAACCTGCACTAGCTAGAAGTGTGGAAACACTCAAAACCTCAATAGCACTCCTACTTCTCACAGAAACGACGCACTTGATCGGAGCTATCGATAACACGTCCGCACGCTGAGATATATATTCATCATACATCAGAACAACAAAGAACTGCGTATTACATAAAACTTACCGAAAATTTCAAGCCGCGTATTCCCTGAATAGTGGAATTTATTAAGATCATATATTAAAGATCTCACTGTGGAAATCACGAATCGTTTTCCAACCGAACTCTCCCCCACTCCGTACCTCTAACTTTAAAAGTACCCAGTATCTCTTCACCAATCGACTGAGAAATTTAAATAGCGATCTCCTTCATAAGAGGCCGCGTATGTGCTTGGACGTTCTAAGGTGTAACAAACATACCTAAATACAAACAGATGTATCGTTATGGTCGAGTAAAATTTTAACAAAACGTTGAAGCAGAAAAAACATTTTTAATACACAAGATTTTAAAATTAACTACTTACTTGAAAATTATCAATGACACATTTACTTAAAATGCAGTCAGATTTTTGGTGAGAACCATATAGAGCTACAAGCCTACGAACTGCATCTTAAACTCACCAAAAATCTGACTCCATTAGAATCCACACATTCTGACATGTATAGAAACAAAATACATGAAGGCATACTTCACAAAATCATTCAAAAAAATAAGAAACTCAGGAAAAACTAAACAACTTAATACAGAAGCAACTCGCGAAAACCAAGTCTTATTCCATCAACACATCAAACAGTGTAGTTTACCTCTCCAAGGAATCCTTCGACAAAGAAGAAATCACACTGTTATCTAAAGGCCTGAAATACACTCTTCCTTACAAAACCCCTCCTATACAAGAAACTATTGCAGACATAGAATTATCAATTAAATTTCTTCCACAGAGTTCGAAAAACACTATCAGACAGTTATCTCTTCAACAGATTCGCGAAAACTTAGAAATAAAAACGGAAAGAATACCAACACAATGAACTTAGGCCAGAAACAACACAAAAGTATTTAAACACTTAACGAGAAAGATTGCTTTTACCTTAAGGCAGACAAAGGAAACAAAGTAATCATTATTGACAAGAGAGAGTATTTCGACAAAGTGAACGACTTGTTAGCAGATGGCCCTTATCAATCCATTTCCAAAAATCCCCTCAACAAAATGGTCACTTCCACAAAAGAAACTTAAACTAGGTAGAAACCTGATTACCAATCCTCTAAAACTCATACTCCACATTTCCAACCCAATCATACCTAAGATGTACTGCCTCCCTAAAATACACAGAAAAGATATCCCACTCAGACCGATCATATCTTCAATAAACTCTCCCACATACAATTTATCTAAATGGCTGAACCAAAAACTCAAACAATGGCCCCTTAACAATCAGTCTAATGTTAAAAACACAAATCATCTGATAGATCTCCTTAAGAACGTGTATACACATGAAAACGACATACTGGTTTCCTTCGATGTTAAGTCTCTTTTTCCCAGCATCCCCTTAGAAACTACATATCAATTTCTTGAAGAATGGTTATCAGAACAAAACCTCTCTCCAGAATTAATCAAAAAATACATTCTCTTAACAAAAACATGCATGAACCAAAACTTCTTCCAAATCGAAGGAAACTTTTACAAACAAACTAACGGGACCGCAATGGAGAATTGTCTATCACCGCTCCTCTCCAACTTATTCATGACTTATTTTGAAAAACATTGCAAAGAAAACTTCCATAACTTCCCAAAAATTTGGTACAGATACGTGGACGACATATTTGTTATATACACTTGCGAAAGATGAAGCGTCACGTATTCAACGTATTTCTACGTACTGCCACAAGTACTTCATAAGGAAAGTTCCGAAGAGGTATGAGGTCCAAATCGATTGAGTTCACCAAAATTATTTTCATTAAACTTAGGATCAGAAACTTTAGAATACATTTTTATTTTCCATAAATTAGGTATTGCATTGCGAATTGGGTACCTGCCTTCAGTGTCCACTTTCTCCGGGTCCCTTATCTTCACACCCAAAGAACTTCCGCAGGCGTTGAAATCTCTCAAACTCCTAAAATCTAAAACCGATAACAATTCCTTCTGATGATACATGAAATATCCATGAACAGACTTTGAGAGAATTCCTCAAAGACGAGGCTTCTTCGCGATGTTCACTTCTTTATTGCGGCTCTCTGATTGAAGGTTGGAACCGCTCATCAACTGCTAAACGCGCGCGATCTCCTGGCGTCCTTGACATGTGCTGTCGCTAACGATCCTAATTAATCAACATTTAACTTCTTACGAAAAAGTACGAAAATTAAAAGGATGAAATTTCTAAATTATAAAAAAACCGCAGTTATCATCAAAGTGTCATTAAAGTACGTCTTCTTGTCAGATGAATGAAAGAATCTGAATGAATGGTGGCGGGAAAACTATTAGAGAGGAAAAGTTTATTAGCTCCAATCGGAAAAATAACTCTGGGTACACCCTCTTAAATAACTAAAAATACATAAGATTTAGCAAAGGTAACATTAATGCTAAGAATATTCATTAAGAAATCCAAAAGTTAATTACATTCGTCTATAACTTGCCGCCGTTTCCTTGGTAGTTGGCGCTTATCATGCTCCTGTAATTACATTGCATAAAGACAAAAAACTTATTGGTATTACTATCTTAGGAAATATCCAAATCGGATATTTATTGGTTCCTGCTTAAAGTGGTCAATTTTATTAATTATATACTTCAAATTTAATAACTACGTGTTCAACTGATGAACTTAAATCTAACTTTAGTTACCATGGAGTTGAAGATAATCATAATAGCGAATTCAGATTATGGCTCACTGTTTCTTTATGGTTGTTACATATGGCATTTCAGCTAGATTTCATTAATTGATTATATATATTTAGGAGTGAAAATTACTTTTTTATCTCGGTTATTAATTTTCCAGGTACTTGGTGAGAAAGTTGGAAAGGGGTGGGGGATTTTCCCTTCTGTGCTGAGCTGGGAGCCTCTCCTCTCCTCTTCCTTCGATATTCCAAGAACTGGACAGTGTCAGGGCATTTTAAAATCTCCATTTATCTGAAAATCTAAATAATTATTTTTCTTTTTAATTGGGTATTTATTGCTATCAGTTAGAGTAAGATCTTAGACAACCTTGCAAGAAACAAAGGGTGGCTTCAGTAATTTAAATAAAGAGAACAAAAGTTGGGGAATATGTCAAACCAACGTAAGTAAGGCGCATTTTTCAATAGTTTGCTTCTGGTGTACTGGTGAGCCACATAGATTTAGTAGCTCTTGCATAGAACCTAACTTTATCCTTATTACATTATTACCTTGGTTAACGACGGTAATCAGTTCCAAGAATGTTGCCGTTAACAAAAATCGTCATTATCCAAGGTGCGAGTTTATGCAACCATACTGCATGTCAAACATGCAGATAAAACTCTTTCAAATGTCATTAAAATATGGTACATATAATTCGCATATCAATCGCATGTCCTAGCTTTGATTGAAGACTAACGATTTTAGGCTGAGCTTCTAGTAATGGAGAACAACGAAAACGCAAATCGGTCTCTTGGAAAGCTTATGTTTTGGCTTCCTCCCTATATTGTATACTTCGACCGTAACTTGAGAAGTCGAGAACTGCGAAGCTTAGCCAGCCCGGGGCACCTGCAGAACATATGTATCAAGTTCATAGTCTAAGTAGAGAAAAATGTCTTCGTACGATTTTCGGTCACCAAAAAAGCAAATACTTTTAACTGTAGATTGAGGATTGCTGATGTTGTTAAGTAAGATAGGTAATTTATTTACTGAGTAGTGCTTCATATTTTATCTAAACGTGCAAGCATTGCGATCCATTGTGTGCCCAAGCCGGCTATTGAAAGAATTCCTTTAACATGTGGACTTTTGACGGCGTTATCCTTGTCATGTAGTTGACATTGATTTGTCAGTAATTCTGGTATTTCTTTCCGCATAGCATCAGAGAAGCTAATATGGTAGATTATGTAAGGTATACACTCCTTGCCATACGCCACTGGCGGCTCGCGGGGTAAAGAACTAAAATCTAAATCTACGCTATAGGCTATCGCACCATGTTGGAACGCTAGTCCCTCATTTCGTAAAACATAACACCATTTCAACTTAAGGTTCGCCTTACCGGCATTATGTAATTGTTAAGGCATTCCGTGTTAGTATTACGTGATTACCGCTTCCCTCCACTAGATTCAGTAGGTTACCCGGAGTACGATGAGGCGGTCGCAGCACATTTAGAAACATGTCCGGAAAGCAAATAAATATAATTTCGTGTTATATCATGATAGTTCTCTAGGTCCTGCTATCATATATCTTGATGAATGAAATATTTATTATTTGTCTTTCTACGGAATAGAGAAAAATGTATCATTTATTTAATTTTGTCTCTGCCTTGCTCATGGCTATGATGATATGAAAGGTACTGAGGTATGAGTTGTACTGAATAATGGCAATGATTAAGGTTTCTCTTTATAGTATGGTACGGAAATTGTTTCTCGAAGAGCCATTGTTCTTCACTAACGTGATATTGTTCTGTTTATAGCATTCTGACTCAGTGAGGAAAGAAAGGGCAAACTACTTCACTCTTCATCTTGCATTATAAACCTCATTTCCCTCTCCTAGCTCTTCGTAGCTAAGGATGGGATAAGGTCCCAACCGGCCTTCGGGCTGGGTAGTTTACAGACAGATAATCCCGTAAACAGCTATTCTGCAAATTTTGAAATGAATTGTTAAGAATCAATTATAAATGGTTCCCAGACCGATCGATTCTGTGTCTTCGAGGCACGATGAACAGTGACGGTTGGACGAAATTTTATTTTTGGCCTTCGCCTCAGCGTCACGTTGGCAGAGCTCCGTCGCTCCACTAGTCTCAAATTACCGATACCTCTCACAATGCCTGAGCCTTGTAATGAAGACGAAGAATGGCTCCTTGTCGTGACTCCTTTTCGTTTGGGCAATTTTAGTTATCGTAAAGTCCGGCTGATTTTGAATCGATCGAGAGGGAATAACAGATTGCTGAAGTAATAACAAGACAAACTTTTAAGTTTAATTTTCATAACGTGCAAGATTTCACTCTAACTCGTAATGTATGATGGGATTCCTAATAGACGGATGGCCCTAACTATTTTTCATGTGCTGTTGACAGACTTTCTCCCATTGAATGTCAAAGAAAGGGAAAATATTTCTGTGAATCTTAAAACAGTAATCTGCAACTACCGCCGCTCAAAAGCTGTACTGAATGAATTAACCTTGATCTAAACACCCTACCTTAATCCGAGCCAGATGCTCTCCCGTAACCCGTGATCTTCGATAAAACATTGAACATAAAAGTGTTTAATAGAAAGCAATGGATAAGACCCTGAGTTAGGGGACACGAACAAAAGTTTTATGGCAAAAAGTGAATTTATTCGTCGTATAACAAAAGTGCTCTTGTAGAAAGTCGTCTCAGACAATCAGCCGAGTGATTGGGTCAATTTCCACCGACGTTTCGGCCGCACACTTCGCAGCCATATTCAGGGTATCCAACCCTGGATATAGGATACCCTAAAGTAAGATATATAGGATACCCTGAAGATCCAATTACTCGGATGATTGCCCGAGAAGACTTTCTACATGCAATACGCCGGGAAATAACTAAGTCATTCTAAAAGTGCTCTTGAACACACATTTTTCAATTAACTTCTGAGTTTAAAGCATTTTTAAGAAAATGAAATCACTAGTAACAGAATTGGTAATATTGTATTTTTAGAATTCAGTAGTAGTAGTATTGATAAAAGTGCTGCGACAGCTAGGTCATTTCGCACATAGGCTCCCACCGGGAATCGAACCCGGGACAGCTTTCACCGAAGTCGAACGCGTTGCCCACTTGCCTATCCGGTAGCCCTAGAATTCATTAATAGTACTCAAGGTTCCATGACCTCCTATTATAACCTTGGGAATACATTTTATCTTGACATCAGCTTTTAGGGAAGTAGCGGAATTTCATTTCTCCTTTAAAATACGCAATGCATGGAAGTCAAAACGAAATATGATCGAAAAGGATTTAACATTTTCAAGTACTCGTTCTCGATCACAAATAATAATAATTTGCTTTCTCTTCCCGCTTTGGAGTTGAAAATCGCCAGGAGGATAGTTTCCGGAATGGATCCAAGAACTTGATATCATCTACAGATGTCTCGGATGTGCCACGGGGCTCGAGTTGCGGTGGAAGACTGCGATTTTGACAGCCAGCCTAACGAATGCTTGGAGAAGAATGGAATATGTTTCATCCACATCCTTAAGAATCAGCTTATCAAAAAGCGATCTCGCGATTTCAGAATTCTACACTTCGAGATCTGACCGCTAGACTTAAAATAATCACTCTTTCTCTTAAAGTTCTTTATAGGATACACTGTTCGATTACTTCTGCCCCGGACGTAAACAAGGACGCCTTTGATTACTTTATAACGCTACAGAACTTAAGCAACTTAAGCTTGGCTTAACGACAGAGGCAGCGTGCCTTGGTAGCTGCAAGCTTTCGGTAACACTGCTGAAACATATGTCTTAAAAATTCACCAAATTTTTTATTTCCTCTAACAGATTGAAATTGGTAGATTTCTTAATGAAGATCTTCCCTTCAAACTGCATTAAATGTTCCTTCTAGAGCATGGAGCATAAACGGGCCGTAGTCACAATAATAACAAACTTTGTGGCCATTAAAGCTTGCAACGAGATTTACAAAATGACCCAGCTACTAGCGAGAGCTGACGTGGGCGGGGTTCAGTAGCATTACGTTATATTTTTGCGATTGTCACTCTCGTATATTTGGAATACAATCAAAGAAAGTAGAAAAGTAAACGTATTTGAATACAATAAAAAAACGTAGTCTTCTCGCGGTACTGTCCCGCGCTCGCGGCGACCACCGTCAGGGGGAAAAAGGCAAAGGAAGCCTCGTCCCCGCGAACTCCCCTCCTTATATACTGCGTTCCCACGCCGAAAAACATCCTCGCAACGGTATTCAGGCACCGCTAGAGGTGACGGGACGGTGAGGGACATTTGAACGTTACAATTCTGATTTGAAAAATGAAAATGATGTAAGTCATAGAATATTTATTGAGCCTTTATCAGTAACGGTGCCCGATCCAAACCGATGTGCTATGAAAGAGGTGAAACCGGGAGGGAAGCCGCCCCTCTTTCCACGAGAAAAACCAAGACACTGGTGTGCTATCTGTGTGTGATATCTGAATCGGTGTGTGTGCGACATGATGACTAATGACGATTTATTTCATCAGCCAATTTCAATCCGACATCGAATGTAGGCATCCCCAAGTGTTTTCCAATTCTCTATATTTGAAGCTTCTCGTTGCCATGTTACCCTTAAATACTTGATGATGTCTCTGTTCTATCGGTCTTTTTGTCTTCTTCTTGGCCTCTTAACATCTCTGGGTGTCTAGTTGAGAACTGCTGATGTCCATCGGTTGTCGTTTCTCCTTGCAACATGGCCTGCCCACATCCATTTCAGTGATCTTACCTTATCTATGATGTCTATCACTCCTGTTATCTTCCTAACCCAGGCGTTGCGTTTCCTGTCTCTTCTAGTAATTCCAAGTATACATCGTTCCATACTTCTTTGTGTAGTCTGAAGTCGCTGGGTTATTGCTGCGTTTAACACCCATGTTTCACATCCACATGTCAAAACTAACAGAATGCATTGGTTGAAGACCTTTCTCTTCAAGACCATTGGCGTTTTTGACCTAAGAATATAGGTGTTTCTTCCGAAGGCACTCCATCCTAGTTTCATTCTTCGATTAACTTCATTAATCCTGTTTTTCTCTCCTGTCATATACGACTTCCTTCAGAAGACACTCCAAACAACCTTAATTTTCCGTTCACTTCATTAGCCCTCTTTTGATGTAACTATAAACGCTTGAAATCTCTTCAGTGAATCTGAAGAGTGCAGAAGGAAATCTGACTGGAAGGGGAGCAACTAGATCCTGAGTACATCCATCGATCAACAAGGACCTCAACCCGAAGAATAATTCTGCATAATCCTGATAACATCCTTATACACATTACTATATTTATATCTTAGTTCCATACGTTCCGTCTATCCTTTATCACTGACCTCCTTCTCATTTTGGAATTGTGTAGCTTATATCAGATGCTTAATTCACCCTGCCTCCTTTCAGGTAACAATTCTACATAATAATACATGTTCCATCATTTGATTAATTTCCCGTTCGTCCATATGTTTCATCATATGCTCTTCGTTTTATTTAAATTTATTTGTTTACGACTTCTTTTCACGATTTTCATTTTCTTTATCAGTCGCTTCCATCATCTGACTTTTAATGCACCTATTAAGGAATTACATCTCTTTCCGTTAGTCTTCGGAGAAATCTAAATTTATTTAGCTCCCAAATAATGAAGTGGGAAAAGCGTCCGGATTCGATGAAAGCGGTTCCGGGTTCGACTCCCGGTGGGAGCCTACGTGCGAAATGACCTCAGCTGTCGAAGCACTTTTATCAATTATACTAAATTCTTTTGCTGGAAAACTCATCCAGATTTAATTCATGGGACTTTTGCAATTAAAGTTCCTTTTCACTTACACATTTGGTTTGATTTGATACGTGCATATGGAGGAACTGCTTTTGGGTTTGTATCGTAAAGCACGAGGGGGAAGAAATTTGAGTTATGCCTTTGAATCTTCATGTACTTCACATCTACAAGAATGTTAATGTTCGACGATAGGGTCAGCTGCTGTGGGTTTTCACCTTTTGAATAGGGAAATGGTTGACATTTTATGTTCGCTATCAAATCTGTACCTTAATAATTTCCATCCCGCCTCTGGGACTAGTTATTTCCTACAGAATTTCGATTTTTCTCGTTCATCCATTTTGTATCTCATTGTTCATTTTCTGTTAGTTAAGTATCATTATTAACCTTATAACAAAACGGTTGTCCGAATGCATGAATTCAGTGGTTTAAAATTTGATGTTATGATTCCGTATTATTTCTAGCTTTCTTTCTCACAAAGAGGGGGATGTCCCTCATGAGATCCTGTTATTTCCAAAGGATTGAGGCAAGTGACCTTCCCTTGAAAATTTTGAGTTTCGGTGATGGTTATAACAGCATTTTGAGTGATATAACCATAAAGTTGCCTCTCAGCCGACGTCTGTTCAAAATTGGAAGCGGAGAAAGAAAATTTCCGCGCACTTTGAGTCACAGTCGGACGAAAAATGTACGACCTCGAATTCATTGTTTTCTCCAACAAAGATCCGCGGTTATAATGGAACATGTTGTACATAAACAAAAGAGCAATTATTTGCCTTTAGGATGATTTACAGAAGGAGTCCATACAGATCCCACACCTTATTAGAATGTGTATGAATACAATCAACACACGTAAATAACGTAAGTAACGTAAATTCATGACTCGGTAACGTCTATACCATTGAATAACAACGACCATTTTTCACAGGAATAACATTTTTTAAGTTAATGTGTGGTATGAAATCCTGAAGCATGCTTTACGCTTTTGAGATATAATTTCGATTCATATGATAAGGATCGGAATTAAGAATCGATCATACTTAACAAATTCTACTATCTATGCAGTTGGAATTTTTATCACACCTTCTAAATAATTTAGAAAAGATGAACTAGGATCGATTTTTCTGAATGTATTAGGAGAAAATACTCGTATATGGGGCTTCACACTAACTTTGAATTTAAAATTAACTTCCCTTCTTTGGTGTGAATGAAATAAACGTGTTATCTTTGGAGGACTGCTTTTACTCGTATTTTACAACTTCAATTCCCATTCTCGAGAGTATTTTTCTGTAAAATTAATGAGTTGAAATACAGTTGATTGTGTTTTTATTCCACATTATTATTTATCTCCTTCATTTGTCGCAGATAATTCTTTCATCTTTTTTTTAACTTAATTCACGGTAGTGAGCTTCCTCTTCATAATCTTACATTTTAATATGGATTATTTCTAATGGAAAAGTACGACCTAACTATACTGCTAACATAGTAAGAAGCAATACTAAAATTTTAAAAAGGATTTATGTTAATAATTATGATATAAAAGCCTTCAACGCGTTTCACAACGATTTAAAGAGGCGCCGACAAAGTGTTTCACTCAGCTCCCTCCTTCCAAGAGGCAATAGAATGCGGAGAAAACTTTAGACTAGCTCTCTTCGTGCTTCACGCTAGTTATGCGGGTTGCGTCCAAGGTGGTAAGATTTATGTGTAACTGGGTATACATACATATACACTGACTGCCCGGGGCATGTTCTTTCATATCAGGGATGGGTTGCTGGGGTTTGAATATATCACGTCAGGTACAATTCAATACATTGTAAAAATTCTTTTTTAATGGCTTCCCTGTTTTACTTTAATGCAACACGGCTTTGGTCCCTGCAGCGATGTCGAAAGATCTGTTTTATTATCGGCGTCGCAAACGGTCGCAAGAATTTCTTCCCGATTCCTCTCGAGAAAGCTTTAAAAATCCTGTAGTGGGCTGCCGGATAGCCGTGTGGGCAACGCGTTGGTTTTGGTTGAAGTTGTTCCGGGTTTGGTGGCCGGTTTTGGTTTTCGTTTTGAGTTTCCTTAGTTTTTGGAGGACTTTTTGGCATTTTTCCCATTCCGTTGTTTTAGTTTGGCCGTTTCTTTTGGTTGCTTTTTTTTCTTTTTTTTTGGTTTTGGGAATTATTTGTTTTAAATTAGGGTTCGGCCTTTTTTTTGGTTAAGTTTTGCAATTCTTCACGTTGTTCTTAATATCGACTATAATAAAGGATAAAGGCCAGATTTGTAGCATGATATTATGTTATACCAGATAATGTTCCTCGTTTGGGTTGAGCATCAGCTCTAAGTTTAAGAATTTTGCGGGAAATCGAAGATTATCGAAGGTATTTTTCGCAAAACATTGTCAATTTTGACCCCCTGTATCATTGTGATGCGTAAGAATTAACGTAAATGACTTGTGTCGTTGTATCCAGAATGTATTCAAGAGTTGCCATGCGTAGTATGAGAGTCCTCACCCAAGAAAAAAACATTTTTGTATTTTTGGCCAGCTTTTTTCGATTATAGCCCACTGTGCGACGTCTAGAATGGAGAAATACCTAGAATCTTAGTAACTTCGGTTTGTCTCACAATAATTACAATCCCAAATTCCCTTTCTCTGTGATTTAAATTGCTGATTAGATCAGAATCTCATAAACATATCATAGCAACCCCAAAAACTTAATCCGGATCCCCCAGTGTATTTTGCTCATCATCACCTGACCATTTACCCATCTTCGTCTCTCTTTCACTTCGTTTACCGATTTCCGTCGCTGTTATTTTTCTTTCTCATTTAATCTTCATCTCCATTCCTAGCGCATTAAATTCCCCCACCCCTCTTCTCCTCCATTGTTCCTTCTTCTTTTCACCCACGTCCTCCTCCGACTCACAAATATTCCTTCTCCTCCGAGACCTCTCCTTCACTAATGAGATTTGAGATGTCCTCTGCCTCTTTCTCCCTCAAATAGAAATTTATAGGATGGCTCCGAAACGTTAAGTGCACGTTTGACAGTCATCATAATTCATCCTTTCGGATTTCGTTCTTTCTTTCCCATTTCACCTCCTTTTATACATTCCCTTTCACCTTAACATCTTCTATGTCTATGTTATCAATCTCTCACTTTCACGGGGAATCGAATCGTATTCGGTGAGATTCACGCTCCAGACGATGTTGGGAGATGCTTCATATTCTGTTAAATACACCATAATCAACGCTTCTCCAGCTCATACGACAGCAGAGAATGATTATTCTTTGTCTCAAATGCTCTAGTGCATCGAAAAATATGAAATAAGGAATTCGATTTGTGTTTCACGGAAGGTTCTAATCTTAAAAGCGAAATATGTAGTATTTCGTAAATTACGATGACCAATTGGTGATTAAGGTTTTTCGTTATTTCAAATTAAAGAATCCACCGAATGACTAAAATACAGATCTGTAAGAGCTTATAACGGGAAGCAAATTAGAAAGAAGTCTTAGAGTAAAACAAACTATGAATTGTCAATATTTGAATGATCCGATGGAAATATGAGCGCCTCAATAAGAAAATTATATTTTCTTTGTATTAAATGCAAAAGTGACAGTTTTAATTAGGTTACAACAGGCAAGACGTTCCAGATATTTATCAACAGTTTTGCGTTTAATACTAGTAAAATAATAGAATACGTGATTTTTGCAAGTAACCTAACAGTAAGTTACTGGCTCCTTGAAGTTATTCAAACATGTAAAAAACGATAAGATGGTGGATTGATTCATTCTTACGCATCTGAAGTTGTATTAAATCCAGTCGAGGCTATCTCGAAGAAGATCAAATATTTGTTGGTTGCTAATTATTTCTGAGGTTGAGAATACTCGGTGATAGGTGGGCTGGAGAGTGTTTAAAAGAGAATGTGATTCATATATTGACTCCTGGAACGAGAAATTTTTCAACAGAATCACTATACCGCGTAGCGTCCTTATACGAAGAATAAATATCGCAACAATATAAACAAATAAGGCAACAATATATGTTACAAACCTGTAAATGTTGTACAATACCTATTAATTTCCAGCAATATCACAAGTCAATACAAATAGCTCACGACTTTCTCTTTCGACGATGTTTTACACTAAGTTTCCTTCATGAAATGATAATTATTGTAAAACCAGGGATATTGACGCCCTGATCTGGGAGTCATTGCAGGCACCCCTTCCTTAGAGATACTTTCATGTCCATTTTTTTTAAAGTAATTTTTCAGAAAGCAACCTTTTGGTATTCATTATAATTACACTGACATATTAACTCTACAAACCGACAGTGGCATGTGGCAAGGGGAAATGAATTTAAACAAGAATAATAAATTGGATTAAGCTCATTCAATTCTTAAGAGTAACTTATCCTGCAATGCATATATACAGTGAATCTCCGCAAATTGATTAGGTTGGCATTTAACAGACTTGTCCAAGAAAAGATCTTATACAAACATTTCTGCGCCTCATGGAAAACTTACATAATACGCTTCACAAACCTCGAGGCTCCGGGCTACCAAATGGCTCGTCCGTAACTCCGGCCGGCCCTGATAACGGGTAAAATCAGAACCAATGTTATAACTTTAGCTGAATTGAATCCATTTTGAAGTTCGTCATCCGAGTTTACAGTCCGTAAAAATTAAATTATGAAAATTTGAGATGAGTATAACGATCTTGAGAAGAACTTTTGGTCCAACCTTAATGAAATGTAATGAATAAGAACGAGAAGACACAAGCTTGTATAATATAAAGAATATTATGAATGCCACGCAATTTAAGGGGAATTGAGGGGAAGAGACGAAATTAGACAGAAAAATTTGAAAGCACTTCTTAGATAAAAAGACAAAGGGTACATGAATTGAGAACGTGAAAAAGGACATTCTGGTAATAGGAATTACTTGTGAGAATATGAAGAAACGCATCATATTTATACGGGCAAAGTTGCTGATTTCTAAACCTTTTCCGAGGCAAAATCGAGGACGGGACAGAACAGTAAAAGGAGAAACAGTGTACAGAAAAGAAGGAATGCGGGAAGAGAAAAATAATACACTGAAAAAATAGGATATATGGCCCGTAAGTTGGTCCATTCGAAAGAAGGAACTAAAAGTTACTTCTCAAATATTGTAGTAGTTGGCTATAGGTATACGCAGTTTATTGAATCGGGAAGAATAGAGGACGAGAAAGTTAACATCTTTATCTGCATGCGTGAAAGGGTATCCAGTCGTTTGCCATGAATAACATCGTAAAAGAATCCAGAGAGCTCCGACCTACAGCGATAAAATATTTTGTGCTCCAGCTTAATAAATTTCCCATACGGCCGACCACATTGATGCAGGATATAGACAAATGGTCTCGGTAAAGCAGTGAATCGCAAACTATTGAATTCATATTTATAATGTGAATTGATACGTCCCTAAGGAACGGTCGCCTCTATTAAATCGTTATTTTTTATTTTGAGAATTGACATCAAAAGAATATTCAGGATCCATCGGAAGAAACACTAGCGGTTGGGTATGACTCACAGGGTAGTGGCCCACAAAATAAATACTCGTTTCAATAATATGACATGATTAATGATTAAGAAACAACCAAAGCTTAGAGCAAGTGCTCATTATATCTACCAGAATCTATTTTATTGGTCATATATTTGATTTAATATACATTTGGATATGTAATTCTTTGTATTTCATGTGTATACAAATTTATGATTCCTCAGAAAAACATTTCTCTGAATGAAACAATAATCATTCAATCTGAGAAGATGACGAAGGTTGTCACGTAGCCTCCTCTCTTTTTATTTAACTCAATTGTTTATATTGCCTTATGAAGTAAACCTCTTACCCCTCCCTCTTTCTCCAATGTAAGGAGAAACTTAGCGAAAAGTGGAAAAACGTAGCTACGCTTTGCAAGTGAGATATATATGGTGATACTATACGGTGATACATTTTTAGATCGCGAATCTGAAGTTCGACTAACTTTTGGAAGATTAATCCATGGAGTAAGGATGTATCCTTTCCAGGAAATACGACATAAGATAAATTCATTTAATGTAAAACGGCGTTTTCAGACAAATGAATAACGGAATGCATTGAAAAGGGCGCTATGGGCGATATTCTCGAGGTAATATCGTGGAATTCCGTATTGTTGAGATAATAATTTGAGTTTGTTCAATATTTGTGGATTCAGAAGTTTTTTACTCTAGATTATTGAAGATTGAATCATTGAACTCAATCATTCCATTCTATTGTGTTATTTTCCCGGAATATCTTCTATGTTTGTGTCAGGAATTATTAGTATTACCAAAGAAAGGTATTGAAGATACGAGGTTCTAAATGATTTCTGTTGGGTAACGCGCACCGATGGTTTATTTAACGTTTTTGTATACATAGCGTTAATGATGACTAAATACGATAATTCTATTTATTATCTGAATAACCAACAGGAAATCTGAATGATATGAATAACCAACTACTCAGTGAAATCCTTGACAAATCAGCGTAAAAGTATCTTCTCTTTGGTAAATATTTACCCTTCTCTTTAAAGCTGCAGATGTATCCCAAAGTTTGAGCGTAGAAGCTTCCTTCCTCGGTTATCTGATTCAATGGCTTTCAGGTAGCTACAAGTTCCATCTACTTACAAATTTACAAAACTTACTTCCATCTACTTACATACTTACAAAATAGTGTATGAATTGAATATAAAAATGACTGGAATATAAACATCTTCAAAACAGTTTGTAGAGCAGAATTCACCAAAGTAGCTATTGCATGATTTATCACTAATTAAATTAACAATGAGTAATGAAAAAGTTTTAAATATATTTCCCTGCTTTGGTACTGCAACATACTGCTAATGATGGATGACTGCAAATATTTCTTAATATGGAAACATTACATTAACATAAAATTGAATGTGAAATATAAGGTGTAATTGCTTAGTTTATACCTATTGTTTCTAGTTTTTATGAATTTCATTACTGTGTTATGTTTAATATGCAGTAACAACCCTCAAAAGTGAAAAGGAATAACTCATTCTGAAGAAATGAATTACAATAAAATATTTTGAATAGAGTTTGAGAATAACGTTCGCTGAGGCATAACATTAAACATTTGTTCACAATTAAACCAACAAATATAAAAGGAAAATTTGGAATTATGAATATTTACCTTCAATAGAATAATGTTGTATAGGATGTAATGGGTGTGTCCAAGATGTTGTACCCAATTGACTTTCACATTGTTGATGTACATTTGGTGAATTGAAACATTTCAATGAGATTTGTTTGACTGTCCTGATGATTTAATTACTTCAAATACTCAAGTATTTGATGTACAAGTATTTTGTTTCCTGTTCATCAGCAATTTTTCTGAGGTGTAGCAAAATATCAATATTTTCACTATCATTTTTGTGGATTTCACAGTTTTACTTATCAAACTTGTTTGCTAAGGTTTGCTGTATATAATCCTTCCAGATATAAGCCAATAGTTTTTCTCATACATTTGCAATGAGGATAAATAAGATGGTGAACTATTTTGATGTTAATTCTGTGGATTCAAATCAAAATTTCCTGAATTAAATGGTGTAGAAAAGTTTTCCTCTCCATCCTATAATAAGATACTTAGAGATTAACTTAAAATGATTGTGATACCATCCCTGAGAAATTTTTGTTTTTGTACATGTGTGATTTGATTTCTCATTAATGATAGAATATTTTGCTTTTTTTCATCATCTTAGCCAACAAAATTAATTTTCAAGGATAAAAAAAATGGTTTTTATTGAATTATATATGAGATATTTTTCTCTACTTTAATTAATCATCGATGATTATGATTCCATAGCTGTTCTGCCTGATATTTATGGTGTCATTTGATGTAGATATTTTGTGAATAATGGTCAGATATTTTAGATTATGTCCAAAACTTTCTAAGCTAAGTGAGTGCTCATCAAGTAAATTTGATTCCACTCAGGGATATGCAAAAGGAAAAGATATTGATCTACATAAATAGCTATAATGTTCAATATCCTCTAATTTATTATGACTCTAACATGTCCAGTGGCAATAGCTCAGTGATGCTAATCATGTTGTTATAGAAACCTACCTATATATTTTAAAAGATTGTGGCTCTTAATTATGTTGAAACAATTTGAATATTTTTTACAATTAAAGTGTGTTATAAATACACATTTTCTCTTGTTCAATATATTGAGTGGAGAGTATAGTGTTGAGTGGTCACAATTTTTGGTGAATGTCCTTTTTAGCACTGACCCTCAACTAGTTTTGTTGAATGCAGTTTAGGCTAGCTATTGATGCTATTTATAACGTTGTACAATTTAATTTGTATAGTAAAACACCAGCTATAATACGTTAACTCAAATGTTCTTCATCAGAAATTGATTTGATCTTTGAAAATTTATCAGTCTATGAAATGTGTTGTATTCTACATCTGTTTGAGTAGATGGTAAACTAATTAATGTGCATAATTGTATGAATTAGTAAATGGTACCTTTTGCCCTCCTGGTAACATTGAGAAGTGGTAAAACTGTGACAGTGTAGCCAAATTTCTTGCAATGTTGACAATCAGGGAGCTTACGTTGGGCAATTTCAGGACTAGAAAGTTCCATCATATACATTTAACCATTGATTGACTGTAATTCAAATTACATAAAATAATTTCAGATTTTAAAAATGTAGTAATATAAATACATATTTTAAAAAAATTACTATGGTAACAGAAAGGAAGCAAGGCAAGAAAGAATGGTTTTGTGGAGTAAATGATAGATTCCGATGTTTCTGGTATAGATAACTGTCTATCCTTCCTTTTTATTAGTGCAATGCCTATCAGTTCTGATATGTTCAGCATTGATATCAGATTTAAGTTGTAACATTCATGTTGTTTCCATGGATATGACAGAGCTTCTGGTGAATAATTTAATGTACATTTTTCACATTATCACATACGCTTTTCATACTTTTGAGTATTATTTTACATAAAGTAATGTAGCAATAGATGAAGAAGAAAATGAGTTTTTACAATGAGAAAATTGAGGAATGCTAAATATTCAATGTTTTAGTCTTATCATATTTATGTCTTGTTGAATTAACATACTTTTTATACATAATTGATCCCTCATAGCCTAGTGGGTGTCAACTCTTAACTTTTGAAGCATTCTGGGTGTGATTCCATGAGGCAGTCATAATGTTTAACTAACATCTGTAAAAATTTAGGAACCTACTGATTTGCAGGAAGGCTTTGACCTACTGATTTTTTTAGCAGCAAATCTTCTTCTCTATGAAAAGACCTATATTATATTATGGGAGTTGATGAGCTGATGTATCAAACATTATAAATACTTCTCCCATGGATATTAAATCTATACAGATTGATAATAAATAGATATTTACCTATCACTTTAAAATTCTCATAATATGAATTTTATCAAATACATTTTTATTCTGGATTAATGTTTATATTTTAACAATCTTAAAAATTACCTACTCATCAGTAAAACAAGGATTTGTCTAAAAAATTTGATGATTCAGAAAAATTAGTTGGCTTGATACTTATCCTTCAATGCTTGGGGGACACACTTTAAAAAGATTCAGAGGAAAAATGTTTAGTACCTATACAACCAAGGGAAAGAAGTTCTCTATTTAGTCCTTTATATGTTGTAATATTATACCAGCTTTTTGGGATCGCTTTATAGAGGGTTGTCATTCAATGAAAGTGATAGTGAGAGCAAAAGTAATGTTAGCTATTGTAAGGATGTATTCAAGGGTGAAATTGACCAACTGAAGGTTATGTTTGTGAGAGGGGAGCCATAATGTTTAGCAAAAAACTTCAGAAGTCTGTGGTTACCGCAAAAGGGAAAATATGAATGATATGTAGTTAGAAGTGATTTAGTGAGAAATTTCATTGGATTTAAAATACCCAACAAGATCAACAGATGGCAGAAATGGATAGACAATGCTTACCACCCAAGTAGAAGCGTAGCCTTCACTTTGAGGATGCTGTTGGATATTTCATTGCCCAGTTGGTTTATTTGAGTGGTTGCTACGCATTATTGACGCTCGTCGCTCGTGTAAAATCTTGTTAATTCACTTATCGCTTGAAGATTTTTTAGGAAGAAAATTTAAGATTTACTATCCCAATGNCAATGAAATAAAGACCGTTTCGTACACTTCCACAGCAATTTTATTATGGCAACATGTTTCGCTAGTGTCCTAGCATCATCAGGCAAAAAAC
This sequence comes from Ladona fulva, assembly GCA_000376725.2. Lineage (NCBI taxonomy): Eukaryota > Metazoa > Arthropoda > Insecta > Odonata > Libellulidae > Ladona > Ladona fulva. The sequence continues at coordinate 1,593,241 of KZ308288.1, read as the reverse complement.
TTTTTCACATTTTTAAATATATAGGGAACCAGAAAAGGGGGGGGGAAGGGTAAAGGATGGGTTTTTTCAAGGAAAGAGTTTACTTGGAAGGGAAAGAAGGGGCGAGGGATTGGGATAGACGTGCTCATTTGTGAGGCTTTTACTTTTAGAACAGCACACTATTTCCATTTCCTCTAGGAGGTCCAAGCGACGGCCATTACGCTCCCGATGAAGGCATTTCGGGGTGAAGGTGCTATTGTGTCCTCCTTCCAGCAGGTGCGCTGCGAAGTTCGACATTGGTGACCCCCTCCGGAGACGGAAATCCCTGTTGTGCTCCTTGGCTCTTGTTCTTAGCGATCTTCCACTCTTTCCGATGTACCGCGCGTCACAGGTCTCACAATAAAGTTCGTACACCCCGCTGCATTCCTGTGCATCCCTCTTATCTTTGGAATTTTCCAAAAGCCTTCCTATCGTTATCGTTTTTTGCCTGATGATGCTAGGACACTAGCGAAACATGTTGCCAATAAATAAAATTGCTATGGAAGTGTGCGAAACGGTCTTTCTTTCATTGTAATGGCCTTCCACGAGGTAACGCCTTCCCATATTGAGTTTATTTACTATCCCGTTGATATTTATTTTACTTGCGTTCTGAAGGGCCCCGATTCGTAGGGGCCTCAAATAATTTCCAGTTTATTTTCTGTTCTTAAAGAGGAAAAATTATATTCATCATAGAGTAACATCCATTACAAGGGAATCCGTGTAAGATAAAAGCACAAAATATCGTTATCGTACTGCGTCATAATAATTTTTTCGTGAGAGTCTTTCTGTTTTGTCAATTCGATTTTCATCTCCTCGACTCTCGCCGTTTTTTCGCTTGGTTATGGTTTGGCGAAATCGGGAAAGAGAGGTTACTTTTCAGCTCACAAGGCATTTGTATGTTTTCCTAGTGGTTTGTTGTAAGTCGAAACATAACAGAGATAATCGAACAAAACTTCCTGTGCCTTTCAAAACGTATTACATGCGGGTTAGCCAACCCTTGTCACATACAGTGAATATATACATGTTCTCCTACAACTCTAGAAGTAAAGATAATATAGATATAGATATAACTAGAAAATTGGGCTCATTTAAAGCCGACAGCCAGTGTATGAAAGGCTATATTCCACATTTTAAATAATTCTGGTTACGAATTTTTGAAATTTACATTCATTCTACGTTTATTTAGGCATTCTTTTAAACATGTAACTATGTCACTTTTGTATAGAGCTCTAAACCTATGCACGGAAAATGCTAAGTGGCTTTAAAAATAAACAATTCTGATCTATTTGAGGCGTTTAAATCCCTAACCTCCTATTGTGTTTCCGCACGAAAGGCGGACCAACAAAAGGGACACCAATCCGTTTTATCACGCAGTCCATTTGCTTTCATACATAAAATGCTTATTCATCTTATTTTGAGATTTGAAAGATTAATGAACTGTTCACACTTACCATCACATATTTTTCTTAATGTCATCAATGGCTCGCGTCCCATACGTTGAGATTATCGAGTCAAGAAAATTTATTTCTATTACTAGATCGGTTGCTCTGGGTTATTATTGTATGATGTTCGATCTCCGAGAATCTTGAAAAAAGTTAAAAAGAATCGAAAAAAAGAACGTTTTGAACCCTATAGAAGATATGACCAGATAAGAACCCCATAGAATGTCTGACCAGACCAGATATTCGATAATAATAATCACAACTTCATTTAGGGCGAATTTTTGTCACAAAAGAGACGCTAACATTATTCTTCTACTAACTTAATAGAAATCCATATAATACAACTCAGAAAACCTCTAACCTGACCGGGATACGCACCTGTGACCTTGCTAGGTATTGCTAGGCTAGCACGCTAACCCCTGCTCCACCGAGCCCGGCAGAGGTATAATATTAGCCGGATAATGGCTTAAATATGAATTTACCGAACTGTAATCACGGCGTATCGAGGTTCATCACTAATTATTTAACTTTGAGTATATTAATTATTATGCTATAATAAATTTAAGTTATTTTTTGTTAGAATTTTGACCTTATGCACGGTGTAAATTAGGGTAATTACAAAATTTTCTAGAAGTAAACTCTTATTTTACACCTCAGCATGATCGAAATTTTCAGGGTCTTTTTTGCCAGTAAGGTCTTTTGAAACTGGAACTCGTGAAATTTCCCTTTGATCGACTCCGTGTAATTGATCAATTATTTTCTAGATCATCTTTTGTTACATCAGTATAATTTTTTGGAGTCTAATGAATGTGAGAATAGGGACAATCCAGGTGAAATACGTGAATTTCAGAAATGTTGTTATAAATTTGAGGTGATTTAAGACCGCTTTCACCACCACACAATTCACCACATTTAGTTGCGAAATATTTAAAGAAGTTGCGCTAACTAAGGGAATTCTCTCTAAGGGTATGGCTAATCGTAGAATGAAAAGGCAAAAGGAGAACTAGGCGATTGGCTTAACTATTAGTCAAATGTACCAATCGTAGCATTTTTCCTTTTTACGTTGATCGAAGAGAAGCCTTCGTGGAAGAGACCCTAAAAATATCGCGTCCCAGAATCAAATTCTCTTCTCCAATTTATTTAATTCCTTTACAGAGGAAGCGGAGGCAAGAGAAGCGACCCGGCGGAAAACTTCCCTAATAACTTTTCGTTCCATTCTGCAAGAAAATGATTTAACAACACGGAAACAAACAAACAGAGGAGCTTGTTTGTGCCAATCAATCCGCCGAGGCGTAAACTGCTTCCAATTGGGACAAAAATAGAAAAGTAAAGGGAGAAGAGGAGGAATCGTAATGTCATTGCTCGGCTGCTGAAATCATTCGATGTTTGTAGATGGAAATGAAGTGAAAAAAAGGAAATTAAGATTGGATCAAGGGTAAGGGGTAAGCACCTGACAGAGGTGGATTTATTTTATACGTTCAGAGAATTCCGCGAAAGGAAAGACGATGGGCAAACGGGTAATGCTGAGGCGCATAAAACACGAGAAGGACGTTGAATGAAAAGGAAGCAAACGGCGGAAGTAAGAAATATTCATCGACACTTTAAAAGTTAGGTACAATTGTGGTTAAATGATGAGGAAAAGCTAGGAGTAGCTGGAGTAGTATGGCACTGGAGTAGCCAGGTGTATTTGTGTATAACCCCAAAAGCCAAAATGGGTTTTAAAAACCGAGATTATGGAAGGTAAATTGTAATAGTTTAAAAAATTACAGTTAGATATGCCTCTGGCGACTCGCAGTAATTATATAAATTTAATATACATATATTCTGATTATCTTTATTACATTTCGGGCAGAAGATTTCCTGGCCAAGAAATGTAGGCAGCACGTTTACTCTATTGGTCGGATACCCCCCGAGACAAACCCTTGCCTCGTTCCTGTTAAAGGTATCAAAATTCATTGTTGTTTAGAAATGTTAACTTTTTATACTCATCCACGTTGAGAAGAATGAAAACGAGTCGGTGAACTGAGGAAAAGCTTACGCCTTAGATACGAACATTTGCAGAATTGGGCTGGTATATGACAAAGAGAAAGAGTGCTTTGGGGTACAATAGTATTATTCATAATGTAACGTTAGTTAGAGTTTGTTGAATTTGAAATGATTCACAAAAGTTTATTGGGATATATAGGGACCAGGAAGACCCATTTTAAAACGATTCAATCAAAATATTTAAGTAAATGTTGTATTAATTAAATACACGAAACTTTGTACTTAAACTGTTGATAGTTAATGCATAGAGTATGCACGTTGGGACCCCATTGAATTCGCCCAGAGGCTATAAGAAATTTCTGTTCTCGAGATTAACCATTTAATTCTACAGTTAATATGGAGATGGAAGGCTGCCTCCAATTAAACACAAAGTAAGACAAGGGATGATGAAGGGGATAGAAAACGTTTATGGCATTAAAGATATCGATGTTCATTACTACTGAAAAGTTTCATTCGCTCTTTTTCGTATCTATCACTTCCATTTTCTGTTAATTCTGTGACGTTCTCAGCATTCTTTCGTTATTTGTTTTGGTTTCTTTCGGTTTCCTTACTTCGTCAACACCTGCCTCAGATTTACATGATGATTTAAGCAAAATCCAATCGGAATTTGAGTGGTAGTTGAATATGGAAATGAGAGGTAAAGGAACGACAGTGCTGCCCCGTCGAAGGCAATCAAGGAAATACAAAGATTGCCGAATAGGAATCGTTAGTCACGTAGACATCTGTCGAGGGTCGTTTCGAACCAGGGAGGAAAAATGTTTTTATCCTCCGCTGGTCGCAGTACATCCTGAGACATTGCTGATCGCGATGTATCTCGAGGATTCGTTGATGGTTTTAGGTACCATCGGATCATTTTTCTACACCACACTTCATTTTTATATCACTTTTTCGCATTTTAATGTTACATTCATACTTTGTTCAGCAATTGGTATAGTTACGTAAGATGTCAGAATTTGCAGTACCGTGTCGCAATTTATCTTGAAAAGTAAAAACTCTAATAATGCATTGTCTAATCGTGAATAATCGAATGCTTAAATAATGCAAGTCTATAAATATTATTAATGTAAGTTACTTAAATCAAAGAAGATTGAAAAAATCGAACCGAAAAATATCACATTCGAACTTCTTGCTTTAATGGTCTCATTGTAACTCACATATATTATAGTCTGAAAGTGTTGATTCTTGAAGACGTAACAGATTTCTTATGATTACAGGATTTCCTCTGTACCCGTGAGGGTGGGTAATTTCATCGATTTATCTATAAAGAGAAAGCAAATTTTTCTTTACCCAACATACACAGTATGTTACTGATAAGTAGATAAGAATCCGTGGTTAATTAAATGAATTGGTTACAAATATCAGAGTTAGAGAAAGGTGTTAATAGTAAAGGAAAATACCATACTTATCAGAAGACGCGTCTTTACTGCGTGCAAGATAGGGTTTAAGTTATCTTCTCGTGTACCTAAACCGTTTCATTTTAATGAAAGGTAAAGAGAGAAGGGTAAAAAAAGGAAGAAACTGTGTAGATAAAAAATATGCGTCAAGAGCTTAGGAATAAAAAATCCACACCAGGAAGACAACCACAAGATGTGTACAATTTAGTGAAAAACCTGTGAAACCTAGGGATAATAATAGCTAACTTCTAAGCTAAAGAAAATTACTTCTATAACTTGAAAATAGAAAAAGGATATTAACAAAGCTAAAAGAAACAACCAAAAAATAAAAGAATGGCGTCATGGAGTTTCCCCACCAGAAGACATTGCAATTTGAAAATACTAAACAAATAAATTGGCGGTTAGAAATGTACAATAAGAATTATGTTAAAGATACTGAAAACATTAGATCCGCCAAAATGGGTTGTTAATTGCGTTCAGAATAAATACAACAACGGATCAAAGCTAAGGCCAATAATTATTATTCATGCATCAAACAAGGATAGAAACAGAGAAAGATGGGGACAGAAGATACGCAATCTTAATATATATAGTCTTATCATCTTCGTATTGCAGGATAGTGGGATGAATACGAGGAGAAGGAAGGATATCCTTGGTGATTTTTAAAACGGAGTTGTGTTGGAACTGCACAGTCATTTGGAAGCGGTATTTCAAATTGCTTCTTTACTTAATAAGAAGATATTTGTGACATCTTAAATCGAGGACTTGACATCGGGAGGAAGTGCGTTCCAAAGATTGCTGGCTGTGGCAATGAATGACTTAGGGGAAATTTCTTTACGGTGTTGAGAACACGCAGAATGAATAATGATTAGTGACCAAGTATAGTAGTGCTTAAGAGCGACACAGTTGTCAAATAATCGATTTATTACCATCCTCTTTAATTTTGAAGAAGTTTTCTTTTAGATTTCGTGACAACGAACTCTTCCAGTAGTTGCCTTCCTCTTTCGAGCGAAATCGGTTGGCTCGATAAAAGCGCCACCTTCGGAATATTCTTCATCGGCTCCTCTTCATTTGCTCTTCTCCCATAACTCCATCTTCATCCGCGGCGAAAATTACGCCTCCGCGGAGAACACGATTGAAATTTAGTGTCGGCAGTGCCATCTCCTACGCTTGGGGGGTCATTAGCGGGGAATATGTAGAGATAGGAAGGGGACTTGATTTGTGTTAGCCATCTTGGGAACCCCGCGCGTCTCAGGAGGGCTGAAAAATAGCTTCATTTGCTGCAGAAAAGGTTTTAAAGCGATCTAGAAGAACTTAACGATCTGATCCATCAGGGCCGCTCTTTTTTTCATTCCGTAGAGTGTTTTCTTTTAGACTCGGAAACTCTTCCGAGGAAAAATTTAGCATCGACGATGGATTTTATAAGTTTTTGATTATTATGGCCGCTGTATTGAAAACTGCTGAAAAAAATCATTCAAATATTGGGAAAGAATTTAATCTACTTTCTTTTCCTTCTATGCAGTGACGCAGCGAGGAGTGGTTTTCAAGGTTGAAAACCTCCCAAGAGGGTTACATTCTTTAAGTAGGATATCGCAATTTAGATCCTCAATCTCGGAGAAATTAATTACCTTGCTACATCCTTGTTAATATTCTCGTTTTCTATAATTTTAAATGTACATTTTTGAAGGGCATCTTTGTAACATCTTTTGTAAGATGCAGCGTGAATTTTCCCGGCCCATGTAAGGTAGGCGTATTTTCGTTCTTTCAAGTGTCTCGGACCACCTTTCATTGATATATCCTCGCTTCGTCCCTGCCCCATTGAAAAGCAATCATTTCTCTACCTCTATTTCTTATTTAAATACGCCTCTATCAATGCAAATAAAATTTTCTTAATTAAATTACCAAGCGTAACCAACAATGTAAAACTCAAATAGCGATCTGGCGCTTGTCTTCTCTCCCGAAGATGGCAACGTTGGGAATAATAAGAATTGGAGAATATTGAATATTGAAGAATATAACTTTGCAAAGCACGACTACGGAGAACCCTAATCAGCGCTGGTTTGAATTTGAATCTCACAGCCACGGCCTCGCAGAGGCACCGACCATACAAAGTGGTGGAAGGAGAACCCCCTTTAAAGGATAATACACAAGGAAAAGGGTTTTAGGTACTTAGGCACGATAAGGCGAGCACCTAGGAACATTTCCGAGGAGAAACCGACATGAAATGAACGATGCCGCTGAGTCGGACGAACTCACGCGCGCTTTACCTACAAAGTCTCCCAAACGGCATGGGAAAATGTTCTGGTGGGATATCTCAATGGATAGAGCAACCGACCGGCAATTGGGAGACCCTGGTTCAAATCCCGGTTCCATCAGACTTTTTTCATGTCCGTCTCTTCTTGGGAATTTTTCTAGGTGCACGCCTTATCATGCCAAGTACCTAAAACCCTTTTCCTTGTAAATTTAGAGAAAATGCATTTGCGGAAGACGTAATTGGCCCCCCCCTGCTACTTCGGCCGATCCGACAATGAGCGTAAAATAAGAGAAATGTAGACGCGAGGACAAGTAGTTTCAGGAACTCATTCTTCCCGCGAACGATACGTGACAGCAATAAGGCAAAGAGGTAACTCGAACGCTTTGTGTTTACACCGGCACGCCGAAAGGCGGCTTGCAAGGTATTTATGTAAATGAGATAAAAATTATAATGTTAATGCCCATTGAAATCCATCCATTAAACCTATTTCGTTTTATTTGAAGAATTTCGTGAAAATATTTTCCTTGCGAGCCATAATAGTCATATATCATACCATATATCATACATAATAGTCATATATCATACCACATATCATACATAATAGTCATATATCATACCATAATAGTCATAGTCATACATAATATCCAGCACTGCCACCTGGCTAAAAAGCCAAATTGCAGTGAAGATGAAAATAAATAATAGGTATGATTTCGTGTTAACCGATGAAACGCGTTAACCGTTGAGACGTGTCAACCGTTTCATTCATAACGAATCGATATACATTGAAATTCATTGGAGATGAAACGGACAAATGTAGGTCTTTGCTTTAGCCGATTTTCCGTAAGGATTTTCAGGTTTCTAATTTTACAGACATAGCTGAAGGTGATGAATAATAGCGAAATCAAGTTTACAAAACAGTACAATTCTGGCCGACATGTGTTCACATTTAGGTACCAAAGATAAAGAAAGAATTTTATGATAATTAACTGTATCCGAGTCCGCCATCAAATAGTACCAATGAATATTTTTCGATGAGTAGTCGGAAAGTAAGACTCAAATTCCGGAACTACGCCTTCGATTGCTCTTTGATGACGAGGTGAATTTTAAAAATCGATTGCAATGGTCTGTTGACGCCCAAACAAGCTGAGGAAGTTAACATTTTTAATTTAGTGAATTTTTTCGGCTTAAAAATTTCCCGTTCTCTTTTGAGGATGTGTAAACGAGTTGAATTTTTTTTTACGGCTATCTTTCAAAAACCTTTAAGAAGTGCTTTCACAGTCACGTTTTCCTGTTAACAGTTTTTAGCTTCTTTACATGTTAAGCTCCATTATTTTAAAAGAAGAAAAGGTTTTCTTACTAACCTTATTAACTATGAATTCTGCGGATAAAACTATCAGGAATGATTATTTCCAAATCTCGTGTGTAAACGATGGTCGTAATTTAAAGATGAGAGTGATTTCCTAGATGTGGTTTAAATTTGATAAACCAGTGATGTTTTTAATTCCTAGACATTTTATAACTAACATGAGACACCGTAATTAAGGGTAGTTTATTCACTTGGTAGATGTTTACTCATTCAAAATTTGAATAATATTTAGTTTTTCATAATTTAAATAATGCAGATTATCGTCTGTAGAGCTCAGAAGAAATTATTATGTTGTAAGCTGCCTATTAGTGCTGTGAGGAGTTATCTTTGTGAATTGGATCATCCGATATCTAAATATCAATTGTATCTACGAACGAGAAAAGTTTACATAGTTGAAGAAACTGGGACATATTTTAAATTTCCCGCTGAATTCTAAGTATCGGACCATACAAATGAAACATTAGAAGATGTGACTTGCTGAAGTATTTGGAATCATAGTTCTGAACTCACTTGAAATAATTTTGCTGCGTAAAATTTGGCGATTGTAACAAAATCTCCCTTTCTCTTATTATTGATATATTGACTGTATTTTTCCCATGGTTGTTTTTTGTGAAGGTGATTGACTTTATAAAGACAAACTAATTTCGTAGGAAAATTCGTTTTAAAGAATCGTTCTTTCCGCAAGCGAGCCGCGGTAACAGTAAGTGAAGGAAGTAGCTAGAATACTCGGTGTTTACACCCGTGCAACACGCCTAGAGACGGCTTGCAATTTATTTATGTAGTTTTGGATTAATCAATTCAACGTTAAATGAATTTTTACCCTAATGTGGGTAATATTGTTTGGGATATTACGAGTATTTGAGCAATTTTTCTAGGAAAAATGAAGGAGATTAGGTGACGAGAGTATAATTGATTATTCACTATCATTGATAATGAATTAATATAATTCATTATCAATGATAGTGAATGGCATACTGCTAATTAGTTTGCGAGAACGATAATAACATTGTTTAGCTCTCCTTTTCATAAATGGAAATTAAATAAGAATGCTATGATACATGTGTTCCCTCAAAGTTTTTGTCGAAATACTGTTTAGGGACTATTTTAAATTAACTCAGTCATTCTAAGCAATTATTTATAGTGCCAATAAAGATATCAGTTAAATATTTAAAAATAATCCCACTGAATTGAAGGAAAAAATCAAAATCAAAGAATCTAAAGGACCAAACATCGTAAAAGGGGGATTAAAGACATGGAGTTTGGTCCATTATTATAAATGAACTATGTATTATTATTTATTTATTTACGTTTAGTAGTTATCCGTCGGAAAGAACGGCAAAATCGACTGAATTCTTCACGAATCATTGAAGTAGTCTTTGAAGTTGAATCGTCGAATAGCACCCGTTCATTTAAGATTCAATAGATTCGAGAGAAGTTGGATAAAATAGTAGTATAGATAATAAAAGGGGAAACACCCTTATTACATATTAACACGAGATTAAACGCTTACAAAAGTGGAGATGTAAAACAACCCCGAAAAACTCATTTGGAAAAATATGTATGAAAAAGAATCTATTAACGTTTTCGTACATAATAATGATAAACGTTGTAGCTTAAAGCGTAATGTCGGCATAGTAGATTTCTCTTTTGAAATACTTTTTAATCAACGAGTTGCGTATTGAGGATTGGCGAATGTTTATAAATGCGACAATTTATAATTATTTTTGCGTTTTTATGGTATTTTGATGTAAGGTTATAAACAAAATAAGAACGATTCAGTTGTCGTGGAAACTTATTATTCGCCAGATATGGTTGCATGTTGGAAAAGCTACTTTTATTGTGGAAAATCACAGGAGTAATCGGAATCCAGGTTCAGTAATATTATACTCAAGCAGATGAAACTTCCGGAAGGTAAAATTAATGAGGAAAAGAAAGAGGATAACGCTAATGTTTGTATATTGGTAGTCTTTACATAATCGGACTAAGGCGAGTGCAAAGATAATATTATAATCGCTAAAAGGCGATATTACTTACTCTTCCGCACGTATTCTTTGACGATGATGAATTGATCCAGGTAAAAACATTTTACGGTTTGGAAAGTGAGTACATTTCTAATGAAACAGTAAGATAGGAAAACATATACTTTTATAAAAGGAAAATCATTTTCATAAACTGGTGCTTGTTTCGTCAGTATCATAAGCGAATGAAATAAATGTATTAATAAGTTTAAATTTTTAATAAAGTTAAGTTTTAATTAATAAGTGGTAGAAATCGAGGTTTTACAATAAATATATGGCATTTTATGCGTGAGTGTCAACAAGATGTATTATAATGTAGTTGATTGGAAGTATTTTCAGTATTAAAATGTGCCGCTAGCTAATGGGAGNTAGTAAAGTGTTAAGTATATTACATTTTTATGATTGTAATGCACATTGCAGTTGAAGACAAATGAAGAGCGTTATTGTTATCATGGCAACCTGTTTATTCTTCAGCAGCATGATGGACATTTGGTGGTGGATTTACAGTGATTGCGAAGAAAGAGAAGATTAAATACAAATCGAACAGTTCAAGAGGAGTTCTAAGTCATGCGAGTAAAATTTGAGTGAGTAAAATTAGAAAAAAAGCAAGAGCGGAATATTTTCGTGTTATTACATGTGGTATTATAAATTATAAAAGGTAAATAGGAATACAGGTGAAGATATAAAATAAAGGAAGAGGAGAATTTTTGTTTACTCGCTTGATATGTTCCATCATTGAAACGACCTAAGGAAGAAACATTTGACGGATGGGATATATATTTTCTCACGATAGAGGCTTTCCATCATTGAAACGACCTAAGGAAGAAACATTTGACGGATGGGATATATATTTTCTCACGATAGAGGCTTTCCATCAGAGTACCAAATTCGAGGCACTAATTATGGCTCATTTTGGAATGCTCTTCAAAATATAGGAAAAAAAATATTTCGATCTGACGAAAAAAATTTTAACCGAAGACTTATTTTATCGGTGCAAGGAAGCCGATCCAAATAATTATACGATGACACCAAAATCGCGTTACGCGGTGTTATCGAATTCAGCTAATGAACCGACTCTGGCGAAATAAATTCCTTTATTTCTTCTGGGAACATTATTAAATGCCGATAATGGGGCGTGAGAATCGGCATACGAGGCCATTAATGGATTTCGGGCGAGCCATGTTTATAGTCAGAGGGGTCATCGCACATTTTAACACTTTTTTTCTGATTCGACGTATTCCACTACTCAGACCGGAAATGGGTTCTGCGATAAAATAGATCGATCATTATCGGCGGAAAACCCATTCGATGAAATTCTAAAAAATGTCGGAATAATACGATGGCGAGAATGAAAAACAGTCGATAGCCAATTAAAATAAGGAATAAATGGGAGTTGGGAAATAAAAAGGTGGGAATGCGATCGTTTGTCTGGGGTTATGTTCTCCGTGACAGTTTTAAGGGCTCGATAACGTGCGATAGGAGGGAAGGGCGTTTTGTTTCCCAGAATAGGAGGCGCGGTATATCTCTTCTCCAACACCTTGCATTCCTCGAGATAAAGACGCTGCACCTGATGCAGCCGAGGAAACTCCGCCCTCTTTCCCGGGAAGATTCATCGTCGAACGAAATAAACTGCTATCCGAGTTCCCGAGGAAGTTGGTCCTTGAGGAAGGATGTAATTCCAGCAGAAATCCTTCTTTTGAGGCTGAGTGAGAGCGTAGAAACAAAAGAACCTCGGCCTACGTCGGAAATGTCTTTAGCGGTACCCTTGGTATTTCAATTTGTATGAAGTATTAATTGAAACTACTTATAAAACTATCATACATATCGACGATAGTATTCTTTTCAATTGTATTTTTGGAGCGAAAAATTATCGCTATTTGATTTTTTTATTCACGTTCACCGTTGTTGTCATATGAACGCCACTGAGTTGAGAGTGAATAATGGCATTAGTGAAGGGGAAGGGTGAAAGGCGATTTTTACATAAGGATGAGTACTAAGAAAAGTCTCATGGAGAAGCTGACGCTAAAAATCTGACAGGACCTGGACTCAGAACCGATGCCTCCACTTTCCAGTGGAGTGGCGACTGCTCTAGTGATGACTAGACAATCTTGGATTTTCTCCTAGTTCCTATAGCATTTTGGCTCAGCATCCAGTTGCTACATCTCCCTCTACGTTGAATGCCTTCTGCTTTACCCCATTCGTTCTTGCCTCGTCCGGAAACTCCTTTTATACGGAACGCTCCTCAGTTTTGTCCCAGTTTCAAAGCCCGAAAGAGTTTCCTGAGCACATAGAATCTGCGTTTATCATTCTCGTGCCCTCCTCCGCGTACGAGACGTGTCTATCATAGTGTTGTCTTCGTCACCGATGTTGATCACTTTTTCTTTTTTGTGAAATACCTATCCTTAGAACGGGAGTTACCCTAGGAACGGACACTAATTTGGCGCGAAGAACCAAATAGCAGGAGAAGTACCTTATCTTGTTTAATTCAATACTCTGATCTCGAATCCTGCTAAGATGTATCCGAAAATTGCGCTATTTTTAATATAACCGTTGTTAAAGTTTTTATTTTTATCATCCAGAAGCTTTTGTCATCCAAACAACGACAGCTGTTTTGCATACACATGTGATATTTTCATAATAAAAACTGTATTTTATGATTCAAATGGTTCAAGTAAAATCAATGTAAAACATAGTCTTAAATGTAAGAATTTGGTTAAATATATGTTAAGATCATTATTTTTTGTATGGTATTTATTATTCTCCTAATTTTTATTCTAAGATTAATGTGAATTTTTGAAATATTTAGCTTATGGTTATTTTAGTGATGGGAGCGAGAATGAATTTCGAATTAATTTAATGCAACTTAAAATACGCAACAAAGAGAAAATATGAGTGAAATAATTCCAAACATATTTTTCTAAAGCTTTTACTGTTATTGCTATGTAAAATTATGGCACAATAGAATTGTTATAAGTAGGTACATACCTACTATATCTACTAGGTTTATCTCAGAAGTAACTCAATTTGCTGATGAACGGTGCTCGGATTCGTGATCAACATAATGCATTTTTCAAGATAAGATATTTTTTCTTTCATTTAGTTCTTCGAAACAAATGTGTATCAATTGTTAGATATAGTTAGGATAACCATACATTCCGTTTTCTCCCAGGAGTTCCCAGCTTTTCCGTCTCTTTTGTTATTTATCAATTAAAATTAAACTATTTAATAATTAAAGTAAAATCCAAAGAATGGGATTTTTTATGAGATTCAATTACAAAATTTGAGAGATTGAAATACTTAGATAGAAAGCAAAACAATCCTAACGTGTAAATGTAATGAGTTCAATTGATATATCTATCTTACTGACTCTTAAATCGCGTGAAAGTGAATAAGATAGCCGTATCTTGCATGTCTTTACTGTTTAATATGAGGATATGAATTTTATTTGTAAGACATCGAAGTTGTTTACCATTTCTAGCTGAAGATGAAGCTGCTATCATCGAAGATCATCCGAATCTGTCAGAAGATCATTTCTATCAAATTAGACAAAACGTCGAAAGCGATTCGGTTCGAATGGGCGAATCAATCTCTCCGTAGAGGACCATTTGTTGGGTTATCAATAATCCACGTGCGATATTTCAGAAGTGAAAGGCAAAGGACATAAGGGCATAAAAAATTGGGAGAGAAAAATGTCCTGAGGAATAAAGAATTTACGGAGGCATTGATGCGTTATCGGAGAGTAAAGATACCGAACTGCCGATCGCGGAAGGACAACAGGGTTAGGTGTGACCCTGGAATGTTTGAGGAGGCTCTCGAAAGGGCAATGCAGCACTACGAGATGGAGGTTAAAATCGATAGACTATCCATGGAATTATACGTATTTCTCAATGTGAAAGAATGGTGAAATCTTTAAAAGATGATATTTTATTGCAAAAAAATCGCTATATATATTTATTTAGTTGTAAATACGTTGCGATTTGGCTTTCTTGCCAGGTGGAAACGCTGGAGAAGAGTGTAACTCAATAATTAATTTTGATATCAATTGCCTGACATTCGCCCAAAGATGGGAGAGAAACCCTTCCAAAAATATTCCGTGTGTGTGTGTGTTTGTGAGACCAGTGACCGCCATCTCGTTCTATCCTCCCACCACATCTCATCCCACACATTCTCTACATCTTCCACTCTTTTACTTATGTCTTTCATAATCATGTCCTACCACCTTTCCTCTTGGTCTCCCCCTTGGTCTTTTTTCTTTATTCTTTTCTTCAAATATCCTTCTTGGAAGTTGTCACTCATCCATTCTCTTCATATGGCCAAACCTTTTCAATACCATTCTCTCAATCTGTATTTGGAGCCTTTCTATACCCAAGATTTCTCTGTTTCTTTCGTTCCTGATCTTGTCTTTCCTTGTTTTTCCCAGACTGCTCCTTAAGAATTTCATTTCCATTGCTTGGATTCTACTCTCTTTTCGGCCTGTCCATGCACTGGAAGCATATGTAAGGATAGGCACCAGATATGTGCTAAACATTAACATCTTGCATTTGATTGGGACTTCTTTTCTCCAAAGCATGCCTCGTACGCTTTGATAAAATCCATTGGCTTCTCCTAATCTGTGTCCAATCTCTGTTTTTATTTTCCCATCCTCTGACAACTCACTTCCCAAGTATCTGAAATTCCTTACAACCTCCAGCTGCTGCCCATTCAATTCAATTTTCCCCTTTCTTCTCTCAGGATCTCTTGCCACCACCAATACCTTACTCTCTTCTATATTTATCTTCATTCCACATTTTTCAATTGTTTTATTCCAGATATTGATTTTTGTTTACATCTCCCCAACATCATTTCCCCAAACCACCAAGTCATCAGCAAACAAGGCAGAGTTCAAATCCCCTCCTACTTTTTCCTTAACGTCTCTAATAACCTCATCCATTACCAATATAAATAAGGATGGAGAAAGAACGCTACCCTGCCTCAATCCTGATTCGACGGAAAACCAGTCGAACCTTTCCAAACAAGTTTTTACACAACTTTGGCAATTCTTGTACATAGCTTTAATCACACATATTATTTTCTTTTCTGCCTTTTTCTTCCGTAGAGCCTTCCAAAATATTTTTCTTGGAATGCTATCGTATGCCTTCTCTATGTCTATAAGCACTGCTGCCAAACCTTCTTTCAACTCCCAGCTTTTCATTTTTTGTCTGATTGAAAATATGAGGTCAATGGTTGATCTCCCTCTTCGGAATCCATATTGTTCTTCACATAGACCATCCTCCAGTTGGCTTCTCAATCTTTCTTCTATCACTCTCTCAAATATACGTGACATAAGTGTTATATCCCTATAATTAACGCTCTGTTTCCTCTCTCCTTTCTTGTATATTGGTACAATCACACCATTTCTCCAATCCTCTGGCACCTTGCACTCACTCCATACAGTCTTAAATACTCTGTGCAGCCAGGGGATGGTTAGCTGCCCTCCTGCTCTAATCATACCTGCGGTTACTTCATCGATTCCTGCAGATTTTCCTGCCCTCATCTTCCTTACAGCTCTATCAACTTCCGCCAATAACAGGTCTTCTCCAGTCACTCCTCTCACTTCTTCCACTATTTTCTCCTCCTATTCTTCACTAACCTCCAAATCTTTTGGATTTAAAAGTTCACCAAAGTATTCTCCCCATCTTTGCATTATCTGCTTGGTGTCAGTCAATATATCTACATTTTTCTCTTTGATAAAACCGTTTTCTACTCTCTCCTTCCTTTTATTATTCAACGTTCTGTATATTATTTTCTTGTCTCCTTTACAATCTTCCTGCAAGAGTTTTTTAAACTCCTCCCAGCTTTTCTTCTTTTCTACTTCTATGACTTATTGGCACTTCCGTTTCTTAGTATCGTAAGGTATCTTAGCTTCTTGCCCTCTTCCCTTCATCCATTTCTTCCATGCCTCTTTCTTTCCTCTTACAGCCTCTCTTGTCTTATCATTCCACCAGTGCGTTGCAGTTCAAAGTACAGCCTCTATGAATCTCTTCCATTCTACCTCTACATTCTCCTTTACTTCATATGGGCTTTGATACTTTATATTTTCCATGAACTCTTCTCTTCTTTCTTTCTCCTTAAGTTTCCATATCGATAAATATAGATAGTATTAATTTTGAGACTCCAAGCTATTTAGATGGACTGTTACATGTTCCATATGTACGAGTGGAAAAAAATATTAATTTATACCTGCTCTAAAGGGAAAATCTAAGAATATTTTCTACTTTAAGGCATATGCATAAGTAAATAATGATACTAATACCGGGTTGTATACTTGAATTTTAGGGGATATAAATAATTTTGTTTATCATTTCAATTCTTGTAGGAAAATATTTCAGTATGTATGGTCCTGGTCATCCTGAATTGGATGTGATTTTATAATACATTTCAACATTATTAAAAGAATTTTGTATTGATTGAAGAAGTTGTTCATTTAACAGACTGAATATTGAGTTGAAGTGGTGTTGTTTACTTAATCATACATTAATTTATTTGGTTAAATGGTTTAGATATTATAATTGCCTGGCATTTGCCACCTATTTACATATATGAAACATTTTTTTCCGATCAGTGGTGGTACGCAGTAATTTATCACTTAACATTTACCCATTGAGAATCAACGGGTAATTCAGCTAGTATTAAAATATAAAAAAATTATATAATAAAGGTTATACATTAAAATTATATATTATGACTACTGTTATGTAGAATTTTACATAACGTACATATTTTTACATTAAACGCATGGTTTGATGTCCAAATAGTCACTCACAGGTAGTTATTTTATTTCACTGATAACAAAGAAATATAACATAAAACATTAAAGCACAGTACAATAGTAATTATAGCTTCACAGTAAAAATATATGGCAGAAATAACGTAATAATTTTAAATTGAATAATTAAACACACATCACCTGGAGACATCCTGGAGGAATAAAATTATAAATAGAACTTACATTACATTGATACCTGACGTAATAATTTTCAAATCTTATAGAATAGTTTCTATTGGTCTTACAATTGTTCTTAATTACATGATTAAAGTAAGAATTTTTTAAAACCGTCCTGTCTTCGTCTCACGATAATGCAGAAGGGATGGAGGAAATGTTACAAACTGGTTTTTGTAGGAGATTCTCGTCGTTCTGTCTCTCGGAAGAGCAGTTTCCCGTTTCCTGATTGCTCTTCAATAAGAGAAACAGCTGAAGATGGACGTTTTCCTTAGAGGAAAAACATATTTATCGAGAAAAATCTCCCATAGATGGACTAGTATTATTTCTTATTCTAAAGAATGTTCCCTCATTTCCCAAATATTTGTTTGCCATCTATAGATAACAACTCATTTCGTAGGAATATTCCTTCAACACACTTTTCATAAATCATGTTATTAAGATTATGTAATTCCGGATTAGAGATTCGTTCATTCAATCGAAGAGCACGGCGTCGCAGTTTATGAAATTCTGTTTTGTACTTCGACATCCTTTTCTTTCCCGTTGAAGACGTTTGGTGTCGAAGTCGCTATTGTGCTCACGTGGTGGATGGCGAAGGATAAAGTGGGAGGTTATTTTTTTCCTTCGGAGGTAGTCTCAAGACTGCCTTCGCTCTGCCCAATGATTTTGCGTCGCAGTGGCTGTACGGGTGCAGCTAGACTCCATTGATGGCCGCCGGATGGTCACATTATTTCTGGTCACTTGTCACTGTGTTTCTTTTAACTTTTCTCGTTTTTCGCTGGTACTTGTAACGTATCCATCACTGTTCTATCGCACATCGTTATCTATATTTTAGTGAAATATATAATGATTGATGTTGATCTCTCTATCTGAAAAAATATACAAATTACCACTTCTGGCCTTTTATGTTTTAAACACTGAGAGCTCTGGTATTTAAAGATAGAACGAGTCTTACGGCCCATTCTCAATATATCTCTTGATTGATATGTTTCACCTTGCGTACACGATTCTCGTTTATTACGGGATTCGTGTTCATATATCCGAGATTCGAAAGCGTGACTGCCGCGCGATGCGACTGCGGAGCGGAAATTTGGCAATGGCGGTAAAACGAAACCGTATAACGAGACAAGAAGTTCACTCCGTTCCACAGGGAGATGATTCGCCCTCTTTACTCTACAAGGGAAGTCATGCGCGCATGTCTTTCGGTTGGATATTCCTCGGATGGATTGTTCGTATGATCATCTGTGCATACCTACTGTGTTAACGCAGCTTCGTTTGAGCGAAAGACTTAGTTCGTGATCGCCCAAGCGAAGGCTCGGTTGGAGTGAATTAGCCTGAAAGTGAGTTAAATGTGATCATGAACAAAACTAATCTGCTTATCGGATTACGCATAAGTGCGAAATTCTGAAATTATCTTGACCTACCATTCGGTAGGTTCATGCACCCCAGCATTCACTTCTTATTGCCCTTTCTTTCGTTTCTTGGTTACTTATACATTTGGCATCTTTCGCCTTTGTCCTTCCTTAAGTAAATTCTTATTTTGAGTGAATGACGGAGTCGATGATGAGATAAATTTCTCTGTCGACATGTTATAAATATTAAGGAACTCGATAGGTAATTAATGCTATCGAAGTGTATTGATTGAAATTTTTTATTTTGTGTATTTATATTATTGGGTGCTGTTGCAATGGTCACTCTTCGAAATTTTAATTAACGTTCAATTCAACAATTCAATGACAACTGAAATTACTTGAAAAACAGGAGATACAGGGTCGGTATGTGTAATGGATGAATGTGAGATGAGAGAAGGCTGCCATTATGGAATGATTACATCGGCAATCGACCAAGAGCTTCCTCTTTATAGCTTATGATGACGGAAATGGAAGGAACATCATATAAAGAAATGAGGAGGGTGGATGAAAACCGCGACTGTTGGAAGTCGCGGCTGTAACGAAAAGGCTTCATTCATTCATTAATTAAAGGCTTAATTCATTCATTCATTTTCTTTTGGAAATGAATGAATGAATTTGAATGATTCCGAGGATGGAATAAGTCCAAGTCTGCAAAATCGGAGCGACGCCGCAGGGGGTCGAACCGGGGTCGTCGGAGCGGAGAACGAAAAGCGCTGGAAAGATGCATGAATTTTAGTGTCGATTTATTGTCCCTTTCACCAGCGGCAGCAGCAACATTTGGTTTAACGGCTGTCACCACCCGAAACGGCCTCCGCAATACTTCGCCTCTTTCTTTTAAAGGCGGCGGCGGTTGATATTAGTTGAATAAATTATCTCGTAAAGGCTTTGAAAAGCAAACATTTCCCTTTTCATATAGTGAGTGCGCCGCGTTTCCATTCTAATGTGTTTGTACGTAAATAAACCCGAATGTCTTTATTTATTCACTTGTTTGCAAAGGGCCGTCGTTTATCGTCCGTCGTAAAAAGAGGGTTTTTCGACCGTCTTTCAAACGGAGAGGCCTCTTTCTTAATGGGGTTTAAAATCAAATTATTGCCGAAAAGTCGTCTCTTAAGTTTATATTCAGAGGGGATGACGAGCCATTCCCAACTGTATGAAAAGGATTATAGAAAAAATGTCTACTTTTTGATTGTCGAAGAGCCATTGACTTTTGCCAAGAATTCTTTGACTTTCAAACTAATATTTTATCCGCGAAATTATAACTTGTTTAGAGATATATGGCTTTTTTTTGGCATAGAGGAGATACGTTTTTCCAGTTGATTGAAACAACAACATTTTAAAAATTGTTATTATTAAATATATTGGGATTTTCAAGTCTCCTCTTCCATCTAATAATCACTGTCAATATATTCTATACATAGGGATTTATTTGTAGACACCTTTCTTACCTACAAACGAAGAAATAAGGATAAAAACTAACAAGGGTGGTCAGAAAAACCAGCGCAAATCTACTGTTAGTAATAGATGAGATGTGCGAGGTACATATATAAGAAAGTAATATAATGAATAAACATAACAAATATATAGTTAATCATTTACTAGAACAAAATACACAGTTAACGAAAAAAACATGAAAACATATGGCCAGTAAAGCGAGTAAAGATGTAAAATTAATAAAAAAACCAAAATTTGAGTAGTTGATTATATACTGCATCGAAATACATTATAAATGACACAAAGCTTTAAAGCATATCGTTCCTAAGATTTGCAAACAGAATTAGTTTATAGAAAACAAAAATACGTTACAATTGAAATACTTAAACATATTACAGTCAATTTACTTAGATCCACTAATCATTTACGAATTCCTTTAAATACCTAAAAATTTATTATAAACAAAATGGAAAGTTGTACTTAGTATTACCAGCAGTATATAGACTCGTTTGTTAAATGTAAATATCTTTTTCACAAAACTTATTGTTTGCATTTTCTTTTTTAGGAGGAATCGCTGTCAACTCGAGATGAAATGCCCTGAAGATTCTTCAAGAGGAGATTTCAACATTAGAGAGATGGATGGACGTATAGATGGAGACAAAGATCCGGAGGGTTGGATTAATTGAAAAGGGATCTGGACATTAGAAGAATCATTCGTGGATGGGTCTGTTATTTGTAAGGTCAGTCATTACCAACACCTTTAAAACATACCTTTATTCAAAGATTGAATATATACATACATTGGAAATTTCTGTCATACAAATTATAACAGGACATAAATATTTTTAGTGTTTATTCCAAAGTTTTTCAGAAGATTCTTAATATTTTATACCTACACTGAAAACGTCCAGAAAACGGAGATCGGCTTAAATATAGCAGACGAGATGAATAACGAAAACCGGAGAGGTGGCTTAAACGGTGGCTATTCTCCATGTACTTTGGGAATTCTTACTCGGTGATTCTTCTTCTATGAAATTACTGTAAAATACTTCAATACGCAATTAACAAATATTAACAGCAGCACCAGGAATCGAACCCGGATTCTAACTATCCAGAGAGTGGCTTACTTGTCTCGAAATTGAGTTTAGCCTATTCTACGAGATATTTCATATTGTTGAAGAGTTTAATTTCTGGTTAAACTTAGTTTAATTTGGCCCGGGGTTTTCTGCGAATCAATTCTTTTCCTTCGCTTTGATTGAGTTATTTGTTTTCAGGGATGCACTTTCATAGCAATAAGTGATCAACTTCAAATATTTTGATAGTTAAAAAGCACTAAAATTGGTTTTGTAATTGACAAGGAAAGGATTAGTTCTCTACTTACCGGCAAAGTTTAATTTATTCAAGAGTCACTTAAAATATTTTCAAATAATTAGGTGTTATGTGATTAAATAAAATGAATAACTGAGAAAAATTTGAAATAATATTTTTTAATGTCATTGGTTAACTGCATTCGCTAATCTTCATCAGCGTCTCCCGATTTATAAATGCATTTTGAACCTGGAGGAGGGGAGTTCTTTAACTCTCAAAATACCCCCAGTGAACGCTATTGCTAAAAGAATATTAGTACAAAATTTATTATTTCTACATTTATACAAACATCAGAGATTTATTTTACCCAGTTGCTAATCAATCTATGAAAAATCAGGGACAGATCGGAGAAGAACAGTTCGGTTTTCAGACTTTTTCAGACAGGGAACGAGAGATGCAATTGGGATAATGAGGGTACTGGTAGAACGAAGTATAGAATTTAAGAGGGCTTGTATTTTTATGTTTTGTCGATTTTGAAAAAAGCTTTCGATGGAGTGTAGTGGCCAGAACTGATGGAAATTTTAAATAAAATTGGGTTGGATTGGAAAGATAGGCGTTTAGTGCAAAATTTGCACTTAAATCAAGCAGCACGAGTTAGAGTAGCTGATGGGGAATCAGAATGGGCAGAGTTAGGGAGAGAGGTAGGACAAGGCTGCCCATTATCACCATTGCTTTTTAATGTATATGCAGAGGAAATGATTAATGAAGCTTGGGAGGAAATAGACAAGGGAGTGAAGTTGTGTGCTATTCCGAAAAGGGTTTACAAGTACTAGTAAATGTAGAGAAAGATAAAGCAACGGAATTTGGAATGAAAATAAATGTAAGAAAAACTAAAGTGATGAGATTCACCAAAGGAAAGAAAACTAAGTTAATGATCAGAGTAGATGGTGAAAAAATAGAACAGGTAGATAATTTCTTGAGAGGTTCAAAAAATAATAGTATTGGCCAAGGAAGCTTTAGTGAAATAAAGGGAACTGATAACTGGAGGTCTTGATGAAGGAATCAGGAAAGGATTGGTAAAATTGATGTTGAGTGTTTTCCTATATGGGTATGAAACGTGGACCTTACGAAAGGAGGGCATCAAATGATTAGAGGCCTTCCAGAGGTGGGTATGGAGAATAATGGAAAAGGCAAGTTTGGTGGGTTGCTAGAAAAACAGACACAAATGCACGGATGATGGCCGGGGAAGAGAGGGTCTAAATTAAAGTAATTAAACGTAACAGAAGAAATGGGCGAGCTTGATGTTGAGGGGAGACGGATTGCTAAAGAGTTTTATTGAGGGAAGAATACAAGGGAATAAGCAAAGTGGAAGACAGAGACAAAAGTTGTTAGATGACGTAAAGGCTGGAGTGGAGGTGAAGAAAATGGTTATCGGTGGAGAGTATTAGGGCACACGAACCTAACGAAATGTAGAAAACTTATGATGATGTAACATGAGGAATGCCCTGATCTGATAGTGTTAATTAATTCACAAATAAGGTGCCGAGGTTTAGGAATACAGATAGTAATTATTGCTGATGTTTTCTGTAAATGGCTTCAATTTCTCTCGCTTGTCGTTAGAAGTATTCTTATTGTTAAGTTTTTTTGGAACCAAGAATGTAAATTGGGAGAACTAAATATGGTGTCTTTCGAATTTACCGCATCTTTTCTGTTAGCTCCAGTAACGCGCAACAGATGTCAGGAAGACCATAGTGGGCTAATATTTGGTCCCTTTTCAACTGTCCCATCGTTTTACTGTTACACTATCTTCGCTTTTCAGTTAGGAAATTGTAGATATTGATTATCCTTGTAATTTTAACCTAGACTAAACATTTGCGATAAGCGGTAATACTTAGGGATTTTTTGACTCGTACAATTCCACTTAAATGTTTAAGAAAATCTGGGATAAGATCATGAAATGGTTAAAACAATTTATTTACGCTCTAGGGTCATTCTGATGATATAGATATTGGAGAATCTTTTAATGAGACTCTCATCGATACCTGATAGTTAAATTTTAATGAATAAGTATTGAAGGATTTTATTTGAGTTTCCTCTTTAGGAAGCTTCAAAGAACATCGTGGTATAAGTTAGCCAGTGTACATCGTGGTACATCACTACTATTTTCCTCGCTTTAGGTGAAAACGTGCCGTAAAATATGGGTTCGCCATTTTGTTGTATAACTTATGCAAATATTCTACTAAGATCATTCAAACCAAGTACTATAAAGCATAAAGAATAGGTTTAAAATACAGCTTCGTTTTTTACCCGATGAGTTTGCTCATTTGGGTTCAGTGTTGGCTTGAATTTGAAGAAATTTGTGAAAAATCAAAGACCGGCTTCTTTCGTAAAATTTGTCCAAGTTTGACCCCCTGTAGAATTTTGACGCGCGGGAGTAAGAGTAAATGATTTGGTACTTATATGCAGAATTTATATAAGAATAGCCATGTGAAGTTTCAAAATCTTCACTCCAAAAAAACATTTTCTTATTTTTGGCCAGCTTTTTTCGATTCTAGCCCACTCTGCGTAGCAACAGAAAAACCACACCAACTTATTCTACTCACACCTCAAAAGATAAAAACCCGACCATCCACCTCTAATCTTCATTTCCCATTGCGAAACCCTTGAGAATGGAGACTTCGTTTCCGAAATTCGTATTGGGTAATTCCTAGAAATCGATAATCCGGCACTTCCCGTTTGCCCCCAAACTTGAAATTCATCTGCCGAAATACGGCTTACAGAGTGTTTTTAAACCTCATCCCCAGGGTGTGTATACGTACTGTTTCTTTGATATATGTCCTCTGCTTAAACTAAAAAATTATTTTCAGGAAACCCATATGACTTGGTTTGCGCTCTTTAACAAAATTATATTCCGTAATTATTAATGGACGGAGTCACTTTTTATCACTAAATGTCGTTAACATTTAATTGACATGATGTAAGCCTAAATGCGACTCATCTTGTCAAATAAAAGAAAATATTAAGTCTAAATATGATCATGCAAATTGTATTTCTGTAATTCTACGTACGTATGGCAGGCGTTTCTCTTGTAAATTTCATGTAATCAGGAGTTAATTTTATGTAACGGGGAAAATCTGCCTTAAAAGCAGTTAGCAGAGCGTCTTAAGCAGTGTTTTTAGCGTGTGTTTCGAGTAGTAGGAATTGGGAGAGAATGTCAAACGAGTCTTAAGCGGGAGCTTTTTAAATGGTTTTTGTTATGCTTAGGGAAAAATATACAAAAATAAACAAAATATCTCTCTCATTTAAAAATGTTTTTGGCTGACGTGGAAAATAGAAATGACTTCACTAACGTTTTGAAATTTTGTGTACCTGCCAGGTACAGACAACTCCCTTCAGGTGGGAAAAACTGTCCAATCTTTTGGGCTCCCGAATAGCCAGGCGGGTAGCGCGTTTGTCTTTGGCGGAATACTACTAGTACCTAATCTTTTGAAATCTTTTAAAACTTATATCATTTAGTAGATCATAAAATCGAATAAAATTAAATGCATATTTAATAATATAAAATTAGTCAAGGAGTTTTCTCTTTCGAAATAATTTTAGATTGTATTGTAAATGTTGAGATTAAAACTGACTCTTCTCTTACAAAGCAAAGGATTTTTCTGTAAAATTATCTCACCATTCCTTGAAGAGTCATCCTTGCCTTTCACACAGGAATTGCTAGGGAGGTATGGTTCATAACGAAGAAAGTACCACTTAATTTTCATATAAAAACTTAATTTTATGCCTTGTCATCGGGCGTGAAATAATTACCACTTCGTCCCAATTCTGAAAGGTTCGAAGGAGGAGAATAGAGAAGGTTAGGTTAATCGCAGGTGGAGAAATCATTAGGATGTGCAGAGATTGGATAGAGCAGTGGAAATCAACAGGGAAAGACACGGAAAGAGGCGATTACTGGCAAAAATGTGCCGCATCGCTTCACGTTAGGGTTTCTATATTTTCCAAAGCAATTTCCTATACATGACCTAGCTTACGTTGATGCGGAAGTACCGGAGTCTTTGATTGATTGATCCCAGTATTTTATAACGAAGCGCTGGGCCAATAAAAGATATGAGTTATGTTAATATATAACGGAATTCAATGTTACACGGAGTTACATTTTCAATTATATGTAGCTGCACCTAAGGTGAAATTAGTGAACGGAAGAAATTTCTAAGTTGATGATAAACAGATAAAACATTTGAATCTACATCTATATAAATACCCTGTAAGCCACCTTCCGGCGTGTGGCAGGGGGGCATTTTGTGTAGTGGATTAAATGCGTTGAGTTAATCAGAAGCTATTAGATATTACGTGTTCTTTTTCATCGTAATTATGCCGACAGTGAATATTGCCTAATATTCAGCTACTAGTACATACAGTTAAGAAAAGATACTTCACTTGCCTACTTATTTTTATTACGCGTCGAAACTGGTGTTGACCAAAATTTTACCGACAACAACGTAAATATTTTGCAAATTTATTTTGTGAAAAAAACGCAAGAAGAAAACTAGTACGTGTGGTTAAGAACATGAAAAAATGAGGTTGCCCTTGTGTATTTTTCTTTTAAACTGTAATCATTCATTTTTTAGGGAGCTGATGCTGGGTTTCTGCTGAACATGGTAAACTAAGCTAAACCTAGAAAATCTAGTTGGATTTTACTACAGTCCTTATAATAAAAATAATTTACTAAAAAGTTGTACGGGACGGAACTCTAAACATTTACTTTTTCAACCAAAGTGAAATATAATCTTTCTGTAATACAAGCAAATGCATTTCAGATTTAAACTATCTTATAATTGTATGCGATACATAGAATACATTTTAATGATTGTAATGTAGTAAACTAATCAAGATTTTAGAATTACTTAATACATATAGTTAAATGTATATTTTCCTGGAATGCTTTGGTATGGTATGTTAACGATCTAACATGCAAAAACTGGACATTTTTAATCAAGTGTTTCGGAAATTTATGCTTAATCATAATAGTTATGAGTTAGATGGGCATAAATAGTAGCCATATTTAGCCTTTAAGGATCATCATCATCAGCATTTATGATCACCATATGAAGTCTATCTGAATTTTCTGAGGTGGTCAGTGGGCCAATTTCGATTTCAAATTTTCGAATTTTGGCGAAGTTCAGATCGCGAATGTTTTTCGTGCGGAGTATAGGAATTCGAAGTAAAAATCGAATGGCTTGAGCAGATGGATTTCTTTCAGAGAAAAGAAATCTTTCGACCATCGTGCATGGCACGGAAATCGCCCAGAGAGCCATTTGGAAATGCTTAGACCATGAGGAGTGCGCCGCGAGGTAAGAAATAAGTGGGTCGCTGCGATCGTAAAGGCGAAAACAAAAGAAAAGCGATAAGAGCAATGCTGTAAGAGATTTACGACTCCTTTATCTTCATAAACATGGAGGAGATGGCGAATGGATTAAATAGGACAAACGAGGGCCGTCGAAGTAAGAATGTCAAGTCATCGTTTGGATGAAGGGGTCGCTTCACAAGGGCCGGCGAATTACGGCTCGGGATTTGCACTCCAGGTGATTAGGGAGCTGTATAACTTGGAGGAATCTTTGTGACGACCTTCCGGGAAAGTCGTAACTCATTTATCTCTCAAACTTTTCTCTCAGAGTAACATCGAGCGCAATCTTATCGAATATCTAATTCTGTAAATGGGAACCGCGCTAATGCTTATCGTATCCATAGTTTCGGTCAAACTTGAATTTGAAGATAGAGAGCTCTAAAAAAAAAAAAAGGATTTCCTAGAATGAAGCAGATAGCATTTCCGGGAATTGCGTATTAACACTATGCCACGGAAAAAGTTACATGAAATTATTGTTGACGTTGAGTTATTATGCATTGTTTTCGGCAGAATTTTCCTCGTATAAAAATTCGTTTACACATAAATAAATCACTTAATTGTTTACTTATAAAATCTTTAGTTTAATGGAAAACAATCTTCCCTTATATTGATTTTTCGCGCATCTCTTTTTGTACTAAGAAACAGGAGTTATTTTGAATACATAACAATTAATTTATTGGTATTATATAAAATGATAAAGGATAAATGATTCTGGAATTTCATCGTTGCCTTTGTTAGATGCTTCCATCAACTATAATTATTACTCTTGTAGGAAATTATTATATTTTTTGCAGGACAAATTCTCTAGCTTCATAATTCAACGTTTCTCTAGCTGCTTTTATCTGACAAGAAGTTTTGATAACGTACGTATATTCTAGAATCTGTGACCCACCTTCTTTGCGTTTTTAGAGCTTCCGAAATTCGTTTGCATCTTACACTTGAGTCCGTCTTTGATTCGCGAGATAAAATAAATTATCGTAAGGTAGGTATCGCAGAGGAAAGTTACTTAAGCGATAATGTTTAAAGCTATGATTAAGTTTTAAGTGCCTGGGAACGTCCTTTCCGTAGGTAATCATCAACGTTCGTATTTCCCTTCATCCTTATGTCGCTAGGTTACGACAAATAAATCACACGCCCCTTTAACACCTTGCTGTGTTCAAGGGCTATCGAAAGAAATCCATACTATAAGTTAATAAATAGCTATTGTTCTATCCGAACGTGTTGGGACTCGTATCAGGGCAAATAGTACGCGTCTTACAATCGCGTTATTATTTTGTTTCTCTTGCTTGACTTCCAAAACTTGGGCGTGTTTTTGATTCGTGGATATACGGTGTATTTATTTAAGCAGTGCATGATTCGTTGCCAAACAAGACGTATTCGTTAGTTACAGGCGTTAGATAAAATGAAAAATTCGTACAAATTAATTGAAGAGTTGTTATCTTCATATTTCTGTTCTATAAAGATAGCACTCTAAGAGAAATCCGTTTGCTTTTATTTTTCAGCTTTAATGGTAAACATGCTGGGAAAAGAAAATATAGGAATTATACCAGGTACCTTAATTTCTTCTGGGCCCCCGGATAGCCATGTGGGTGGCGCGTTCGCTTTTAGTGAAAGTGGTCCCGGGTTCGATTCTTCGGTATTCACTCAGCATTGTGATAAACATGGGTAGAACCTGAGTTAAGAGGTAGCGGGTCCGGTCCCGTATAAGCCAAATACGGCAGTGTGGGAGTCGATGCGCTGACCACGTGTCACCCACCGTAAATGCCACCGGGCTAAGCCCTGTCCCTCAAAGGGATGTTGCGGTAGCAATTTACCTTAATTTTTTCATTAATTCAGGCATTGGTCCTATCGTACCACAAGTTAGGACATGCCGCTGAGGTAGAATTCTGGTGGTTGATGGGGAAATCGTTAATGAACAAAGGTTTTCCGGAACGCTTCGTAGGCAAAGCGAACAGTGGGTTCAATTTAACAGCACTAACAAGTTTCTGCAACTTAAATCCTATAATATAAGGATGCCTTGGGTTTTGTAAGGCGTTCGTCATATCGTGAGAAGTTTAAAGTTAAACTAATATCCTTGTTATAACTAGTGCGGTTCCTACAAAACTTTTGCTGATTTGTTATTTGCGTAGAAGATCATCATCATCATCTTCCTTTCAAGGATTAGGCATTCTGCCTGTTCCGGCTTCACCAACGTAGTCTTGGTCGTCCTATATTTCTTCTAATGGCTTATATTCTATGGTAAACTAAGCTAANATGATGGAGGGATTGAAAAGTGAGAATGTGTTACAGAACAAGAAATATTGACTTTAGTTAAAAGAAAGAATTTTGTAACAAACAACATTCGGTAGTGTGGTTACTGATACTACAGGAATCATTCATAAATGTACGAAATCTTGTCTTCATCCCCATAGTGTTTGTTGTTAGTCTATCATTCCCTATCAATTTCGGTTTTGAAGTAGATAAAGAAACGTAAGCTCTTTCTGCGTTTAATTCATGATTCTTATGTCAAGTGAAAATAAGATTTCATCTAAGTCTAATTTTTTCAATGATGATGTGTTTCAAGATCCTTAAATACTCAAATTCTAAAATCCAAGGATCGAAGAAGCGAACAAACAATCCTTCCTGATTAATTTTGTCAACTAAGATTATATTCGGTCGATTGGCTTTTATAGAGATGTCTTTCATGGTACCTTTGTCCCAAATTGATTTTCTCCTATTTGAATTCCTTGTGGTATAACTTTCCTCCATTCTCGTAAACAATCATCTATGTAAAAGTTAAATAATGTTGGCGACAGAGGACACCCTTGCCTAACACCTTGATTGGTTATGATTTCCTGTGTTCCGTTTTTGCCGATACCACTATCAATTACTATTATTGTATTTAAATAGAAAG
This sequence comes from Ladona fulva, assembly GCA_000376725.2. Lineage (NCBI taxonomy): Eukaryota > Metazoa > Arthropoda > Insecta > Odonata > Libellulidae > Ladona > Ladona fulva. The sequence goes on along the minus strand of KZ308288.1, from coordinate 1,563,276 downwards.
ATTGAATGGTTTTAATTAAATGAGTTGGATATCCCCGCTTTTCCATTATGGACCAAAGTTTGTCTCGATGAATGCTGTCGAATGCCTTTTGATAATCTATAAAAGCTGTGTGTGTCTCCAGATTAAACTCTATTCGCTTTTATATTATCAGTTTCAATGCTGGTAATCAGTCTCAGTAGGGTGGAGGGTGCCAACCCCAAAATCCTAATAAATGCTGAGAAATGCTGACCGTCTCAAATAGGCTCTGNTATATGTATATGTATATGTATATATGCGTAGAAGATTTCTTGTATTTTATTTCCTCTCGACCTATATTTTAAATCATATTATTATCAAAATTATTGCCTTACATACTATGAAAATAATACAGTGGCAAACATGCTATCTTCCAAATATTAACGTTATTCATTTCAACCATACGAATGGCCACTTTTGGAAAACCAAGATTACTTGGGGCCTCTTTCCATATCAATTGCATATACATTTTTAATTCGTTTGCTCTAAGCTTTCGCTTTCATTTCTTTCTAAGGAGCCCCACTTCATTTCGTCTTCTTAAGATTGATTAATACCAGTTAATGTTGCGTTTGAGAGTTTCTTTTTATTGGCAATGTTGTTTCACTACTACCAGCTATATATTGACTAGATGCTTTACAGATGTTATTGTGGAAGCCTGGTGGGTACACAAAATTAAAGAATAGAATAGAATAGAATAGATTACGTCTTTACGTATTCAGGGCGAGATTGAGACTATAAAGTCTCCTCTTACATCTAACCCTAACCCAAAGAGGCAACGAACTAAACGACATAGTTGAACGATTGAGACAGATTGACGTTTGAAACCGTGAAAGCCTCTGAGTGTATGCAGGTTGAGTGTCTCAAAATCAAAATTCGGAAATACAAGGTGTGATAAAAAACTAGGTGTGATAAAAAACTAGGTGTGATTTTTAAATTTCCCGGGATGTACAATTCCAATTGTCAACATTTTTTTCTGTGTATTGGTACACATGTCCCTAACGTACATTGTTAAGGGCAGCCATTTTGAAAGCTTAGTCTATTGTTGGCAGTCAAAAAGGTTACACGTGTTTAACTGTGATCGGCGATTTTTGACTTAAGGCAACAATGGAACAGATAATTTGCATTAAATTCTGCGTTAGAAATGAAATGAAGTGCTGCATCACATTGAAAATGTTAAATGTTGCTTTTGGCGAATGTTCAATGAATAAAATGAGCGTGGTACGAACTTTTTCAAGAGGGTCGTGAAGACACTGAAGATGACAAGCGCCCTGGACGTCCCAGCACATCGACAACCGACGATAACGTCGAAAAGGTGAAGAAAATAACTATGTACGATCACTGAATCACTATCAAAGAGGTTCCTGATGAGGTTGGCATATCATTTGGCTCATGCCAAGTAATTTTTAAGGATATTTTGGGCATGAAAAGGGTGGCAGCAAAATTTGTCCAAAAATTGTTGTATTTTGACCAAAATCAGCACCGAATGAACATTGCTCAAGAGTTGCTGAATAAGGTCAATGACGATTCAGAACTTATTAAACGGGTTATAACTGGTGACGAAACATGGGTGTACTAGTATGATGTCGAAACTAAGACCCAGTCGTCCCAATAGAAACTTCCTGAAGAACCAAGACCGAAAAAAGCACGTCAAGTTCGATCGAATGTGAAGGTTCTGCTCACGGTTTTCTTCGATTTCAATGGCGTGGTGCATCATGAGTTCTTGCTATCAGGTCGTACGGTCAATAAGGAATATTACTTGGAAGTTCTACGCCGTTTGCGTGGAATAATCCGAAGAAAACGATCGGATCTGTGGCGAAACAATTCGTGGCAATCGCTCCACGATGACGCACCAGCTCACACCTCACTGCTTGTTCGTGAAGTTTTGGCAAAAACCAACACTATTATGATGCCTCAACCACCGTATTCATTGGACATGCCCCCCTCTCATTTCTCCATATTCCCAAAACCGAAAAATAACATGAAAGGATGACGGTTTGGCAACATTGAGGAGATCAAGACGGAATCGCTGAAGGAGCTAAACGCCATACCGAAAATTGCGTTCCAGAAGTGCTTCGAGGATTGGAAAAAGCGTGGGCATAAAGTGTGTTATACTTGAGGGGGAATACTTTGAAGACAACATTGATATCAATGAATTAATAAAGTGTTTTTGAGAAAACAAGAAATTCCGCGAATTTTTTATCATACTTCGTATATGATGGAGGGATTGAAAAGTGAGAATGTGTTACAGAACAAGAAATATTGACTTTAGTTAAAAGAAAGAATTTTGTAACAAACAACATTCGGTAGTGTGGTTACTGATACTACAGGAATCATTCATAAATGTACGAAATCTTGTCTTCATCCCCATAGTGTTTGTTGTTAGTCTATCATTCCCTATCAATTTCGGTTTTGAAGTAGATAAAGAAACGTAAGCTCTTTCTGCGTTTAATTCATGATTCCTATGTCAAGTGAAAATAAGATTTCATCTAAGTCTAATTTTTTCAATGATGATGTGTTTCAAGATCCTTAAATACTCAAATTCTAAAATCCAAGGATCGAAGAAGCGAACAAACAATCCTTCCTGATTAATTTTGTCAACTAAGATTATATTCGGTCGATTGGCTTTTATAGAGATGTCTTTCATGGTACCTTTGTCCCAATATAAGTTGTATTTCTTATTTTCTAGGACTTATGCTGTTAGGTTTATATCTGTATCATTGAATGTTTTCAGTTTAAATTTCTTTGGTGATTTTATTATTATTTTATTCGTCTTAATTTCCTCTATTTCCTTTTTAAATAACATCGTCGACGTCTTTATGACTATTTATATATTGCTTTGCCGCCGCACTTGAAGATCAATTGCGTGATGCACACAACACATGAGAGTTGCTGAAAATTTTGATATTGTTTAATATCTGTTAAAAATCGGAAGAACTCTGCGACTTTATTGGTGAGAGATCGTATGGGGCGTAGGGGCAATAAATCACCCGAGGGCAGAATATCTAGATCTCGTTCTCAAGTAAAACAAACCGAACTCTGACACGAGAAGAAGAATTTTTCTCTTCGCTTTTTCGATACCTCTTGCGATTTCGGAAAAAGCGACTCTCGGCAGGGACATTTTTCTTGAGTCTGACAAAACATTTTTCCTTCTTCACCGCGAATTGTTATGCATTCAAAAGGCCATTACGCGAATTGACCCAGTGACCCGCGGTGATTTAAGGCAAAGTATCTCCACAGATTCGGCTCTTATAGGTTATAAATCACTTGTTTTATTTCCACCCACTGATGTCACGAGACATCAAGGACATTACTTCAAAAGGTTTCCACTTTCATAAAATGATTACTTTCCCGGCGTACTGTATTCTCCAAACGAATGTAAGTACTGGAAAAAGGAATCAATCGCAAAGCAACGCGCGATATGGACATATTGAGACATTGAGACATTTTCATCTGTGTTGTTAGTCGGATATATTTGTAGTGTGAGTTAAGCCTTCCATAAAAATTAATCGAAAGTTAAAAGAAGAATTTAGTTAACTAAAGAACGGCTCATTATAACCGAAAGACCTGAGGCTAAGCAATAACCTCTTCATCTAGAAAAATAATTTTTGGGCAGATTAAGCTGATTTCTTGGGAAATATACGTATGTGAATTCTTGAGCAGATGTTTTACGATGAAAGATTTGTTTCCGATATTTCCGGTTACTTCATTGGTAACATTTAATTGCATTTCCTTACATGAGAAACATAGCAAATATGATTACAGTGGTTGTATTGCTTGTAGTGGTTGTTGGTATTGCTAAGATCTAATTTTGACAAAATAGAAGTAATAACTTTCATAAAATACGATACGGTTACAGACCTGAAAAAAGAGCTTACCCTTTCTTAGGGTTTACGACCGATTTGGAGAATTGAAGGAATATTTTAATTTTTATGATAGTCATATTTTGTTAATTTAGAGTTTAAGTGAATCACCCTTTCATGTTGTGTTCTTATTCGATTTAGAGAGTTTTATAGATGATTTCCCCCTGCCACACGCCGTAAGGCGGCTTGCAGGGTACTTATGTAGATGTAGATGTAGATGATGAAGTTAAATTTAAAATTCTATTGTTTTGATCGTTGTAATAAGTAATTTACTTATGCATTTAGGAGTAATTATCGGTGAAATATTACCAAGGGAATCGCCAGTGTTTTGATTGCAAGACCCATTCTAATTAGTATTTTAGCAGAAAATGACTGATGTTTTGAAATTACGGATGGTCATTTAGGAAAAAACCTATTAAAAATCCAGATTCAGAGTTTAACTTTCATGAGCAGAAACTCAGCGATAAATACATTGCTCGCTTAATGATCCCATACGATAAGCCAGAGGCACAGCAGTGGAGTATTTATTGGCTGATCATCATTAAAATGCCATTTTGTTGACTGTGAAATATTAACTCAATAGGAGGTCTTATAACTTGGACGAACTACGTTGGAAAATGAAAGAATTATATTTTTATTTGGTACGAATAAAAATAGATAGATGGAAATATGAAGCATTCGTGACCTTTTGCAGAAGTCAATGATATTAAGAAATTAAAGAATTAGTTGCGGAAAAAATCGTTACAACTTGGGATTAACAAAAACTCTTACCTTGCGGGCACTATCACATGGAGGGGGGCAACAACCATGACTATGATAAAGTATAAAACTCAGAAAAAGTGAATATACAACAGTATAAAAAGTAATCATGTGAATCATAATTATTAAGAAGTCGTTTATTGTTGCTTATAAGTAGAGAAGTGAAACATCCCGATTTTTGCAGGATTTTTTCGACTTGATGTTATTCCCGCGTCCTGACATTCTTTGAATGCCCTGATGCTGGACATTCAGAATATTGTAAAACGCTAATTCAGCGAGCATTTGCATTTTTTACACTTCGGTAGTAATTGAACAGATATTACTACTGCTCCCAAAGCTAGATGCTCTCAAAGTTAGTTAGATGCTAAAGAGTTAGATAAAAGTTAGGCTATAGCTTCGGATAGAAATACCAGTATTTTTACTACTGTACTTTAAATTTGGCAAGAATATCATCGTAAAAAGACATTAGACATCGAAAATTAATTGCCAATTTTACAAAATTCTTGATTTATTTGCCAAAAGATGAAATTTTTATGATGTTGTAGAATGTATTTTAATGACTGCTTCTTTGATTTATCTGAGTACAAGTTTTTGAATGCACATATCTGACCTGGTTTATAGGGATTTAGAATGCATTTCCCGACATGTAGGTCAGAAAAATTGTCAAACCCTTAGGCAGTATAACTTATCACACAAATTGGGTACTATGAGGGATTCATCTTCTTGATCGACTGTAATCCGTTAGGCTTTATGCGGTCCAATTTATTTCGTTTATGTTAAATATTCTGAAAGAGTATAACTAATACAGCGCATATGAAATCAATCTTTCAAGTATTACAGAATCAGAACTAAACACTAAGAAAAAAATCCGTAACACACAACAAGGAAAAACAACTTCGACCTATGTAAGTTATCTTTGCTCCATTTTCGAGTTGAGATAGTGAAAATGTTTCCCGTTCTCTTAAATAAAAACATTAATTGCTGGCAAAACAATTAGTAAGTGCATCTGAAGAATATAGTTTATTACTAATTTCATCAAAATTCAATTTGTATGCTTCCTATTATTTGAATGATGTAATTTTAATGCATAGAACAATAAAGACGGAAATAAGCTTGGTTTTACTATTCGTTAACAGAGTTGGGACATGTCGCCGATATTTATATTTACTTCAGGCAGTAGAAAGTAAACTTAAACATGAGTATTTTACATTCATTCCCTTCCATCCCTGTATTTATACGAAGCCTTTCTTCTTCTGTTTCAGACCTCATTTTCGCTATCTTTCGAGGCTAATTAAGTAGGCTATTGGTGCACAAAAAAATCTTCTTCCTGGTAGCAGTTTCATGAGCTAATTGTGGGATGACTATAACATAATTCTGACTTTGATTGATATTTGTATTTTGAAGACGATGTCTTGAATTTAAAACATCTTACAATGTAGTCACGAGGATTTTTTATTAAAAACACAATTTTGAATAACAAAGATATTTAACTTATCCACAATACATGTTTCATTCGCGACTGGTTTTTGCTTGTAATAACCATCTTCAAGCCATCTTCTTTGCTGTTCAAAATTCCGTTTTTATTCTACGAATCCTCCTGATGTCAAGTTTTCACAAAGTGACGGTCTCCTCCGTGAATTTTACAACGTAGTGACTGATTCAAGATAAAGGTGATGAATTCTCATTGGAAGGTATCACTTGCTTTTTTTTTAAATGCGTCGGAAATGTCACTGAAATAGTCGAAATTCACAATTAAGATTTATACTCCATGCATGATACTTATACTCTCCCTTTCCCTGCTAGCATCAGGTATCAGCATTATTGATAAAAAATCTCCATTCAAATATTTTCGCACGCTTTCAAGATTTCTTTTTCATACAAACCCTTTATTATTTAATCTTAAATGCCAGTTATCTTCAGATTTTCGTCTGCTGGATAAGCTTCAGTTTCTTCAATATTCCTCGGACACAATCTCCCACTGAAACGCACCATTTCGCCCCCTTAGAGGAATGCAGCTCTCGAAGCAATGTTCCATCAATCTACGGTTAAATGGGACTCCAACATGGCGCCCCACGTGCGTCGCAGCGGGCTTCGCTTGATTGGATGTCCTCCGAAAGGCAAATGCGGAAACCTGAAGGTGTCAGATAGTGTAAGACACGGCGACGGGAGATGCCCCCTTCTGGCGATAACCCATTGTGCTAGCCCTCGGAAAGGGCACAGGGATTAATGGGCCGCCTCACGGCGATTCAACGTTTGATTGGAAGTTTTGGTGCAAGCTGCGGGTGGGTCAAAGACAGGCCATCGCGGCATGCCACTTTGGTTAGTCGAACGGGGACTCCTTTGCCTTAAACACTGTTTGGCACCGAGTCATTTCGCTAGAGGATTGATTGAGTCCTCCTCGACAAGGAAGACATACTTGACTCTCAATTATCCGTGGTAATGAGAGGTTCGATCAGCGCGGGGGAAACAAATTGGTATGATGCAGAATTGAGCGACAAATTAAAGGCCACCCAGCACGGACAAGCATCGAATTCCTGATCTATTCAGGTTATGTGCACGTAAATATAATTGTGCAAGTGTTATACTGGTTAATTAGAGAATGTACAACAACAGGCAATACGCCATGTAAAAAATTATTACAATTAATCAATGAGCGTCACTTCGGCGCTTCAGGACGCAGACTGGGAATCTTTAGAAGAAAAAAATTTAAAAAAGCAAAATCTACTTAATAAATCAAGAGAAAAGTTTTTTTTTAGTTTTCAGATTCTGTAGAAGATATTATGTGTCCTTCCTGTTGTTGGGACGTTGCGAAAAAAATCAGGGAAATTGATGTTAGAACTAATCGCTTCAAGATATTTTTTCGCGAATGATACGCTAAAATAATCGGCGTCATTATGAATAAACGGAGTCATTATGTGAGGATTGATTCAGTTGAAGAGTGGTATTCTTACGCCCGCAAAATGTATGCAATATATAGCAAAAACAGGTGCTAGTTCTCTTCCTGCCTTATGTCGATCGGTTGCGCGTAGGGTATGAATCTAGATAAGGACCTTGAGTGGTTAAATGATATACGTTTTAACAGTTTATCTCTTGAAAGTCGATGAGAATACCTAAAAGGATCGGATTAAGGACGAAAAATTTCGGAGAAACATGGGAAGTAAAGCTTTTTTTTTACGGTAGATATAGGAGAGTTGTAGTAGTATTTTAAAAGAGCTTCGACAGCTAAGGTCATTTTGCACGTGAGATCCTACCCTGAATCGAACCTATGACCGATTTCACCGAGGTCGAACGCGTTGCCCACTTGGCTATCTGGGAGCCCAGGGATATTTCTAATGTGTTTTTATTTGATATTGTGATTTGATTGAATTATACTTCGGCAGTGTTTTCACATGTACGCTTACTTTAGAGGATTCGATATTTAATTTCATTTTTCGAAGAAATTACTGTTGGAGGCTTCCGACGTGCATATTCTAAACCCACGGCAAAATTTAAATTTGTCGCCGTGTGTGTGTATGTGCGGCAACGAATTCAAATCTGGCGCTGTAATCAGGCGGTAAGTTTGGCAACAACATTCGTCATAAGCTCGGTACTGTCAGCTAAATGTGGAATCCACTATAGAATACATAAGAAATTTTTAGTAATGGCTTCATTTCGAAATACATACATAACTCGTGAAAATTGGCTCCCGGATAGCCAAGTGGGCAACGCGTTCGACTTGGGTGAAAGCGGTCCTGGGTTCGATTCCCGGTGGGAGCCTATGTGCGAAATGACCTAAGCTGTCGAAGCACTTTTAACATTGCTTGCTCGTAAAAATTCCTTAATATCAGCTCTTACATACGCACTTATAACCACTGCACTTTATCGTTTTACAAAGTTCACGATTGGTTTCCCTCGATGTCGAAGGATACTTTATCAGCGCAACAATAACGCGAAGCAGTATTTGAGAGGACGTCAAATACAAATTTGGCAATTTGATCCATGTTCTAGGAAAATAAATCATTCGCGCATAAATACACAAAAATCTACCTTATTCTGAAAGTCTCTGCAGTTTCAAAATTTAAATTTCCCCCGTACTTGTTTTTAATTTATAAAGCGGTTAGTCAATTTGTTATTTGTTGTAGATGTTGTTGATTGATTGTGAAAATATTACTGGAGCCTCATTTTTTTACGGAGATCTTTTTTCTTTATTGAAGCGTATTATATAAGTTTCGCTTCGTAGTTTTCACTGCACGTCTCCAACAGTTGCTTTTGGTCCAAGGTAAGGGAGGAAACAAGGCTTTTATCTCATTACTCCCTTCTCCGCAACATATACTACATAACTCCGCATTACTTTCCACTTCACATGGCTTACACAACCCGGAAAACCCACCCATCCAACACGACGGTCTTCCGTCACAGGTGCAATTAATCCAAGAGTTAATCTTCATTGTTAGTCAGTATGAAAATACCGGAACTCTTCCTCTGGGTTAGTTTAAGTTCATATTTTTCTATAAATTTGAGGAATACAGCGTAGCTCGATTGAATGAAAAATTTTTCATGCAATTACGGAGAGATGTAAAGAAACACAATGCACATAAATTAATTGTGATCGAAGATAAAACTGGTAGATTAAATTCGCTGTAGAAGCCGATCATTCCGGTCAATCCATGGCTAGATGGAGTTAACAAACAAATGTTGGACTAATATTTTAAAAAATTAATAAACTTCGTCATTTAAATGTGAACAATTTCTTCTAGTATCGGTTATATGCTGACGATTGCCCTTCCTAACTAATCACATATTTGTAATCCTTTTTAGAACGGATTACCGCAAGGGAATAAGTAATATGGCGTAGAATTATATAGTACCAAATCTTTCAATAAGTAATATTATTTTCATTTGCGCTACACCAGTACATGTTTCCCTTAGATTATATCTCAGCGAATTAGATAGCGTGATTGCTAAAGGATAACAGATTATAAAAGACGAACAGTCCGCACTATCTGTTTCAAGTTTATAACGAATAAAACATGATTCCTGGTAGATGAAGCTAATTAGAAGGGTAGTATAAATGTGATCCAAATTTAATCATAGCTGAATCCGCCTATATTTGTCTCATCAATGGAACATTAATTCGATGATTCTTAATTATTACCCAATATTGTTTTTTATTATTATTGAGGATTAAGTTTTAAGGAATTTCGACAGCATCTATTAAGGGTATCCCATTTCTTAAGAATCCTTTTTTGATTGTTGCTGTTTAGGAAGGGTATCTTATGAAAGTGAGTCAATACCATGGATCTTAAATGTAATAAGGAGACTCAAACGATTTTGATTTTAAAAATCAACCCTATTTTTCTACTATGCAATTCAGGAATATCTAAAACATGTATTTAGTAACTGAGAAACACTAAGTAATATCTGGATCTTGTTAAGGCAAATGGTAAAGAAAAGGAAAATTGATAACGCCTTTGACATTAGCTAGATATTTACTTAGACCAAATGTCTATTTTTTCGAATTCGTTTATTTTCTCAAAATAAAAAAAACTGACTTCAATAAGTAACAACTGAGAAAGTTTTAAATAACATATTTATAACATGAACTTTACTGGAAATCTTCTCAGTTTTGTGAAAATTTCAGATTATGTAAAATCAAAGACCCGAGAAAGATAACTCGTGGCGTTTGTAAACACCTGAATTACGTACGTTAGGAACCAACTAAGACCGATAACTGAGTCCATATGAAGCGTTGTTTATTAGGGAGTTAATAACTCAAGCCTGGTTGTTGTTTGCTAGAAATAGCGCGGCATTGAATAGGAACAGAAATGAAGGTTAAGGGAAGGAAAAAGAGTTCCGCGAGGTCACGGTCATTGGAGAGTGCGCGTGACATCGCAGAGTTCACAATGATCCCGCCACTCTATTCCGTGCCTCAACAAAAGGCGTGGAAACGCACAGAATTGTGGGTAATCGCTTCGAAGCTATTCGACATTAAACCTTTCAGTGTTTGTCCATTGTTTGTCTGAAGCTTTAGTTATCAGTTCGGATATGTCAATACGCGTTCCACTCCATTTTGGTATGGCATAATTTTTCCTCGAGTATTTCTTTATGTTGATTTCTCTGCGAATTCAAATTCAAATTGCAGAATTAGTTCGGACGAAATTGATCACTATGAAATTGGCAGGGAAAATACGATTACTTTACGTTATCTGGGCGTATTCCATATCCTTAGAACTCATTCTTTTTAAAAGATGAAATGCGGGTGATTATAAAGAGTCATCTTCACCTTCTAATTTCCATAAAATTTTATGCAACAAGCTTTAAGTTAACTTTATGAGTTTTCATTTCGTGGAATGTATAAAATGCAGATTAACTAGGTGTTTCCGTAGATAGTAGGCGAGGAGAAGACGATTCAATGCTATCAAACGTCCTATATTGTCCTAGTATTGGATTTGTTTGCATAATGTTGATGTATTAATAATTGGGCAAGATTTCGATAGAAAAGGCATCTTTTTCCTTGAAGTGATCTTATCTTGATCTCGAGATAGCAGCTGATGGATGACTGGAGTCTCATCGGACTTAAAATTGCTTAAAGTATCCTAAATGCATCGATATAAATACCATGTAAGCCGCCTTTCGGTGTATGGCACGGGGTATAAACACTGAGCATTCGAGCTACCTCTTTAGCTTATTCTTATCGTGTATCGTTCGCGGAATGAATGAGTCCCTAAAACGACTTCTCTTATTTTACGCTCATTGTCGGATCTGCCGAGATATCCCATTTTCTGTAGAGATGATACTCGTTACTTAAAGTTTTTTAATAAACCTGAAGAATCAGATAATCCGGAATAACGATCAACGACTTAGTAATGAAGTCAGTACAATGGATAATCATGTATACTGATTCCAGTGAAAATATAGAGCAAGCATTAATTTGTATTATTGCAGAATCTAATTTTATCGGTAAAGAGTTGTTGATATATAAGTGAGATTTAAAACTGAACGCTTATTGCTTATCCATTGAAATTTATTAAGGTCTGAAAATATTTCAATCGAAAAGTATATTCACATGTAAGAAACTTAAAACGAGCATCGCCATGCCCAGGAAACTGATAAAATATTTTTGCGCCAAGTTTGCAAAATAGTTTGTACCATTTCGTGGGCCGCATTGCATGCATGAAGGAACGTAGGGTAACAATCTTTTTTTGGGGTTTTAGACTACTGACTTATTTATATTCCGGAGATGGCGAACTTATTGTTGCAGACGTGCGATATTTCCTGAAACAAGCAACTTGCGTGCCTAACATAGCTGATACACACACATTGCAATATTACTATGCCAAACATGGGCTTGAGATGATTTTGTCGATTAATACTAATTTTAATCAGCGGCTTTCGAGTTAATATTTTGCAGCTAACATATTTCATTGGAAGAGTACATAACAAATATATCGCTGTCACAACTTCACGAACCCTAAAAATTCTTTCGCGGTCACTTTGATTTTTCCATCCCAACATCAGTGCCTTCAGACAAGGGGAATGATATTTACATTTGAATGAATAGACCAGTGAAGAAAACAGAAAACGGCAATAAATTGAGAGATGGAGAGAAATGGATACAAGAGAAATTTTACCACTTTTGCAGGAATATTTCGCAGAGGAACGGAGGCAAGAACAATTAAACAAAGGGTTGATCGAGAATAATTTAATTCCAATACTCAAATAACTTTCTTCTGCCGCTCATTCTCTAAAAGGGAGTCAGGTCTTCTATTTTTAATTTCATTTTACTGTTATCTCTTCTTCCTCATTTGTTTTCCTTTCATCCCAATTGATTTTATTTCTGTTCTGTGTTAGCCCAAAAATTTCTCTGGCTTCCAGAATTAAAATATCTTTTTGATTTGCCATTTTTGCCAGTGTTCTCCGGAAGTCCCATCTTTAGTTAACTAATTACCAACACCATACAGATAGAATTGATTTTATCAGAAACACGAAGAGAAATTATTGCATTTTAAATTTTANCACTTTTGTAGATTAATAAAGTTCGATTTTTTTAATATAACCCTGATAGTCTGCGGGAAGTAGGTGGAATATTAAAAACTAATGGTTATACAGTTTTCTCACACGGAGAATTTTTGATATATAAATAAAATTTCCTGAGTATCGTAAGTATTTACAAATTTAGAATTCCAGTAGAAAAGGAAATAAAAGTTAAGGTCAGGGCATTGAAACTTCATATTTTTTGTTCCGGTTCAATGAAAGAACCAATATCGGTTTATTTCGGGTTTCCTTTCTTTCGCCAACGTCGAACCGGTTCGAACCGTTAATTTTTGGCTTCGACCATCGTAATATTATTTACTTCTGAAAGTACGTTTTATTACATTTACTTTTCCTCATTTACACTACGTTACTCTAAATTTTAAGTAAAACTTAGTCGAGTAAATAGTAGCTAAAAGTTTTAGTTACACATATGTAGTTTGCATAATTTTTCTTAACTACTCTTAAAGTGTGCTTTCTGGGGAACCAAAACTCGGAATGGAATAAATAACTGTTTTCCATTTTAGTTTGGGCTCATTAGTCGCCTTTCTTCAGTTCGGTATTCACTTCGGCAAAAAATAACTGTTTCTTTTCGGTTTCGGTTCGATCCCATTGTAGAAGCAAGGAAGCAGTACTTACTTCAGTAGTACTTACGTTCCTAAGAAATGGCATAAATGTTTTCTACAGCTAGAATTAATATAAAACTGTGTTTTAAAATTAAAAAATCCACAAAAAAATAAGGATATACTGTCCTTCGTTGGGAAATTTTCCTTAAGACGTTCCACCAGATAACACTTGATACGATCAAATATGTAAATATTTTTATGTTATTTGTTGAACATAAATTCCGGTTTTTAATTTTAAGGTACCTGAAACAGTTTGTTTCTTCTGGCAAATATTCACTGGAACAAGATGAAATTAAGATACTATGTAAAAGAATTAAGTTTTATTTTATTCGAAGCAAGTTTCCTCATCGGCACCCTAAAGTTATTCGAAATAGGATTATGTATCACATTATAGCACAACTTCATTGAAGATTGTGGCATTCAGAGTAACTTTCACTCAGTCTTGGACCTTTACAGAAGGTTTTGTTTCCTCTCTCGTGTAGCCACAAAGTATTCCTTTCCGTTTTACTGCTTTGGATTTGCATCTATTCAGAAACGTGTTTATTTTTAGATCCCACCTATCTATCCTTCCTCCGTCAGCTATCATCCCTTTTTCACGCCATTTATAAATATTTTCGCTTTATTACCATTCATTCGACTTCCCTCTCTCTCCCGCCCCTAAACTGTTTTTCTTCGCTCGCGCCTTTATTCGTCCCTTTTATCACCACGGCGACGCATTCCCGATGTTTGTTTGTTTTTTCATACACTTTGTTTTTCTTATGCGAGAGGATTCGGAAACGCTCTCAGATGGCGATTGATTTTTTTGTTTCGCACATACGACCAATTCTGTTCGCGGCTCATATTCTTCTATATATCCATTGGGTGGGGATTGTGAAGTCCTGACGCCAGAATCCCCTTTCTGTTTCGCTTTTACAGTTATAGTCAGGTCCTAGAACTTTTTCCTTAATGATTAAGTGCGCAATTACTTTTAAAAACAGAACCTATCGTTTTCGGCGTTAATTATACTAAACTAAGAGTAATAAGTATCGAAATATTTCCATAAACGCTCGCACATGGGAGTCTTTTAGGGTATTAGAGTAGATGTATTTATAAATATGCAAGGTGGTATATACAAAAGAATGTCAGAAAATCAATGTAAAGATTCAGGCATGTGGCATCGATATTTGTAAAATAGTAGTAGTAGTAGTATTGTTAAAAGTGCTTCGACAACTTAGGTCATTTCGCACGTAGGCCCCCACCGGGAATCGAACCCGGGACCGCTTTCGTCGAAGGCGAACGCGTTGCCCACTTGGCTATCTGGAAGCCCCGATATTTGTAAAATAAAATGGAAATTGGAAATGTTGGGGACCAGTCAATGAATTTTCGTTTCCCGAATTTCGTTTTCATTGAATTCCATGCTAACGAATCCCACCGCTTTGGGTTTCATGGTATATATCGTCTTTTATTGTGTAAAACATAGCAAGTTTAAATTTATTGAATAACTGAACTGTCAGTCAGTGAACTCAATAGAATATTAAGTTATGCAAACTCAGCTAATTATGAAAAAAATTGTAAACTTGAGCACAAAACTCAAACACATCTTAAAATACGGAACAATAACTTTAATATTGATTGAAACCCTTCCATAAATGCCATTTGGTGCTGTACAAAGAACATTGAGGGAAAATTTCCATGCGGATTATAATATGTTTTCGTGTTAACTGTTTCCCGTTTCGCGTTTGTCGAATTAATATATATAGAGAAATATAATCAATTATTTCTTGCCGTACTACTATTGCAATCAACGCCATCATTAGGTGGTGATGGCGTTGTAGCCGAAACCGGTAGTCTTAAATATACCAGGTGGAAATTACAAAGTGTTTTGTTCTTATTTGCATATCTAAAGAAAGTTATAGGATACGAAACGGACCAATTCTTCATTTCTAGATAAGCGGTATTTTGTGCTATCCGTTTCTGTGTTAACCGGTTTCCATCGTATACCATGTTTCGCATCATCGAACCATAAAGAAGAGAGAAAAAGTATTTAGAAGTTCTTGTGACGTTAGTTAGCCTTGAATTTTGTCGAGAATATTTGTCTTAATGCTTAAGTGCGCGTTAATATGAAATAATTCTTAACAGCAGCAATTATTGAACGAGACCGTCATTGGTCACTTAAAAGCATAAAAAAACTGAAAATATACCACAGAAAAGCTATGCAAAGAATTTTAATACGCTACAATTCTTTAATTACGCTTGAATAGACGATAAAACCTTGATACAGCGTAAAGAGTGACCTGTAAATATTGTAGACAAAAAATGTGATGGTAAACGCTCAGCGCAATGTTACACGTGTACACCAATCGCATATTTTTCTGGAAATTAGAGCAAAAATTTAGATAAGCGTGAGAAATGAGGTTTTTTTTAATGAGCTTTGCTGAACAAACAAAAAATATTTGTTCATCGGAAAATTAGTTCATGGGAGAATTTCATCGCGATGATCAAACTGAAATAGTCCGTTAAGCACAATAATTAGTTCTTTTCCAATTTAATGGGTCATATATTACGTATATACTCTTCTTTTTTGTTTAACGATGGTAATTTTTTATGTTACACTTTTGTAGATTAATAAAGTTCGATTTTTTTAATATAACCCTGATAGTCTGCGGGAAGTGTAACTCGCATACCCGAAAATAAAAATTATTTGACTTATGTTTCTCTGTCCAGTTAATTATTCACACCGTTGTTCACATATTACTTATGGAAAAATCGCTTTTTTTCTGTGACGAAAGAAAATGATTTCCAGTCTGCGACAGGGCCGGCCCGATAATAAAATTGAACTAAGCGCCTCTTATGGCGGCATAGTTTTTGGGGCGAAAATTTTGATTTCAATGACAATTACTCTGTTGCAGAGACAAAAATCAGGAGTTGTGTCACATTAAAGAGATGTTTGGAAGACTAAAGGATATGATTCTTGAAGATAAAGGTGTAAAGGGGGATGGGAAAATTCTTCATTCATCTCAGTTTTCAAAGTCTTCTCCTTTTCCACTTATAAGTATTTGATATTAAACTCGCCATAAAAGTACTATCTTCTGAGTATTTTATTATTTCAGTTTTATTAAACTATATTGATTTGACTCAGAAATAGAATGGTAGCAGCAAAAAATGCCGAGGGGGTGCCGGAAACACTACTTGATTGCGGCGCCAAAGTATCTTTTGCCATTACTGGTCGCAGTAACTGTCACTTTCCGTATATTCCCAGATATAAGGAGATATGAGTTTCCGAAGTGCAATATAAGTACATTGGTTTTGTGTAAGATCAATTCTCGAATTAAATTCAAAGAAATAAAATTAATTAAATCCTTCCATGCTATATGTTTCCTTTTTTACTTTGCTGTACATTTATGCATTGTTGAAGAAAGAGAGAAAAACACTCTGATCACTGCATATGCATTAGATATTAGCGGAACTGGAAAAGCTTTATCTTACCCAAATTAAGGTGTTATTTATTAAACAAGGAAAGGATTTTAGGTACTTGGCACGATAAGTCGTGCATCTAGGAAAACCCCTTTTTTATTTATTATTTTATTTCGTTTTATTTTTATTTCTATTTATTATTTTATTTCGTGTTATTTATTATTTTATTTCGAATTTTTGAAAAATCAACCTCAGCATGATTGAACCCGCCATCTAAAAAAAAACTTCAGCCAATTTCTGTTGCACAAAGCCGATTAGAATTTTATAATAAATCGTCGATAAACATTCAAGTTTCGTTAATGTGTCCCTTTTCCTCAAAATTCTTGTTTAACGAATAGAATGACTTTAGGGCTTTGTGTGACCAGTTGCTCTCAACATAATTTTGGAAGTAGAAAATACACCGTGTCACTCGATTTGGGATCTTACTACATGGATAGAGCATTTAAATATGGTTTCTCATTTTCAGATAATCTAAACGTAATTCAGAAGTGATTAATGTGACTTAGAAACTTGTCTCTTCAAATAAAGAAATCCTCCTTTTAAAATATGAATGTGAACCCTCAGGTTTTCACTAATCGAATTTCTATTGTCTCTCATATTGATCACGGAGAGAGTTTTTGGAATAAATTAAGCCCAAGAACGAAAAAAATAATAATGTAAATGGAGAATTGAAAAATTAAACTAAATAGAAGAGAAATATATTGTATTTTTTCTTTGGGATTCGCGAACATTTCCTCTCATTTCCTCCCCGCCTCTGATCTCAATCGCCCTCCATAGTCATACGCCGCCAGATAGTCTTTTATTTTCAAATTAGTTCTCCTCCAAGGGACACGAGGGCGCTGAGGAGGAAGTGGAGGCCGTTGCATACACATGGCCAATTTTAGGGTAAGTGGCGGAAGATTTGCCTCGGTTTTCCTCTCTCGTTTCCGGGGTGAGGTGTTGGATGATAAAGCAGCAGAAAAGGCACGCGATGATGAGGCTTTATATGGTGTGAATGAAAGACTCCTTTGGGATGCTGGGTGAATCCTGCATAGAGATATCAGCTTCCTTTTTTCCCGGAAAGAGGGAATTTCAGTTCTTGGTAACAAGGTCATAAATGGAATGCTAAACGATCCTTGAAGTGTTTGTTAACCGACGCAGAGAACTAAGGACCGAAATCTGCGTTATCTCTCCCTGTTTCCACTCTCTCACACACGTACTTTCTCTCAGCGAGCGTTGCCTCATAAGTGTCCATCGCTAGTGGAACACATTTCTTCAATCTTTTAGAGGCGATCTCCTCACATGAAAATATCATATCTCTGGTTTTCTTTTCCAGGTTCGTATTTTATCAATCTATAAATTGTTTCTTTACATAATCGCGGGATTTTTTTACGATCAAATTCCATTCTTTTTCTCGATTTTTTATGTTAAACTCCTTATTCCTCAAGTCCTGGATGAATATATAAGAATTTTTCTATGGACCCCATTCCAACCATTAGAATTCATTTTTGTAAATACATGAAATAGGTATTTGTTTTGATTACTATTTTCCATTTTATAAATATATAACACTTTTTAGGGGCTGTAGACTTTACTGTTGAGATAAAATCGCCTGGCGGAATGATTTTAAAGATTAGTTTTATGTATTTCATTTATAGAGAAACGAAAACGACTTTAGGGCTCTTGGAATTGTAATATATTCTATTCTTAAGTTTAGCATTCAATGGGTTTCTATTAGAAACCCATGGAAACTTTCTGTCTTGATTAAACGCGTTTTTAACACTAAGAAGAAGCCGTCGAAACATAACTACAGCGGTCACACTCTCTATATCATCTTATTGTTATACCAAACAATTGTTTTTTTGCGTTTGGTACTGCTTAAGGCATAGATACACTGCAATCTATCGAATGCAATAAATAATTACATGTGAATAAAGATACTATCAGTACCGTTTAACTTTCAAGTAAAGTACGTATTTAGTATGTATATAGGATACAATGCATGCAAAAGTTGTAAAAATTGATTAGTGACAGAAGTCTTGTAAGATCTTGATGTATCAACGAAATATCTGTCCGTAGATCCGTGGTAAAAATTCTATATAAACTAAGTAATTCATTTTATTGTACATACTACGGAGGGAATAATATATTTAAAACCAGTGTCTGCGACAATTGTGCATTTATTCTGTATCTGGCACAGATTGATGAATGAAAATGTTTTTGCAGAATATATTCATCGGTAACCCTTAAGTTAGATCTGAAGTACTTCGAAAAAATCCCCTCAGAATCAATGAATAATCGGACACTTATTAATTTCGTTTTAAAAGCAGGTTTCCGAATCAAATTTTACGATTTCATTTACGAGATCAGTAATACCTGCTTATGTCGTACTTATAAAGGAATCTGAGGTTTTATCATCCTGAGAACTAACTTTATGTCTAAAAAATATTACTGGCATCCATATACAGGGCTGCTCCGATATGAATCGGTGCCTATTGCTGGAATTCGTGCAGGCGCCCCTTTTAAAAGAAAAAATACTCTAAAATGTTAATTTTTTTGGATAATCCACTTTTACAGTATATTTATTGGTTATTATTAAAATAAATTTTGACATTAACATTTATGAAAATATTTTACAGTAGCATTACTCCAATTATTTTCACTTTAAAGTGAAAAACTAAAAAATATATTAATTGAAAGCGAATACACTATAGAAAAAGGAAATTGTTATTGTTTACGATCAATTGCGTTATGAGACAATTTATTCGCAATCAACTTTACAAAAATGTTAACCAGAAAACTTCCTAATTCGTGGTATATTTATTAGTATTAGAATACATCCACTGGCAATCAAATATCACTTCTTAAGGAAACTCTTATATAGGGATTAATCTACTCAGTGATAAAACTCCACAGATTGTTGTATAACTCTATGAAAATACTAAAAATATTCGAGCCTCATAAACACTTCAAACGGACAGCATGCGCCCCATAAACCTTCGCGCCCTCGGCGACCGCCCGACTCGCCCATATCTCGGGAAGGCCCTGACCATTTATGTATAGGCAGATCCAAGTTGATTCGCAGCTAGGATGGGTGGGAAATTGGGAGTCTTCTGTACGGAGCAGTCGCTTTCGAGTCCTCCGGCAATCCTCCAGAAAAGTTTAATCAGTCCTCTCACATACGTGCGTTTGTCAATTTCTAACAACTCTAGGATACAGCGAAGAATTTTACGTCTACGCAGTCACGCATTCATACCAACGGTATCGTTCTCGATAAATAACAATAATGTATCCTCAACAGATCGTTCCGCGTAATCTACGCAGTGACGTTTGGCCCCGTAAATTCAGCTTAGCACACCGTTAGGCTTTAAAACCGTTCTACGACCCTCCTGGGAGTCTTTCTCTGCAGTTAACTGCTCTCCTTTGGAAGGGTTCACAGTTCCACCGATTTCACATAAATAAGTGCTTCCATTTCTTACGGAGAAAGCAATTATCTCCGTTTAAGCCTCCCCGGATCCGAAACCGCCATTTAAAAACACTTACTTTATCATCTTCAACTTCACCCTTCGGCGGCATAATCCTAAAACCTTGTAATCCGCGATGCAGCTCTTTCATTAGTCATCAAATGAGAGACATCGTGTGCATTCGTATCTGCGTCGTCATGGCTACCCCTTTGTAGTTTCCCTAATTAAGAGTTCTTTTGAGTGTGCATTAATTGACCCCTCGGCAGCGCGAATTTTCTTCCTCCTTAAATGGAGATGAGCTCTCTGGTTGTAAACAAGGACTGGATTGAATTCTCTTCATCGTGTTCAGCCTTCGGAGAGTTTTACTCCTTTTTAGGCGAGAAATTGCACATGTAAGCGCTCGTTAAATCGTATTATTATCGCTTCGGTAAAGGATTTAAATTACCATGAATAGCGGAAGCAGCGGAGTATGATTGCTGTCCGACTATACGGATTTCCGTAAAATTTGTTTGTTTGATTTGCTGCTTGGAATATTTGGGTTAAAAAAAGGATTCTGTTTGTTCAGTGAAGAAATTGAAGTCGATTCGGTAGATAAGGAAACATACAGGAAACATAAATATGATTATAAATGATCACAGGCAACAGTAAAAAAAATATTTCTAGTATTGAAATTGTACCTCCTTTATAAGTCTTCTAAACGCTGGTAAATCTCATAACGCTCATTTAATCTCTAATACCATTCGTAATTTTTACTATTTTTTATCTAATCTAATATTGTAATATTTCTCTTTGTTTATTTTACTATTTCCTACAACTTTTGCAGGTTTTTCACTCCCTCTTTACATTGTGGGAGTTTTCCAATAGTGCAAATATTTTTCTGATATAAAAAAATCAGTTTTTCATCATTTCTTTTCTTCTTTGATTTCTATTTTCAAGAAAATTGTTAAATATCTGTTCATATTCTATATTCAAATCTTATATCATGTTGTATATTCGTTTTTGTACTGACAAGGGTTAAATGGAAGTTGTGGCTCCCTAGTCCCAACTTTGCCTAATAAAATTGTATTGTAAATGGAGGAAGAACATTATTTGTCTACGAAATGTTGATAGTCATCACTGTGGCATCGTTTAAAACAATTTTTCTTAACTAAAATTCATTCCCAATCTTTAAATAGCTGCAATTGGTTGTAAAATAGTATGATTTCCAAAACGTTGATATATTTCCTGTTTTTCTTTGGCAAAGCTTTGAGTGAAGTGATCTGTATGGATTTAGCATGAAATCACCAACTTTGAAGGAATATTTGCATGAAAAGGTTGACCCAAAGCAGGCGCCGCTAAGTTTTAGCGCCCTTTGGCGATAGCCTAGGTTCCTTTCAATCGGCTTGGCTGTTTGGGTTTTCCCATGCTCATAAGGATTTTAAGGCATTCTCTGGAAAGGCTATACTTTAAAGATGATAGCTTGATAACCTAATACAGCTCTGGCATAAAACTACATAAATGTATAACTTTAAACTACTATTCGAGAAATTATAAATTTATTTGGTATTAGAGAAAGTGAACTTGATTTATATTCCAGGTGACGTCTTATTTTATGCGAATTACAATTTATTACAATTATTAAATTTCAGTTACGTTTTTTTATAAAGGAAAGCTTACATAAAAATTAAAATAAAGAATCAAAAACTCATTTCAGAGCTTACAAAACTCAAGGTACATCGTAAGTTATTGCATTGCAGTACAAACAGAAGTTTAACGTCAACAAAATATTTTGAAAAAGTAATTTAAAATATCTCACACCAATAAATTAAAAATTTACCTAGTTAGATAAAACAGCAGTTTAAAATTCTACTTTGATTGTTTTAATACTTAATTTCACGAAAGGTTGTTAAAATGGTTATCGTGACGTATCCTTTAGGTTCAAATTTCAACGGTGTATATCGAATATTATTATAAACAGTTTAAGTTACAGTAATATTAAATTTTAAATTCACACGATCTGTGAATATTCATCACTTTTCAGAATAAATTCCAATTCTCCGCGTTAACAATATCGATGACCCCACCAACTGCCTCTTCATCGTTTTCCCTTTTTTCCCCACGCCCTTCATCTTTCCTCTTCGAAAAGTCCCTTCTCATAACCTCTTTCTGAATCCACGTTGCAATACCTCTGACGACCAATGAAAGGAATCGGTGCGAAACTTCAAAAATTCAACTTGTTATTACAATAAAATCACCTTTACATAAACCACCAAAACCTATCCTATAAGAACCAAAAGATAATATTTTCGAATAACCGAGCAGAAACCTTGGCAAGCAACCAGTTAACTGTACACCAATTTTGCAATAGGATTTTCACATAGAGTCACCGATTGGATCGATGTAAAATTTTAATTATGCGACAAAACATGAGTATCGTAAGTTTCCAACGATCTGCTTTATTAGCAACGATAAATATGCACATATAATTCACTATTTACTGCGGAAGATGTTTTACCAGCGACTTGGATAGTCAGGAATGCTGCATTCTTTTTTCATGTTAATCAGCCATGCGAAATTGAAGAATGTGAGCAAGGAAACCACGGTGTAGTGGAAAGAAACGGAATACTAAAACGCCCACAACTCCGTACACAATCACCGCAGCCAACTTCTTTTCTGGAATACCCTTTGTGTTTGACCGATCCAAATTCCCTCTTACGCATTTTTCTCAGCGGAAGGTTCGCCTCCCGGCGTAGGTACCTCTTCCAGAGCCTTCTTCCGCAGCCACTGAACATTGCGAGCGAAACAGCGGGGAACTCCTCCCAGAAGTGGCCATTGCCATCACAAGCAGGCCTATCGATCTTTCCCTTTTAATACATGCATTAGCCCTTCAGAGGTTTCGTTAGCGATGAAGGGTCGAATGGGTCTGAAAGAGGTGATCGCTGGCGCGTGCCCCATTAGACCGGATAGCGCGGACCTCGAGGGCGGATTGTTGAAGGCTGAGGTCGCTTCTTAAGGATACTGGCGCCGCATGTCTTCCACTTCCGATTTACTGCCGCTTTTATTTATTAGGTCCGTCCTTCTTCCCGATTTTACCCGCGTATTTTTCAGGAGTCTGTCCATTCGCCGAGGTTCAGGGGTTTGGTGGGTTCATTTAATTAGTCCCAGTTGGACGGGAAGGGTCAAAGGAGAGAGAGAAGGCCTTTCCCTGAACTTTTTAACGAGCGAGCCCTTTTCTATGGAGATCGAAATCTCGCCCTCTCCAGAATTCTAATTCTCAATCATAAATTTCTAATTTTAGTGGGCATCATTAACGGAAGTCAGCGGTGGTTAATTTAGTGTTCCTACGAAAAAGGAAGGATAATGTCTCGCATTCAAATTTCTGGGAGGTCTTTTAAACGCATTTATATTGCGAGATCGATTTCTGCACGTCAGCGATTCCTTAAATTAGGGCACTTGGGGCCCTAGAGAATGAAAATGAGTGTGTTGGATATAGTAGCTGCTGCTTAAGAATAAATAATTGCAGGTTTAATTGCTGGTGTTGGTTATAATGATCAGGGGTGAACAACTTTCGTCCTCCATTCAGCTCCATTTCAAGACTTAGCGGGCGGATATGCTTAGCCGAATCTTTAGAAAATCCAATTTTAGTAGTAATGTTAAAAGTGCTACGACAGCTGAGGTAATTTCACACGTATGAGTTCTCACGGGGAATCGAATCCGGGACTGCTTTCACCAAAGACGAATGCGCTGCCTACTTGGGTACCTGGAAACTTCCAGAAACTCCAGTCTTCACCTTAAGTAATAAGAGTAGAAATTTGTACTTCTTCTACTATAATTGAATTAACCTGTTCGTGTTTATTAAATTATTTTGGAATAAGCTGACATTTATATTCTCACTATTTATAAGAAATTTGTTGAAAATTAATAGTTCAGTTCCTTTGATTTAATTGTGACTCTTAGAAAAAACTTTTACTAATGTCAGTAAAAATGTACTACTACTTTAGCCGATCCGACAATAAGCTCAAAATTAGAGAAATAGATGCGAGGATAAGTCGTTTCTTTCCGCGAGCGATACGCGACAACAATAAGCTAAAGAGGTAACTCGTGTTAACACCCCCTGCCATTCGCCGATAGGCGGCTTGCAGGGTATTTGTGTAGATGTAAATGTATGGTGCGGTAAATTCAAATGTTAGCATGAAAGATCGTTGTGAGCAATTTGAAGTAGGTAAGGTTTAAGCTTGCACTACCCTCTACTCTTAAATTGTTATATTAAGAGTATTCTTTCTGGAATTCAATTTAATACCATAGTTTTTTTCTGGCGACCCTCTGCACCGAAGAGTGCCAGATGGGCAAGCAAGTCTTCTTGGTGGAAAGTACGGTGTTATTTATAACTAGTTACTCTTCAGATAGGACAGATGTTGGCGCGGAGCCAGGAGGTCGAGCACCACGCACCAACCACAGGACTTAGGGCTCGGATGCTTTCCTTGAAATGGCCTTGGAGGAGCTCGTAAGAAAGAGCCAGGATATCCAGTAGATGCCACTGTGTTGAAGAGGAAGTGCAGGGTTGTGCAGAGAGTTTACATCTTTCGAACCATCAGAAGATATCATATTTCGTTCTCTGGAAAAAGGAGAAAAGTGAGTAAAGAATATAATGTTTTCTGTTTTCTATGTTTGATTTTTATCTCTATCTTAAGCTTAATGATCAGTTTAAAATTCATAGTAAAATAAAGTCCTCGAAAGACAGTTGTCTTGAACTGATGCACGACTTTGTAGCTACTTTCTCACGCATCTACCTAGTATGCTACACGACACGAAGATGTTTTTGTCGATTTCAGTTCAGGGCTGCGATTTTGAAACTCTTCCGTCACGAATGGAATTCAGTTTTGAGTGGAATGGTCGGCCATCTTGGCACATTTTCCGCATAGAATCGCTTTAGCGATTTAAATCTCAGAATTCCGGTACCGGATGGAATGAGATTCCACCGGTAGCGGAATTGTTCTCACCTACCAAGAGGTAGGTGGAATCCGTCATGTAAACAAGAAAAATGGCGGTCCATGTGTCTACGGTGAGGGTATACGCGGACAAATTGGAAGTTGAAAGTGAAATGGAGGACCGTAGAACCTTTCGGGATTCTGTAAATCTATTTGCTGTGTCAGCTAAATATATTCAGTAGTTTTTTTTAGGTTACCCGAGTATATTTTATCTCTCTATCGTTTGTTTCAAAACCTCAGCTGGGTCAGCCTGCAAGGATTATTAGGAATCCAGTGAATTTTTTGGATTTACTTTGTATGTTATTTTTCTTGGAGTGCAATTTAGTGGCAACCGTAATAATTGTAGATAGTAATACATTTATTTTATGGACAGGTGAATCTTACTTGTGTAGATTCTTTGTGGCTTTGCGATATCGTAATCAGAAGCAAGAATGAGATAGAATAATGAGTGATGCAATTAGTAAGCATCTTCTCTTCACATAGTTAAATTTCCCGATCTCTCTGAAAAGCAACATATCAAGGAATGGTAACAGAATTATTTTTGTTTATGATTTGGACGTATGGTAATATTTGTTATTAATCTGTTATTCACTGAAGAGAAGTATTTCCTTGTGTTTTTGTGCTATTGATCATACTTAAAAAACAAGTTATGTAATAATAACATGTTTCACCCAATCGTGAAACGGGATAACTTTTTAAGTGGATAATGTTGCTTCAGTTGGTATATCTAGGTCGTTCTATTGGTCAAAGAAATATGAAATGCTGATTATGGGATCAATGTTGTGCATAACGCTTACTGGGAAAAGCATAAAGTAGTTGTATATTGTAATTTGTAAGCCACCTGAGCATTTGAGTGTATATGTCATGTTTTCAATCTATTGCCGAATAGTTATACTTAAAGTTCCGGCAGTAAAATAATTAAAAGGAGACTTTTTGGCTGTGTGGGAAATAGTGACAAAAAGTAGAGTAGTGAATGTATCAAAATACAATAAATAATATTTCAGTTAAATTTTATTTAGAGTTATTTATATGCCGATTTACTGGTTATATTACGATATATTGGGCGGTAAATGTATGTACAAGTATTGCCACAATGTTTATTAAATGCATATATACTGAACCATGAAGCCCATGGACTGCTATATGTTCCTCGAAAACAAATTGTTTTTAATGCCTTTCATTCATGTGATGACAATTATCTGATGATATGATACAAGCGAAGTAGGTAAAAGTAATAAATGATGTTATAGTTTGGGGATGTAGGCAAAGAATTTTATTGGATGTATTTTATTTCATGTCAAGTGATATTCTATGGATTCTAAGAACTCTTACATAGGGATTGATGTTCATATACGTCATAGCTGAAGTTCATGAGCCTTTTTGTTTTGGGAATTTACTATTCTAATTGGAATGAATTCATGTAACATAGCAAGAGGATTTGCATACTTAACCAATATCAAATCCAAGTGAAGAAATGAAATCATCCCACAATTTCTACCATAAAGCAATGCTAGTATATTTTGTTTGAAACGCAGCTTCATTAGTTGCTGTTTTTACAGGAGTTTATTGCATTAATGCAGTAGTTGAATGAATTTATCTCTACATGTTTACAGACAGTTGCGACGATAAAGCTTAAAATTATTCTTCTGAGGGATTTGGACTGCTTACAAGGATGGGCAACTTTTTATCGTAATAATCTCGCATGTTTACTCAGTAAAAGACAGAAAGCCACTCATCAGTTACAAATTGTACACCTAAATAATATAACTTCGATAGTCTATGAGAAAACAAACCCTACGACTAATACTGACAAATACCTACGACTGAATATAATGCGTTACGTATAACATAATGTTTTTGCCACATCGTTACCCAAAAACGAATCGAATTGACCCCAAAGAAGAGTTTTTATTGAGAATGACTCCCATGGCCTTCACTTTGCAGCAATAATCATTCACTGTCTTCAAAATCTCATAGTCATTACGTCCTTAGTGAACGAGAATACCAATGATTACATAAGTTCTCAAATTCATCCAATAATATATAATGGCTGCTCTTAACAATGTACGTTAGGGACATGTGTACCAATACACAGAAACAATTTTGACAATTGGAATTATACATCCCGGGAAATTTAAAAATTCCGCGTAGTTTTAGATCATACTTCGTACATGGATGATCATTCAAAATAAACTAGCGGAATGAGACGTTTTATCCTTACAGTGTTTACTTACTTACTTACGAAGATATTTTGATAAAACACACGGAAATTTCGTAAAATATTTGGAAAATAAACAAGCCATCCCTTTGACGATTAAGGCCATTGTTGAATGTTGATTTCATGAATTATCCGATATAAGTGCACGGGGATAATCAGTACGTATAATTTTTATAAGAAATGTACGTAAAGTAGGCTTTCATGACTTGAAAACGGTAGAATAAATATTATAAATAATTTATACGGTAAGAAATGTATTGAGTTTTTATGATCTTACGGCAGACCAGATATATGCGATAATAGATATATTTTAAACTAAATTAAGTACCGTCATGCTTGAAGGGGGCGTTTACTAGTTCAATTATATTTGATGTTTTATTAGCGCATGCAATTTTTCTGTGAAGTTATTAAAAAGTGAGTATGATTTCGCGGTATTTAACATAGAAAGAGCAAGACGTATTTCCGCGAAAGAAGAGCTGGGTTGCGGGTGGTACACTGCGGAAAAGTAAAACGCGTGAAAGGCGAGGTCTGCCTGTTCGTCTGAAATTTTCCGTTATCGATTACTGAGATTGATAGCAAATATTAAATGCCTTTTATCATGTACTTCTGTTACCTGTCTGGGAAAGAATCCAATCCTACTACATCGGTTAAAAGCATAAACGATATGAGGGATGTTGGACAAGAAGATCCCCGAGGACAAATAGAGAACATCTGCTTCCACATTTCAGCTTTTCCGTAAAATATCGTTTGAATCGTTCTCGTTTGTCTCTTGCATTTCAGAGATTCTTTTTCTCAAAACCGGGTTTTTATGTGAACGAAACTGTAGTGGAGGAATCTTATGCTATTCCTCAAATATTTCTCACCTGCGTCCTAGTATAAATACACGTATTGCGTCTCATGATTCACTGCATCTGAAGTTCTGTCTAAATATTCCTGCTGTGAAACTCCACTCTCAATGAGGTTTTATCACAATCACATTCGATAAAAATTATTTGATGTAATTATAATAGATTTTTAGATTTACACTTTTAGACTCAATGGGGATATCAATTCTACCGAATGAGTTGCGCTTTTGTCTCAAGGCCCCGGGCTCTATTTCCAGAGCATAAAATGGCGTGAGATAACGTTCTGGCACGATAGTTAAGTAGGCTAAAGCATCCGCCCGGAAAGCGGAAGATTTCAGGTTCAAGTCCTGGGTGGCTTCTTTTATATCCGCTATTCCTTGGGACCGTAGTTTTTATTTTCAGTGTCCGAGTGGTGCTACTATATGTATATGAAAGTTCTTGGATAGCCGCAGTAAACCTATTTTTGTTTCTCATAAAGTCGAATTTTACCGAAAATTTTGCAATGTCGCTCTAATACGTTAAAAAGTGCCTACGAGTTCCCTACGAACAAATGTATTCGCACTTGTGATTTAGTCAAAACCGACAAACATTAACTGCCTATTTCAGGATTATCCCAAGAAACTGCTTCCTTATATGACTTCTATAATCCTCATTTTGAATTAGAATTTCGACATATCCCTCTTGTTCAATAGAATCCTCGGGATGCATTTTCATATCCTGTACCGTAGGCATCAACTTGGTTCTAGAGAAGAATGTTGTATTAGAGTCAGTTAGAGATGTAAAAATTAGAGATTCAACGTAATTTCCATCAACTGGTATTTCACTCTCCTTATCGCTACGTACTCAGACGAACGCGATGAACTATCGCTAACTTATACTGATTTTCTCTTTATAACTTATATCCTACCATTTAAATGCATTCGCCCAATTTGAAAAGTAACACTATCTATCATATATAGTGGTGCAAATGTCCTTGTCCCTAGTGATTCCACAACTAAATTAAGAACTGAAAGCACTTCACGGAAATTATTTCAAGAATCATGTACACTCTCTCACGATTTGGGTTTCGGTACATTTGAATTAATAGGTGTTGTGTGAATTATTTTTCAACCCTGTCCTGACTGTCTATCTATATGTTTTTTTACTTGTGAGTACTTGCATTGCTTGTCGTAATTATATTACTACCTGACAGAGTCTGGAATAGAGATATCGATCACTATATTCATTTCTTCAATGTATTTAAAGGGATGAAATGGTAACCTCAGTGTTATGACGTAAGAAGAAATAGGGTTTGTCTCCATTGCCAACATCCACCACCCACGGAAAACGTTTTTGCTCTTAATTTTCCACTCTTCGATCGCTTTCCTTTAAAAAGGATCTCCTCTTTATCCTTTCCAAATCCAACTTCCTCCAACACTTCCTCTCATTATTTACTTTTCGCCTTGGGGGAAATCGATACGTCAATATGTTGATGGCGTTCTAATAAAAAAGGCAAACTTCCTCAGTAGAAAGTGCTCTTCCTGGAAACTGGATTTTTGTTCTTAAAAGAGCTTCCGTACCCGCGAGCTCACTCATCCGCTTTTATTTGCTCTTAAGGTCTTAATTTTTTGAAAGTAAGATCACGTTGTGATCCTAAAGATGTCATAACAAGTCAATATCGGCGAAAGAGGTTATGATTGCTGAAGCACAAGTTTGTAGTGCCTTATGTGGGTTCATGATATGCGGTACTAAACAGGTACACTCACTTCCAAGCATAGAAAGTAAAATAAAGAAAACTCTTTAATGCTTTGTTAGTTTCTGAGTGCGGCTTAAAAAGGATAATTTCTTTTGAGTCCTGTGAATGTTCACGAATAAACATGCTTCGGTTTTTGAAAACCTATGGCCTATCGGAATTTCGGTGGAACTAATGCATTTCTACTCATCATCATCATCATCATCTTCCTTTCAAGGATTAGGCATTTCTACTCTTCTACCTTAATTTGCCTGGTATTTGATGTATGTTTTTGCGAATTCTTTGACATTGCAGTGCGTAACTTATGCTGGTCATTTTCACATGCATTGCTAGGATTGATAAAAGAGTTATTATGAAGAATCTGGAGGTGAAAAATTACAGCTGTCGAAAATGTACGAGCGCACCTGAGACTATCCAACCCATAACATGAGGCTGTAAGATGCTGTTAGCTACTGACTATACCAAGAGACATGATAATGTCGCAGGGATGATTCATCAAAAAATAGCTGCTGTTATAAATATAAACTGTTGAATTATAATAATAGATGATGATAATAAAACTCTCCCAGAAAATCTTCTAAAACTTAGCTTACAGCCAGAAAATATAATGCAGTGGTACCTTGAGATACGAGTGCCCCAACATACGAGTTTTATGAGGTACGAGTCGTCACTAGGTCTAGTTTTTGCTTGAGTTACGAGACAAAATTTGAGATACGAGCCAGCCTCGGTGACGTCACAGCCAGTTGGCGTAGCAAGCCACTGCTCAGATTTGCGAATCTTCCACGTTCGATTCACGTGTTTACCTCGCCGCAGAAGTATTTCTGCCATATTGCTTTAATTTTGTGTTTTTTTTGGTACTTACAATTATTTAGCGAAAATTGATTTGAGGTACGACAAAATTGACTTACGAGCTCGGTCACGGGACGAATTGAACTCGTATTCAATAATAACATGCAAATAAACTTAAGCAAAAGTTAAGCAAAATAGTTTGAGTGAAATTCCTTTGGTGAAGTACACCCGGGATAGGTGAATATTTCCAGTCCTGTGACTGAGATATGATACATTAAAATGATAATAATAAATATAATGAAAACAAAAAATAATCCAAACGGCAATCATTTTATATTAATCATTATATCTGACAAGCGCATACAACCATTCCCTAAGCAGAAAATCCGATTAGTCGGAACAATGGGGTTGTAACACTAGCATGCTAACCACTCCACCATAGCAGCCGTTCATTTTAACTATGTGAACGAAATCAAGCGTCTTGGTCGCGAAAAAAAATAGGCTCCAAAGATCGTTCCCCTATTTAGACCTGAGCTTTTCTAGCAAAATGAATAATAAGAGCGTTTATAAGCATCTAGATTATGATCGAAGCTCAACTTATATTCTTGAACGCCCAATTTCCGTGAAATTCTGACCTGTCGAATAGAGAATCTACCCATCTAACTAATCGGAAATTCGTTCTCCGAAAAACAGCGAACTTTGGCCGGGTCAAGCCTTGAGTTATCATCAAGCAATCGAAACCAGAAAAGAAAAAAAAAATATAGCAGCTTAAAAGATTGAAATATATTGTACCCGTTTCCGAAATATTCCCATTCTCACACATTATAGAATGAAATGGATATTTTGACCATGAGTCCTCACTATACGGCGAAATCCCTTCTTAAACGATGGACATCCCTAACCAGCTGA
The DNA here is from genome assembly GCA_000376725.2 of Ladona fulva. Taxonomy (NCBI): domain Eukaryota; kingdom Metazoa; phylum Arthropoda; class Insecta; order Odonata; family Libellulidae; genus Ladona; species Ladona fulva. The sequence goes on along the minus strand of KZ308288.1, from coordinate 1,531,650 downwards.
ATTCCTTTTTCTCTCCGATTCGACTTTCTCTCTTCTTTCCATCCGTTTCTCAGATTCAAATCTCTTCTCCCGGCCAATATGGGACTTTTCTCGCCTTTCCCATTTCTTCCCTTTCCTTGAGGCGCGTGGAATCCGAAATAAATGGAGCCCGTGAACGTTCCAATAAATCGGCGTGATTTAACGGCCCAAAGGGAGGAGGGATGTGGGAAAACCACTTATAAAGCCCACGCCCACATCATCGGACCTCAACATCGGAGGCATTACTCAGGAAGGGGACGCTTTGTTTCGGAGAGGGGCCGCAAGGTGGAGCGGTGGTATTCAAGGATAGGAAACAAAATGGAGAGGAAAAGAAAAAGAGAGGAGGATTTCAGTCCCTTTTGTCTCAGACTTTTCGCCATCTGTAACTTCTACCAACTTGAACCTTAAATGGTCATGGTTGTCGAAACTATTTTGACCTTGCGGCTGGGATTATTTCTCATCCTTCGAAGTTGCTAAAGTTTTGTCAGCTTATACTCTACAAAGTAGAGTAACTTCTAACTTTCTAACGTTGCTTAGGAAACATTGCTTTTTGCCTAAAATATAGCTTCACGATGTGATTCTTGATATGTATGCTGACGTAAATGGATGGAGGGATGCAATTTTACCGAAAACTCGAGAAGCGATCGTTGTTTTTTTGTGGACTATTATCAGGTTGTATAGTGTAAAAAAATATACGTAATCAATTCTCTACTCCTTGAAAGCTATGCACGTGATGGTCGTTTTTATCGCCTATGGAGGTTATTTCTTTAGCAAATTCGAATTGGAAATAAATATCACCTTTGCACAAAATAAGAAACATTGGCAAGGCGACTCATCGTTAACGATCTTTGTCAAACATATTTTATGTGTTGAAATCTCACAAACGTGGACAAAGTATCCCAAAATGTCGTCAGATTTTGTCACTTATTTTGCGTCATAATGGCGACCAATTACGTTTTTAACATTTTGGTTAATGTTTTAAGTACGTGTAGATATTTCTAATTTCTCTGTAAAATAAATATATGCTAAATTCATTGTGTTACAGGCAGATGCATGTTTTGGTTTGAGTGGTATCTTTCTTAAAACTCGAATCGTTTGCAGGGCAACACCTATTAATTCAGCTACTCAAATAGTAATTTCAGCAACAAATTACTATGCTCTTGGCATGGAATCAATTTATTAGTTGAAGTGACGAAGTTCATATTAGAAAACTTTCAGTAAGGGTTTAAGTACCCTTTAGAGTAGCTGTTCCTAACCCTTAAGGCCTCAAGTCCCACATTCCACCTCCTCCAAGACGTTTCCTCCTCCAAGACATCCAAGTTGTAACAAAGTATGAAGAGATTGTTTTTCTGATTGATGTTATTTTATAGTTTGCGGATGAAGAGTAAATGGCGCTGAAACTTTTGGAAGATTTTGTTGGAATGGGTGAAGTTTTAAGAAATATAAAATGTTTAAGGGATTGAATTAATCAAAGGAAACGAATTCAACCTGTTCTAGACTCATCTATAGGGTTGTAAATCTTAGCTAGAGGTACACGTCCCACCATTTGGGAATATATTTATAGTTTTATCATATTCCGTGGTAAAAGTTGCGAGGAAAGCCGTTTTATGGAGTTTTAAAGTTTAGGATGAAAATATTTTCACTTAACGAGTTCAGAGTTACCTCGAGTAACATTTGGAAGCCTGGTGAAGGTTAGTCACTGAAAAGTGGACCGATGAATCCTGGCTTGGAATGCATACATTAAATTTTGACTCATCGAACAAGATAGTAAACTAATCTGTGGTTGGCAGGCCGCAATTTTCTATGTGAATTTCAAGAGTATGTGTTCTTCATTACTCAACTTCATTATGTTTCATATATGTTCTTTTTATTCTAAGAGTCAATAACACTCTCGATTCTTAAAGCAATCTAGTTTCTGAGATTGCATTTAATGTTTGTTATGAGATGAACTATGAGTGAAAGGAAACATTTTTTACATCAAAATTGTCTCCAGAAATTTTACCCAAGTAACAAAAGTGTCAACCGTTTACCTGAGAATTAGAAAAGGTACAACAAAAGGCGATACGTTTCGTAAAAAAAACAATGAACTTTCTCAGATGATTCAGGAACCCAGGATAAAAATCTCTAGATGATGAAAGATTTGAACAAAGGCTTAATTTACTTAATATGCTCAGAGAAAATGGATTTTTAGAGGATGTAGCCGTTTTCCGCGTAAGATGCGCAAAAGAAATCGATTAGCGAAGTAGATTCATGGCACCCTCGACCTCACGCCGAAAGGCGGCTTACAGGATAATATGTGGAAGTAGATTTTTACTGTGATATCCCGTAAAGTTACTAATCAACATTTAAGGTTACAATTACTTTAAGGGTTGCAAACTTCCAAATCATTCTTCGGTACTTGGAACCATGAAATCGGAAAATGGCTTGATTCTATTTTTAAAATTAAAGTCGAGTTATTACACGAGGTTGACACAATCTCAAACTATTAACATTGGACCGCTGGTCAATAATCATGAGGAATATTGCAAATTATATAATTTAATTAAAGATGCACACTTTAGGACAAGCCTCCAGAGCATGTGAGTCCGCCCTGCGATCCGTTATTGGGTTTTAGGATTTTCTAAATATTTGCAACAGTTGGTAATTATTTAAAAATCGATAGCGAATGGAAGTGAAGATCAAGATGTTCTTAAATGGTTCTACGATTATGTACATTTCAAACGCAAACAACGTTCTTCCATCATAAGTTAGCGATTGGAGAAAATTGTAAGGTCATCGATTATTATTAATAATTAATCAATTATAAGATAGATAGATAGATAATAGATAGATAGATAATTAATAGATAAGAATTGCAAAAAAAAATAGGCTCCAAAGATCGTTCCCCTATATAGACCTGGGTTAGAAGAGTCCAACAAAGGATCAGATTACTGGATAAATTCAGAGAAAGCACGTTTAGAGATGATGTAGCGGATATAATGCGTTCACCATGCTACATAGGCCGTTCCGATAATGCGAGAAAGATCAGAGAAATAGATGTCAGAACGAATAGATTCAAGAACTCATTCTTTCCGCGAACGATACGCGAAAATAATCGATTAGGGAAATAGAGTCATGGTGCGTGCACCCCCTACCACACGCCGAAAGGCGGCTTGCAGGGTAAAAACATAGACATAGACAATCTTTTCTCATTTATTTCCAAATGCGAAAAAGCTCGTAACTGGACATTATATAAGACGCCACATAAGTTATGAATTAGCGTTTTCATTTTTCAATGGGCATTCTTCTTACTTTCATAAATGATCTTAATTTCTCTTCTTGTGAGTTGTCCATAACTACCTTAGCGAATTAAGGATGTTAGGAAAAATCTACATTTCCTGCATTTAAATGGAATTGGAACAACTCCAGATGTCCACCTCTATACGGGTATAGTACGCGGTGATTGTGTCAAAAGTATCTCCTTAGGTCAATGGCCATTTTCTTTGGACACTTGAGAACACTTTCTTTGTGCCGTCAGTGGACCGAATCGGCGCCCAAAACACACACACCGCCGAAAAAAGAGAGCCAAAGCACGCAATTCGTTGCGTGCTCGGAGCGACGGCGGAGTCAATTACTATGGCGTCGTTGGTGCCAGGCAACAGAAGGCACTTCCATAGAGATGGAGGGGGAAGGGCTGATTGATTGATTGGAGCAGTGTTTGGAGGAGATCGGTAGGAAAGTCTCTTCTTCCACGAAACAAAGAGAAGCTAGCCTCAACAGCAACGCTCAACAGCGGGCGCTCATGTCGGTTAAGATCCGAACCGGTTGATCCGACTGTCTCGACTATTCTTATATAACGTAAGAAAGTTGATCATACTTTTGTATTCGTGAATTACCCATCGAAGTTACTTTTATCTTGTTTTTGAATCAGTGTGGAAGACTGACTTAAACTACGGTCACCGGGAAAAAAAGGGAAAGGTGTATAACATAGCATGGAAGAGTCATGCAGCTGAAACCCATTTTTTCACACCTGTTATTCCTTGAGTGGAAAATGAGGGTTTTATTTGATCGAAGCTCCACGAGTGTCTTCAACATTTTTTTTAGAGAAAATATTTTTTTATGTAAATATTTCCTAATTGTTTAAATTGTTCTGATTCTTGAAGGTCCCTGTAATAATAGTTATAAAATAAATGTTGCAAGGTTATTGTTCATTTAATCAATGTATTTTCAGGTTAATTTGGATTCCAAAGGAATAATAACAAGTGTGAAAAATAGTGTCATGACTGGTACTCGAACCCAATCGGGCAGGTATTCTAACCACTGAACTGCCTTGCCACATCTCTTCCACACTGTTAAGGGAATGTTTTGTAAAGATTTTGTGGAAGAATGTTGAGTGAAGAATTTGTGGGAGAGATGCGGTAGTTCAGTTGTTAGAATACCTGCCCGGAAATTGGGAGTCCTGGGTTTGAGTCCCAGTCATGTCGCTATTTTTCACACTTGTTATTCCTTTTGGATCAGCTGCAGGGCTTCATCGTGCAAAGAAGTTCACCTTTACTTAATTTGGATTATTTTCGAGAGCGTTATTTATTTTATCTTCCGTAGAAAGTGATATTTCCTCTCAACTTAGGATAAATCGCATTATTTAATTTTGTGGAAAAGGAATAGGGGTTTTCATGGTGTTTTCGGTGTTTCTGATGCTCAAAGCGCCATAACTAATGACTCACTATGTAATGCGCCCCAGTTTCAATGATGGAGCACTTGCATCAACCCAAGGGGGATTGAATTACCGTTTATGACCGATGAAAAATCATTTATTATCAAATGCCATCGCTTTAGTCAATAGAGAAGCAAATTTTAAGTGCCAAGCGCGGAATTATTAATTTGCCAGCCAGCGTCATTGAAGTCTCTTTGATGTAGCTCATCTATGCATGCGTAAACGTGATTTAATCCAAGCTGTCAAGTCGATCTTAAGCCGTGTGACCTTAATATTATTTATGTCACCATAAATCCTGAAATCGTGAAACGCCTCAATACTTTTTGTTAGAAAAACAGTTATATTGCCGATTATGAAGCGATTATTCTCGCTAATTGTAGAATATAATCTGTATTCATTTCCTACCAATTTTTTATTTCATAGTCATACGAAATTCTTCGATAAAATGATGAGAATGCTTTGAAAAAAGTTCCTCTAAACGTAAAATATAGTTAAATGCTCAGCAGCAATTGAAATTCCTGCGCCTTTCGTGTTTTTATCAGTCACTTACGTTATTCGGCTATGGTTTTTGATAAAAATGATAGCTAATGTGGATTTCGTGTTTTTTATATATTGGTGTGTAGTGTAAGGTTTAATATACCTTAGTTTTATTTGGTACGTTTACCAGGGTATCAGGACCGGAAGTTTCTTTTTCAATCGGTAAGAACATAAAATGATCTATCCAATATCTTTCTGAAGCTGACTTATTAAAGAGAAAATTTACCATTATCTCCTTCTCTGTGCCAATAACTATTTTCCATCGATCGATTGCGTTTGATAACCTCAGGCATAATTGAACGTTTCGTAGCATATCCCGCATTGAAAATGTCAGCTTATTCATGGATATGCAAATGATAGATTTCTACATTCTCCTCGAGTATTTAACTATTAAATAACAAATTTTGAGAAGTGAATTCCAAGAAATGATTTTCATCTTTCACAGTATATAATAGTTTATCAACTAAAGCGCTCTATACAACTCGATTTGCTGACTTTTGAATAGACAGACTTCAATTTTCATTTCCATTCTGTTCTGATAATAGAATGCGGCCTTAAATTAGAAGCATTCAAAAATAACGAATATATTTTAAACTGTATAAGTTGCAAGATATTTAGTACTTGCCACTCACTTAATCATTCTAACATGCAAATCTCTTTTATGTAATTCATTAGCTATATACACATCATCACTTTCTTATTTAAAATTAAAATGTTATCAGAACCATAGTGTTGCAGTTTCCATAAAAATTCCATCTTGGAATTGAATGATCTTCTAACATCTATGCAGTTTGCAACATTAATTAGATTGGCTCGTCAACAGATGGTCGCCAATAAATGCCTTTCACTTTACAGCATTCATCTATCATAGTAACTAGCCGAACCTCTCGTTGGTTCTATACGAGAAAATAAAAATTGATAAACACAACACGAACTGAGACTTACTGGAGAGACAGAAAACATTAGATAGTGCGTCATTAGATTTTTCTGTGTAAGCCTACTTCATGATAAAAATCTCCATAATCTCCAAAGGTTTTCCCTTTTCTGTCTCCACACAATATAGTGTCTTGTTTTTCTTTGCATTCTCATCTTAAAAAGCAGAAAAAACTGTCGCCCTAGTAATACGCAAAATCGAGCTTGTTAAGACACTCCTAATTGGTTGTGTTCGTAAATATAACCCAGCGATTTGATATCGTAAACGCAAAACATTTCAATTTTCCCTCCAGTCATACAGTTATCAAGTCTTATCAATGCTTCTTAATCGGCCTAAATACCCATGTTATTCTTATGATGAGAGGCATTAGCTCGGATTCAACAATCGGTCGTTAGGGAGACGGCTCCTTTCAAGGTTCAAAATTTCACAAAATGAATGTACTTATATTTTATCAAAAGTCTCGAATTCTAATTTAATTTTGCAAAATAAGTAAAGCCAGGGAACTATAATAACAAACTTTACATGTATTTCTTATCGGAGCGCTTTTAAGTCTCAGGACATTCAGACAAATAAAAAGTAGTCCATTATCTGCGCAGGGAGGACATTTATCTATCTTTATAAATTTTAAAGCTGTTCAGCTTTCTGCTTTCAAAGTTCTGGTTCTCGAGTTTTACGCGAAGATACATACACATACTCAAAATGTCCGCTTTATTCATAAGATAGCTGTCGTGCGAATATTATATTATAATAATTCGACGCCAGTAATTTTCGCTAAAAATGCACAATAGGTTAGTTTTTCGTTTTGCTGCTGGCCTTTATGAATAAAATAAAGTAAATGCTCTCGTTGCTATCGATAAAAGTTTGGTTGCTGCAGCAATAGCTCCGACGCTTTTTCTGGTTATAATTGGTTTACATAGTTCCCTGAATCGGTGGTAATAATGGCGGGTGCATCAGTAATCACCGAAAAGAGTACAAACCGACCGAAATATGTAGAAATAAATGACAAGTTAGTGAAGTTTTGGAAGCTCATCGTCGAAATTCTGAGTTCGAACACAGGTCTATCTGAAGATGACAACTAGTTTCCTGCGGGTTTCTAAAGTTTACAAATCTAACATAAGAATGTAGGAAGTTTTGATGTCATTTACGAGAGCATGGATGTGTAGAATATAAATATACTGGATTTAATATAAATAATTTTACAGGTTTCCATTGTTTCTGCGTCCTTTAATAACAGAAAAACTCTGAGGTACCCTGTGGTTAATGAATGGAAAGGACGGAAGATTATAAGGGAAGGAATGGAGGCAATAGAGATTTCCGAGAGAGGTTTGAGTGGGACTGAGAGAGGACGGCAATTGGGAACACGATGATTTGTGGACGAGACAGGAGTTGGGAAGCGGCGCGGACTTTGCTTTATGGAGTTCATTGGAAGGAAGCGCTATCCGATAATTGGTTCCGGTGAAAGGTAAGCCGACATGATGAGTGGAGGAAAAAGGTTTTGCACTGTTTATATAAAGATTAACTCTTTAGTCAATCGCCCGTTCTTTGTCTGGATAGATGGGCAAGCTATTTCCACGAGAGGTGACTGATTATGAAGGTAGATTATGAGTGAAATGTGAGATTTTTGAGGACGCGAATTAAAATTAATATTATTTCCTCCATTATCTTTTATGTGTTGTGGAGTATCTTCAAGGATGTAATTGAGGCATTACTTTCAAATTCACATGCACGTATACATCAATACTCTGCAGGCCTTACATTCTACATCTACAGAAATACCCTGCATGCCGCCTTTCGGCGGTAAACACCAAGCGTTCGAGTTACCTCTTTACCATATTATTGTCGCGCATCGTTCGGAAAAAATGAGTCTCTAAAACGACTTGTCCTCGCTTCCATTTATCTTACTTTAGGCTCATTGACAGATCCGTCGAAGTAGCAGGGGGGTCGTCGCAACATTATTATCTAACTCGTCATTCAAGTCCGATTTACAGAAAAACCCGTTTAAAACGCTCCCGCTTAATATGATGTTTCTCTCGGTCCCGGTTCCTAACCGCTTATATGGTCGATTTGTCCTTCAGATTATTTACATTATCTAGATAATGGGGGGAGGAATTGAACCGTGGAGTAAACGCAAAGCTGCCTACAAAGCAGAGACAGGCGAACTTGTTCTAAGTGTAATAAAGTTGGAATCAGATTTATATTTACATATAATCCCTACGAGCTACTAGCGGCGTGTGTAACTGTAAATATTTAAACAATTAAAATATGCCTCCGTTAACCACAATTATTCAAAACCTATTTGGCTCTGGGAGCGGTTTTAACACCCAACCTCCCCATTGGCTACGCCACCGTCTGGAACACTATGACCGTATCCATGCAAATTATTAGTGCTACAACCAGTAAAGGACTGCTTATACCTTATCCTTACGGATTTGCAGAGGGTGCTACGTGGTTAGCATATCGACTCTTATGTCCCTTTGGCTTTCCTATCGTAGACCACAATGGATCCAGTATTTATTGATTCAGATAAATTAAGAATTTTTTTCACGATACTGAGAACACAGGCCCACTTTCACATGAAACAAGCCCACTTGATTATTCTGAAGGATTACTATACAGATCTTCTACGCCCTTTGAATTCCTTATCCTCCTTCACAAACTCTTACGCATTGCACTAAAAATGATTATTATGCGTTTGATAGATTTTACGAATTTTGTTATTAAAATTCTTCGGATCACCTTTGTTCACCATTCTCTCGTGCACGGGAGAAGGCCGTTTCCCAAACCGGGCTATTTAACACCCTCGTTTACGCAGACGGACAGGCGGGAAAACAAAGGCAGTCTGCACGAGTAAACAAACACCCGAACGTCGGCGTTGAAAAAGGCGCGCAAGTGCCGTGGACGAGAAAATTCCGCAAGGCGCGGAAGGCAAAATACTTTGGCCGCCATTTTTTCCACCTTTAATTAAGTGGAGCGCGAGTGGATTGGCCTTTGAGGGTCAAAGCGAACAATGAGCAGCGCCAACCGCTCGAAAGCGATCCGTTGGCGGCGCTGCGAGCGGACGGAACAATCGCGAGCAGCGATGCGAATGTGTGCGATATTTCGAAGCGGGTGAAAGGATAAAATGGGGTTTCTTTCGAAAGGGCAAAGGGAAATAAGGTCATGCAGAGGAAGAGGAATCTATGAGCTTAGATACCGGTACAGTAATACTGGTCGAAGTTGGGAAAATATTCCGGAAACACGACCACAGCGGTTCCTCGACTTGCGAACTCAAATCGCTCCAGATCAGAGTTCGTATCGCAAAAAATACTTATCTTTAAACCCAGTTTTGGACGGTATTCTACGGCAAATCAATTAATCCGTTATGTCTAGGAAATATTGAGAAAGAAAACGTTTATATACAAAAATACAATTATTTTTATTCATCACATTTTTAAATACGCGGTTTAAGGAGAATATTTCAAAATATATATTTATAAATTCTATGATGATTCCTTTAGTCTCTTCGGTGGAAAAGACTTATGGAAACTGTCGATGGTTGACTGAGTCTGTCGCTTTGTCTGCACTCTTTTGACTCAAGTGACTGATGACATTACATACAAAAATATTAGTGGCTCTACGTACAACATCTTGGTTTGGATGGCACTCTCTTATCATCTCTCTAAATTCACTCCAGTGTTGCTAGATCGTTTTTACATCATTTACTTTAATGGCTTCTTTCCGGTTGCTCTCTTCTTCGGCCTCGGATGACATATAGTAGTCGGGATTATAAAAGCACCACGGTTCATATGTCGAAGTTAAGTTAGTATCTTGAGGTCATATTGTAGTACGAAAAAATTCGTATATCGAAAACTTCGTACGTTGAGTGGCTCGTGAGTCGAGGTACCACTGTATTGCCAAAGGTTCATAAGAGTCAACATATAGAATGTTAAGAAGAGTTTCGTACTCCATTGGAAGATGTCCGAGGGTTCATAAGTGAGGAAAAAACAAGGCTTGATATAAGACTGCAATCAAGATGATCTGAAATATTCCGTACTATTAAATAGAGGAAGACAAAGTTCATTGATTATTTGCTGGATTCGATGAAATTAAATGATACTTAAAAACGGAACATTACCTTTGAGTGGAAAATCGTTGAGTGAAAATGCGAGGTCGGCCCGCGGTTCTGCAGAATTTTATGAACTAAATTCACCGAAAAGTTATTCATAAAGAGAGAGAACTAGTAAGGGATAGACGAAGGTGGTTGGAAATATCTTTTGTTAGTTGATATTAATGAGAACTGATCATACTAATGAGGTTATATTTAGATGATGCTAGTGGTTAGTTTTCTTATATGATATTAATTTGGTAATCAATTCCCCATAAGAAAAAATCATTCATAAAAGATTGAGTTGTAGTTGAAAAGAACTCGAAAAACCATGGAAACCAGATGGAAATTAGTTGCGCTCATTTTTCTATGGCAACGCAGAAGTAAAAATCAAAAGACATGACCTAAACGTACGGTTGAAACTAGGAAGTCTCTCTTAAACTATTTCGCGTGGAATAGCTGAGTAGTGAGTGTTTTTAGTGTTGGAGGTGATCTGTAAGCAAAGGAAACAACAAAGAGAGTGGACTTTGAGTGCAAATTGAGTAATAAAAAGTGATTCGGCGCAGCTTTGAAAGGAGGAAATGAAACACAGGAGCATTAACCTTTTTATATTTGAGCAGTTCCCGAACGGCAGATATGTTAATTCACTCTCTTTTATATTTATAACTTTGATGTCTAGTGGGAACATATTTGGGCGGTCTTTCTTAACTGCAGGCCGGGGCAAGTGGGCCCTCAACTCAACAACAAGCCATTGGCCAACATCGCATCCTGGACGCTGCATTCAGCACCAAAGGTTATTATTTTCCCTTATTTAAATTCTAATTAGGAGCAGGATATGTTTTGGGAAAGATTTAAGCTAATTTGTGAATTAAAAATGCAGAGCTTTGATCGGATTTGAATGAGGAATTCAGATTATATTTTTGTTTGCGCCGTTTCTCAGCATGTAGTTTGAGCCCTAAAATATCTCACGAACTGCTCTTAAAATGATGAATTCCTCTTGCTGATTCTCTAGGATTTAGCAAGCCCGTTTTGAATTATGTTGGAAGTATGGTGGGTAAGATTGGAAGATGTGGAGTGATAGTAAATGGAGCAAAGGCATAATTTGAATAAAGAAGTGGAAATTTTAGAAATAGGAAAGATAGTATCGATGGAGGTCCATTGAAAATTAGGGGGTACAGGCTGTAACTAGCGTAAAAAGTGGTTTAAATTTTATATATTTGGATGAATAGGGCAGGTATAAATGTTAAAGCATTATTATGGTCATGTCCACAAAATCTTGTCTTTCGCTCCTAAATTATCTCTTAGTTGTTAGTGGTGCCTGGCTGAAAAGCTAGCTGGCTAAACACATAACTGAAAATGAAATTTATTTACGATTTGGTGTCCAAAGTATGGAAAGAGAGAACAATTTTAAAAAGATAGAGAAGTGAGCGGAGGAAGTAAGAATGAAAAGGTAATTAGAACTGCTCGTGAAATAGAGAAACCAGAATAGCTAAAGAGAAACAAAGAACTGATATGGAAAAGTTGAACTTGGACCCCATACGCTCGATTTATACGGTGTATAGTGTCTGTAAAAGTGCTGTTCCAGTCGTGAATAACATTTATATGTAACATAAGAGGATAGGTTGCAGAAATAGCGTAACAAGACCTCCGAGCTCCTGAGGAAATAGCTGATCTTCGTCAACAGTACGTTGTTAACCTTGCTACTTGCTGCCTACTTCTTGATTTTTCATCTAATATTTGGACCACCAAAAAGTGAATCAATTTGCAACTTTGTCCTACTTTTCTTTAGGAAGCTTCGGATATTGTCTTTCATCGTTTAATAAACTGAAGTACGTTCTGCACCCCTCAATGCAAGATAATGAATTGAATGAAACGTCGAAATATAATGCACGTATACCTTTTGCTTGGTTTATTCTAGGAAAGCAAATTATACAAAATATTTTTTATTCTGTTGTCAGCCTTTCAGCTATATTGAACTCAAATCCTCTAACGCAATTGCATCATCATCACTGATACTGTACAAACTAAGGTATCCAAAATACGATGGGTCGCCGGTCTACTCTAAGTGGGAAAATTAAATTAAATTAATACGAAAATTCTCAAGTTCTTGGGCAACTCTTTCTTAGCTACACCTCTCATATAATTCTCGCAAGAAGCGTTTCCTTTACTGGCTTTATAACTTAAATATTTACTTAGGATGTATAACAACGAGATTTATTTTCCTTCACTATAATAATTTCTTAAGAGATCTAAGCGTTGTAGATATGTAATAGCTATTTCATTATTCATTCAACCAAAAAGAAACAGAGGAAAGTAAACATACAAAATAAATATATAAATGATCATTTTGTCCTTTTACAATTATTTTGATAAATTAATTAACTTACTGCTGCACAACGAGGTAAATGGTAAAGGTGCCACCTTCGAGAGCTGTTAGAGAGGTTCCCCTCAAAAATAAGGTGAATAAAAGGCAGGGTATCTTTTTATCTCCTCGATAATTACCACCACCTGGCTTGCTACGTATTAGAGTCACTGTATACAAGGAACAATGAATAAATTATATAAGTTATGAATTGATTTCCAAATGTATTTTCAGGTTCAAAGAGGATCCAATTTCTGTTCCTCATAGTAAGAGCAAAGTCCTCTCTTACACGATTATATAAGATAAAATATAAGCTAAGATATAATTATTTACCACGTATTTTCTAGAAATATTAGTTTCTCAGTATTTTAAATAACAATAAGGTTTAAATCTCATGGAATTTATGGTTGACCGTTGTGCTATATAGATTAAGAAACGAATGCTACGAATTAATGCTCGTACTTAAACGAATCTGCAAAATTCTATTTTTCCTCAAATTAAACCAAGTGAACAAATCACAACCACCATTTTGTAATATGCGACAAACGATGAAGTGTCAATGTCAGCTTCGATACATTAGTTAAACCAAGTTAATCTATCTAAAAGTTTGCCAAATTAATATTTTCTAAACAACATAGGAGTCGGAAAAAGTTCTAAACTTCAATCGCGGTAGGAAATCGCCGGTTAAATAATGTTCTGTCGCCAGATTTGAAATGATATCTGGAAGTACGTTTTCCTCGAACATATATGTTTTGATTAAAAATTCTAGCGTCGGAACGTCAATCGGCAGGAAACTGATTTTTTCCAACATTCGCCAGATAGCGGATGCGCTCTCATTTCTATTTTTGCTCCCGCTAAATATTTGAAAGGTTTCTCTCGATTTTTTTTTCGATTCGGAACAGAATTCGAAATATTTCTATTTTCCGATCCATGAATTTTTCAGAAGAGGAAACAAAAAAGGTTACGACGCCATCAAAATTGACCTGGTTTCCAAAATAACAAACCAAGTTGGATCAAGAGGAAAATTAATAGACGGCGGAAAAGAATCTCCAGTTAAAAACCACAATACGGCCACCGGCGATTTGTATTGCAGATATAATTTCAAAGTGAAGCCTATGATGAATGACGTGCAGTTTCCCCTGCTTCAAACACCCAATCAACATTAATATTTCATGCTCCACAAAAAACAATTGAATTCGGTTTCTCAGCGAGTGATTAAAGTGTTGTCGTGATCAAAATTTAGCGTAATTTTTCATTTTTCAAAAATTTCTTTTCCGTTTTCATATTTGAATGGAAGTAAATGAAGCTTGATCTATGGGGGGAGGTCGGCAGTCCGCGGCTTGCGATCCACATGTGGCTTTTGTATAAATGTGTGAATCTGAGTTTACATGCATACATTATTTACATTAATTATTTATGCGTCGCGATTATTATTATTGTTATAATAATAAATATTATAGTTTTTCTCTCACATTTTTATGTGGTATCTTTGATCCTGTGACGGGTATTCACCAAGTCGCATGTTCCTATATTGTTGTCATTTTTTATGGTATTTCTTATTCTATTGATTATTGATTACTGATTACAGAGAAATTTTCTTGTTAATGAGCAGGTGTCCAGAATTACAGATTTTTGTAGGGAGATATAGCTTTTCGGTCTTAAGCCTATCTCCATTAAGCTGTTATACAATGATTTTGGAATTATTCCAGTTGATGAAAGTATGATTGGTACTATTTTTACAGATTTTTGGTGCCACAGTTGTTTTATTTCTTCCTTTAGTGTGAGGTATTTTTGCATGCTTCTTTTGTATGTTGATGGAATTTGGAACGGAAATTTCTATAAGGTAGGTAGTTTTACTATATTTGTGAATGAGTGTAATATCAGGTTGGTTATGAGGTATACTAATGTCCGTGATGATACTTCTATTCCAGTGTAACTTTACTGATGTATTTTCTAAAATAATTTCTGGTTTATATTTGTAATATGGAGTATAAGAATCGATGAGAGTATGTTTCAGAGCAAGTTCTTGGTGAATTATTTTACAAACATTGTTGTGTCTCTTTGTATATTCTGTAGAAGCAAGCAACCAACAGCCACCGATAATATGGTCAATTGTCTCAGATTGTTCATTACATAGTCTGCACTTATCACTAGTAATTTGTTGGTCCTTAATGATGCATTTCCTATAGTTTCTTGTATTTATTGTTTGGTTCTTTGACAGGTTGCCATTTATGTACTGTGTCAGTTGATCTATTTATTTTCGGAAGGCTGCTATCTTATTCGCTAATCTGATTTGCCATCTAGGTGCATGGAGTTTTCTTCCCTCAGTTTTTTTGGTTTTGTATGCTTTTCTGTTGTAGTAATTGCTCCGCAATAGATGAAGGTATGTAATTCTTCGAGTAATAAGTTGTTCCGGCTTTTATATATTTATGGTCTGCTGTATGGATCTGTTCCCTTGTATTTTGTGAGGTTTTATTCAAACATAAGTCGAAGATATTCTATGGACTGAGTCAGAGCTTCCTGGTCTTCAGAGTGGCTGGAATTTTCTTTGGGATATGGAATTTCTTTTTGAATAGTGTGGGAACTGTGTTCTCTTATTATATCTATTTCTAGCGTTCTATCTTGTATCTGGTTCTCTGATTGCTGTTCTGGTTCAGCTTCCTCATTAATTGATATTTTTGATGTAACTTCTTTTTTCAGTCTCTCCCTCTCTGGTTCAGGAATTCGGTTGTTACATAATATGGCTCTTATTTGGTCTGATAACCTTTGTTCCATTAGGTAATTTAGTTCAGGATATATACCAACAAATTTTGAGTGTAGGTTGGCTCGATAACCAGTCATGTCCTGTTAGTTGTTTGTTACTTTGTGGTTACAGAGGAGGACTTCTGTCCATTTCATCCTCTGTCTTGTTTTTCCAGCTTGAGTGGTTGCAGGACACATTTCTTGCAAAACACCTTGGGCTGGTTTTTCATCAGTTGAAGATTAGTCAGTTATTTCTTTGACTTTCGTTGGTGATTTTTCGTCGAGCAACTGGTTGGCGACGTAATTTATGAATATTTAGATTATTTTCATTTTCCATTGTGATCCCACGAGTAGCACGGGATATATATGGTCCATCTATGCAGAGCCCGGCATGCATAGGTAAGGCTATTTAAACAGGAGGGTGCCCGGTATCCTGAGTTCCACAGTATTGGTACACATTAGCCCCTGTACCATGCATCCCCTCAGCCTGTGTGTCTCACCTTGGGATTGGGGTCTATTGATTCACCTTTAGTCAGACCTCTCCCCTTCGACCTTACCGGCATGGGTGGCCCTACCAGGAGCAATTGCTCCCGCCGGCATTGCTCTCAGGATCATCAAGGCACACAAGCCCTCCCACCACGACAAGGCGTGAACCATGGGGAGGGTTATTATTATTATTATCAATCAAAGGCTGCGGTGTGGAACCTATTCCACGGTGGCAACCGTAAGAATCGGCCTACTGACCAAATGGTGACGTTTGAGAGGAGTATAACCTAGTAAATTTTAACAAAGCCTGGTATTCGATCAAAGATGGGAAGGAAAACCCTTCCATTGTTTCACTTGGCAGCACATTAACATATTCAAAAGTCATGGGTGTGTGATTACATAATTTTCTGTATTTCTCACATTGCCGTACGATTCGAACTTTAACTTGATATTTACATAGAAATTTAAAAATCGATACTCAAGTAGTACGTGCATAGTTAACATTGTCAAAGTCAGTTTTAACATAGAATCTGTCAAATGCAATGAATATACCTGAAAAATGCATAAAATGGAAAAGTAGGCTAAAAGACATGGCAGATTATCTATCTAGTCATACGCGTTGTGGGAAGATGTCATTAATAACTTAGAAATACAGCAAATGACTGAAAGGAGTGAGGTATATGATGTAGTACACCTAATGATAGATTACAATATGTATATGAGAGATCACATACAAACATATACCGATAAAGAATCATGTTTAGTATCAAGAAAAAGTCAAAATGTTATAAACCACAATATTTATTGGAAGACAAACATTGTTTAGACTCATAGATGGTGACCTAGAGTTATCATCGGGAGACCTTACGATGACGCAAAGATATTCTATTAATAAGCATACGTAAAATGGTCTTCCTTAAATGGAAGTCCTGCCATGAAGTTACGAGCCAAGCAGTTGATTCTAGAATTATGTTGACTTTTGAAATTTTTACATTTTTCAGCATTAATATGAAATAATCGCCAGCCAAAGCATTCCGTTCTCCAATATTCAAATTAGCAAACCAAAATTACACCATATCTATTTTCTGTTCACATTCATTTATTCTTGAAGTATGATACAGCGTAGCTAGGAAGTTCAAGTTCATCCCATATACGAGTATGTATGTAGTATGGAGCCACACATTTATATGTATGTATATGTCCACACGCATGGTCTTTCCGGGCTATTTTGCTACCTTCCATTTTATTCTCAGATTATAATTTTAGTTGCATTTAGTCCGCATCTTTCGAAAAGTAAAAATAACACAAATCAAAGTCACATTTGATTCCCCAAGATTATAAGATTAAAAAATGCTTGATTTACTGAATAAGTACAGAGAAATTATGCGCCCTCCAAGTTACTAGGGCCGTTCTGATACCGAGGAAAATCAGAGAAATAGTCTTATCAAAAATTAATTTTTCCGCGAATGATACGCAAAATTAATCGATTAGGGAAGTAGTTTAAGATTAGTAAGTACCGCACGCCGAAAGGTGGCTCGCAGGGAACAAATGTAGCTGTAGAAGATAAAATAATGCAACAATATTTTAAGTTTTCTAAAGTTATTGAAAAGAAAAAATACATTTTTAGACTATTTATTGATATATTTATTTCTCATTGTACTTTTACCCAATTATTTGGCGTTTCAAACTGCAGATTTTTTCGTTGGTTCCGCGACAATCGAGCGCTCACAAATTATGCTATCTGTCAGATTGTCAAAAATCAATTCAACATAGTTTTTAGGTTAAGTTTAGTTGAGAGACGCGCTCCATTGTTCGGCCATGTTCTTCGTTATCTCTTTTTTCCTCTCAAATTCGTAATTAATGCTAACAAATAGTTGTAGCGTAACTAACGTTCTGCCTATTCTTTATATACATAGCTTAACCTAAAATATCCTCAGTAGAGATTTGCGAGAATCTCTAAGACGAGGGAAATTTCTTCACGTGTTTTAATTTTTGGTAAATTTTAAGCTAAATTTTGCACCCTCATGAGTTTACACTCACGGCGATACAGTGGTAAATTTATTTCTTTAATCTCAGGTTGGATTTCAAATCATTCACAGTAACTTCCATTATCCGGATAGCCAATTTAATTACTTTGCATGTTTATATTAAAAATAATTGTTGTAGGAAAAAGAGATGAGTACTATAATTCTTAAATAAATAAATTAAATAAGCAAGAATTTTAAAATGAAAACTGCAGATGTTTAGATTATTCATCTATGTCATTATCCTTTCCAAAGACACAGTACGCAAGATAATTTCAACAGAACAGTAGTTTGTACCAAATAATAGAATCCAGTAACTTGGCCTCGACTTCGTGGTAGTCTTCCATCATGAACATAAATAGAAAAACACTTCTACGCTATACCACAAAAGGTTTTTTTCCGTATTGACTGCTTATAAAGTGTGTACGAAAACTCTATGAGAGACTTTCTTTTCAAATGCACTTAACTTCTAAATAGTATATTGCATAGAGTATACTTTTACTTTACATTTCAATAATAGCTTTTGTACCTCTTCTTCATCTACATTGTAAACTGTGAGCCAGTTCTGTGTGGTGGCTAACAGGTTACAATGTAGATGGTGGTGTGTGGCAGGGGATACATACCCCTTAACTTTAAATTCACCAATCTATTACTTTTACGTATCTTTCACGGAAAAATGAACTCTCAAAGCGACTTGTTCTAGCATCTGCTTCTCTGATATTTTTCGCAGTATTGGAGCATTCGCATCCAGAATCCTGAAACATCTCAGTAAGCTCACTGATTTTTCGTAACATTATGCCTTCCGCTGTACCATTTATAATTCTCGAATATATCACTTTTCGGCAGGGTTCTGTGAACTACATGCATACTCAAGGTGAGGCTTAACTAACGCTAAGTGACATCGCTCGCAGACTTTTTCTTCTCTCCTGCCGACTACTTTCTTGACGAATCCGAGTTTCATAAGTACTCTTCCACATATGTTACGGATGTGGGTACCCCTTGTTAATCCATCCATCAGTCTATGTTACTCATGAGTGTTACTCCAAAATTTTTCACCGATTCTACTGTAAGTCAGGTTTTCCCTCGGATACTGTAGGAATAATCATTGGGAATATATTTTCTTTCGGTGACATGAATTGCAGATCAATTGTCTGCATTGAGTTCCGATTGCTAATCATCGCACCATTTCCTAATTGTATCAAAATCATTCGACAGGGTTAATGTGTCTTTATATTTCTCTATAAATTACCATATCGTCCGCAAACATTCTAACTTCACTATCAGTGTGATTAATAAGGTCGTTGATTCACACTAAAATTAGTGACGGCAAGTATACCTCTTACGTTTTAGTCTGAGGTATACTTCGATTCAATTTAATATTATTCTTAGCTCGTCTATACATTCCAAGGGTATTGGAGCATTCTACCTGCCTGGGCATAACTGAGAAAGGTTCACAGGTTTTTTCACCGAATTCCCGCCAGCAAAACAGGATGTACTAATTCGGTTAATCGGTTTTACTTCTACGTATGCTAGGGTAAAAAGTCTAGCATGAAATTCAAGCAACGTTATCAGAAACTTTGATCGTGTTGAAAATCTGCAAAATATAATACTTTCCAAGGATTAAGCTAAAGGTGTTAATTTTTGCACGATGAAGTTTCCTCCTGTAGATGGATTATATTAATCTCCTACCGATGACTTACTAAAGCTTAAAAATAATTTCACATCTTTCATTGAAATAACACACAGAGTTAATTCTCTTCAAGGACATAAGCCAGAACTTACCGCTCTTATCGTCAAATTTAGGGATACACAGAACGAAATTGTTTCTCAAACGATTTTCTTTTATAAAAATGTTGCAAAATGCAAAGAAATTATTCTTCTAGAAATTTATTGGATAGTAATTTTTGCAGATTGAGCCAAGTCAATGTTGGCATTATCTCTAATTTTACAACATTTTTAGATTCTTCTTTTGTCAGCGACTTTTGCCTGAAAGAGGACCTCTCCCCTTCGTTTTCGTTTTCTGAAACGTTTCCTTAAAATTTCTCTAAAATTGAATATTATATGACCGCTAGGAGTTTTATTCGTTGTTTTCTTGGTATATCCAATTACTATCTTGAACCGTCGTATTATCTTATGCTATGGTATATACTGTAGGCTTTACAAAATATTTTTTTCTGTTATCAGAGGAGTATCTTCCTTGTGAACCGGTTATCCGGTATTTAGTGCCGTAGGAACCAAAACACGATTTTTAAAATGTACGGTGTTTCCCTAGAGAGAATCTGATTACAAGGACATCCGACGCTTTCCCACCGCCATAGCAATAGACAATCTCTTTCCGTCGATGAAATAATTTAGTGAGGATTTCCATACAGATCTCTGTTTCACCTTCGTGCTTGCATATCCCGCTATCGCGGTTTCCCTACCTTTGTTTCCAAGGGTAAAAAGTGATTAGAACAGCTTCCTGAAATATGGATGTTCTTCCTAAGGTGCCGATTTTTTCCCTTCATCCATCCCTCTCCCCTCCTTACTCCCCCTCTCCTATATATTCTACTCCCCCGCCGCTGCTCCACTCATCTCCGGCCCATCAATGAATCACGAGGGCTTGAATAACCCTCCGGCCAAATAAAAGAGAGCCGCTATCAGTGCCGGACACATAATTTCCGGTTTTCATGAATGTGCCATGTCGTTGCGCTCATGGTTCGATTGGGCCGGCGAAAGGAAAGGCAGACTTACGGAGCTGTATTACTCGCCTATCGACATGATTTTGTAAAAGGTAACAAGAAGGCAGAACACTCTTTGGAAAGGGCGGAGATTTCTTTACTAAGTGGAAGTGGGCGTTATTGGCAATAACGATCCTGTTAGGCAACCCGGCAAATTAATTTAGTGACTTGAATTCACACAATCACTTTCAGCTTCAGATTCAATCAATCAATTGGTGTGATAATATCATATTTTATTAGCGCTGATACTAATTAACACATTGTTTCGGTTTCCGAAATCATTTCCGCCAAATCAAATTATAACGACTCACAAACTAATCCAGAAATTTACCGCTAGACGGTTGCTGTTGAAGTTACACATGGTAAGAAATACCATGGCTAATGTAGACGTGCTTTATGTGTTTACTTAAAAGTTTAGTTCTTTACTATTACTTTGCTTTGTAACGAATGTCTTAATTGCCAAAAGAAAGAAAAACTGTCAATTCCAGAAGCAATTCACTTAGCGTATTACGAGATAATACTATATTTTATGCATTTTGAAGAGGTTCCACCGGTTGAAAAGTTCTTCGGTATCTACTATAGTAATTACGGTCGTATGTATTTTCATTAGTCCGATTTCAGCACCTAACGTAAAACTAATTTTTCGTTCTGTTGCAGACAAATTTTCTGTCGGAAAGTTTAATTTGAAATAATTTAATACGAAAATCAGATAAGCAGTTATATTCAAAAGAGGTTCTTACTTTTACATAAATTATAGTTCCTTAACAGAAATTAAGAAGAACTTTGATGTAATTATTTTTCATAAAAAACAAAGGACATTTAGCAAATATTCACATTGTTATCAATAAGAGTTTGGTCGCTATAACAGCTGATCCGACGCTTTTTCATTTCCAGTGTTTATTAAAATCGGTCGCTAAATAATTGAGAACGATCATGGTCGCCTCTGTAATTACGGGAAAGAAAGAAATTCTCCGATAAATTTCAAAATAAATGAAAAATTAATGATATTTCCCACTAAAAATGGCGAAAAATCGTATTAATAAGACATTTAGCAGTTTAAGAGGTCAATAAAAACCAAGTGAAATAGAAATCAGCTCTCTTTTACATTTTTAGCGAATGAAATATTGAAACTATGCACTTTAAATAATCCCAAATCTGGTTTAATCTTCCAAAAACTTAACGTCGATTCCTGGCTTCGAGCCTCAAGGATGGCAATATCTTTCGTGAGGTTGTATTTCACGTTAAAGTGTTACATAGTTTGCAGTGTAAGGAAAGATTGGAGGCCTTCGAGATACAGTATGGAGTTGAACGGAGAAGGTAAGCTTGGTGGATAAAAAAACAAACAAAGAGGTACTAGTGATCGTTGGGGAGGCGAGGGTTTTTGATGAATTAAGCGGCGAAAGAGGAAATTGGTGGGTCAAATAATTGAGAGGAGAAGGATTGCATAAGAGAGTAATTAAGAGTAGAATGCAAGAGAAGAGAGAGGGGGGGGGGGTAAGAGAAAGGCAAAATATCTAAGGTACCAATAAAAAGGATTGGGTAATTTACGAAGAAACGAAAAAATTGGCATAAAATAGGGAATACCAAGGCATACGAACCCACCAAAAGGTGGATCATTTATGTATGTACCTATTGAAAATTGCAAAAAATACATCTATGTAGAAATTCATCTCAGGTTCTCAGCTGGGTGATCTGGAAGATATGCATCGCCTATTTGATCACTAACTCCATAGCCATTTTAAGGGATACAGTCCTGTTATCACCCAGCTGAGAATCCGAGAGGGGACAATTACAATCTCGAAAAATATTTCTAATTATAGAGATACTCATATAGACTTAGAAATATATTGGACGCACTCAATCTATGACTTCTCAAGTTCAACATTGATTCCAATTCATGGAATCTAACTTTGAATCAATTCAAATCTATGGAAGATAAAATAAAAAGGAGAGTTGAGGTGATCCTGACGGAGAGAATCTTTAAGGAGAGTTATCACATGGAGGTATCCATACGGGCTTAGAAAGCGTTGATAGTGGAAAGCGGTGGGACAAATATTTAAAGGAGAGGGTTCAAGGAAGGGAGAGGAAGAATGTAATTGAGGTTATAATACAAGGAAAATGTCGGAGAAGAAGACTTTATTCATATATATAATAATATAAAATTCATAATAATGCAGTAATTGTTAGATGACATATAGGGTGGGGTAAGTTACCAAGAAACGAAAGAAATTTCATTGAATAGGGAATTTAAGATACACGAATCTACCGAAAGACAGAAAACTTATAGCACAGTTTAAGGAATGTTCCCGTTATTTTTGACAGCAGCTGGTATTACTCAAATTTTATCGTCAGAATCTCCTCATTAGGTGTCCGTCAGATAACTCTACGAGAAAGCGTATTTTAGTTGCAAGTCCCGGCAGCTATTTTTGAGTCCGGAGACATCGCTCTCGGGAGAAGCGCAGCCAAATTCCATCCGTCGAATGACTCATACTATGTACATAGAGAGCAAATCACCGCAAACGCCAACCTCGGCGCAGATGCTTGGAAGAGTTGATTGATTCCTGCCGATGCAGTGGATGCAAACGCCCCTCTAATTAGGGAAGGGATTGATTGACCGAAATTCGCCTCGCTGAGAAAATTCACCGCCGTCGGTTCATCTGATTGGAGGGCGCGATAAACACTGTCGCTCCCTTATGGAGATAATTGCGGCCTGAAGTTAGTACACACGAGGAGACAGAGTGTGTATCGATTTGAAAGGAAATAATGCTCTCCGGGTTGTGTTTCGATGTCTGATTCGGAGGGAGAAATGAGAATCACCGTGAGTTGATTCTGTACTCTTGTGTATGTTTCAATCTAAATCACCGAAGTATTCCTTATAAGGACTTATATCAGTGATTTTTAAATAGCAGATCCCTTGACCTTAGGGCTAAATTAGAAATAGACCACATAAAGTACCTAAACCTTTTCGGGATAAAATACCCTTTTACTAAATTAACTTTTTCAACGCATATTTCAGTTCCGCTATTCCGAAATAATTTGAACAGGACACGGTTCGGATTGCAAAATTTTCTGATAATCCGAAAATATCATTGCAATGTATTATTACTAGTGCAGTATTAATCTATAGTACAGTAAAAATCCTGAGACTTGAACCCAGGGTTTTTGATGTTCCGATCACTGAACCACCTCACCGTACCAATCTCAATATTTTAGATTATATTATTCATGAATTAGATCATTATTTTTCTTCTTAAGAAAGTAAAAGCAATATGGAAACGATACCAAGAGCTTATTCATAGATTGAGTAATCCTCTCTCAGTTATTCAAATTCTTCTATCAATTACGGATTTCGGTTGTTCTCTATAGCAAATTTTCTGATCAAAATAATCCTATTATCGTACCTTTCTTTCTTATGAGGTCGAAATTGGTGGGGTTGAATGAATGAAAATGTCTCTCAGAATAACGCTCTTACTTACGGGAATATCGTTAAGTGCGGAAATTATTATTCTATTATATTTAATACAATGTTTATTACATTTCAATTTTATTTACTTGCATCAATATCATTTCTACGGTTTAAATTGACGCTCGAGGACATTGTATTCTTCAGTCATCGGGACTCAATTTGATGAAATATAATCCTCTTTCAGTCTGTTCTATTTCTCTAACCTTCATTACATCCATATCTCACGTACTATTTGCTGTTTGTTTGGTTTATTTTAACCTCCGTCAACTTCCCTTCTTCCCATTTTAGAAAGCATAAAACGTGGGCACAAAAATTCACCAAAACAGATTTGTGGACATGGTTGTTAGTGCCATCTTCTGCCGTGGATCAGCTCTTGATGTGAATGCAGAGAGAGAGAGAGCGAGCTAATTAGATTTTCTATTACGTGCACAGGGTGTTGAATCAATCAACTATGTGCTCCAAGATATCAAACGATGCTTGTTTTATTGCTGTGTGTATCTTCGCATGCGTAAAATACTCTATATCCACGCTCGATAATCTACAACGTCGTTGATAATTGGCTGTACAATACGAATCAGGGGCTCCTTTATTGACATCTTTTTGGAGCATTTTTGTCGAGAGTCTACAAGCGTGAATATGCTATGCATTTGCATAAATGATAGGTTATATAAAAATAATCCAAGAGTAATACACTACCGCTACTTTTATGAAAAGTAACCTTAAAAGTATACGCTTTTGTAAAGTGCTCATTACTTCCAAACTACGAGTACTCATTGCTTCCAAAGTATAATCGAGAAAACTGGAAACAATCTCTTAATATATAGACAATCATAGAAAGGTCTATTAAGTTTTATTTTGAATTAAATCATCAAAATATTAAAAAATCTGTTCTTATTTTACTTTCGTATATAAACTAAGCTAACTAACGAAGAAGTATATCTTTCACCTACAGTTGTTTACCCCAGAAAAATAAATTATTCATATATTTATTACTTCCTAAAGTTACTATTCGTACCTGCATATCATACGTAAAAATCTATTCTATTTAATTCACTTCATCTCAAATTTTTGATCTCATTTGATTACCAACCCAAAAAGCAGCTGCTCTCGAATTTCCTATAGCTCTTAAATACCTGATTTTGAACCCCTTTCTCACTTCTGTGTTTTATTACAGATAGTTTTTGTTATTTCAAATTTTCAAGAAATAATTACTAATAAAATATGAGAAAATATAATGAAATAAATACAACGTAGTATATAGGCCAAGATTATGGTAGAAAAGTTACTTTGTTCGCATTTCCATTACTATTCAACTGTATGATAAATCTCTGAGAATCATAGTGTAATAACTGTTTGTCTACTAAGTTGTCATCCAGGAGAGTTTTCACGGCGTTGTGTAAGTAACATAAGCTACACTTAGCTTTACAGATTTAAAAACTCTCCCTAAACCGTCAGATGGAGCTCGCATTTGAAGAATACACGGGAGTTCCGGATGATCAGTTTCTGGGAGTTACCCAATGAGCATTTCGGAAACAAAGTTTCCATCTTCTAGGTTATATTTAGTGCTGAAAAAGCAAGTTCATAGGACTTGTTTAACGCAAGAGACGTTTTATGCAGAGACACTTCACCAAGGAGACGGTTCGTCCAACTAAATATAATTCAGGGACCTTAAAAATCTATCGGTTTAACTTTGTGTTGAGGATTCCTGAGCTTCAAAAGGTACACTGCAACAAGTAAATTTACTCTGGAGATATTCGTGAATTTGTAATTTTAATTTTTTCCAAAAGGAGACGTGAATACCCGAATATAAAAACATGTCTACCGGTAGTCGATAATGTAAAGCTACTTTCGCTCCTTTTAAAATTTTCTTTTATTTGTTATGATCAATTCCCCCCGTTACCCGTTTTCTAAGTTGTTATAATCAATTCATCCATGTTCCGTCAAAATAATCCACCCACTTTTTCCAACGTCCTAGTAGGGTTTCTGTTATTATTTGCAGTCTTAAACCGGCCCTGGACAACACAACGGAATTAATAATTATCCTGCAGACGCGGTGCAGTTGGGAAATGAACACTTCAAAGGTTAATAATATAATAAAATAAAGGAATAACAAGTGTGAAAAATAGCGACACGACTGGGACACCCTTAACAGTGTGAGAAAGACGCGGCACGGTAGTTCAGTGGTTAGAATACCTGCCCGGAAAGTGGGAGACCTGGGTTCGTGTCCCAGTCGTGTCGCTATTTTTCACACTTGTTATTCCTTTGGGATTTTTGTAGGTTTTACAACCTACTAAGTTACCTTCCTTTCCTTTATCCATAATAAAATAACCTCGCGCCGTCAGAGGCTAGAATTTGAAGGTTGATTGAAGGCCGGACAGTTCGTTGTCCTACGTATGATCATATCGACCTTTTTGTTCTTTTTCTCCTGCGTCATCTATCACGTAATTTGCGCACTTAAGTCTGGTCGTTGCTCATCGAGAGCTTATCGTCCTCGTCTCTAATTATCCTGCGCTTGGGTGTTGACTCCTCAGTGGAAAGAATGCAATCCGAGTAGTTCTCTGCGTACAAATCATAAGAAAACAAATCGATAGGAATGCATTACCTTGCTTTGGCGGGCCATTGCGTCGAATTTCAATGCTTAACTGCGCAGAATTAAACACAAACAGAGCATGTGCGGATTCATATCAGGTAAGGCTGGCTGGTAAAGCTACAGGCTTTTGAAGATAAATAGGTACTTTGGAAAAGACTAACGGTTCACTCAACTATTTTCTTCCCCAGTAGACTCAGTGAAGTTTTAGTTTCTAGCCTGATCGAATAATTTGATTTGTACATCATCGTCATGATAACCCGTCTAAGTCTAGGAATTGATTTACAATGGACATAGCCAAGTGGACAACGAATTTGATTTCCATGAAAGAGGCCCTGGGTTCGATTCCCGATGGGTGTCTGCGTGCGAAACGACCTCAGCTGACGAAGCACTTTTAACATTACTACTACGATTAGATTCTCTAAAGAGTTTTCTTATAATACTACTAATACATGAGTTAGATTCCCAGGTTTCTTACGCTTCTTCTTTGGAGGAGCCAATGTAAGTCCTTTTATGTGGTATCTTTTTAATATCTGCTTGTCCAATCATTCTGCCGTTCTGAGACATTTTATTTTAACTAAAATTTGGTCTGTCTTTTTGCTTGCATGCGGAAGTTAAGGATTTATGACGGAATGGGCGTTCAGATGACAATGGCTTTCTTCAGCCTCTTTCTTTGATATTTTCTGAAAATTCCATTCGCTGGATGATATCAAATTATTTCTGTTCTACTGCTGAATGTAGTACTCGTATGAAAAATCAAATTAGGGGTTTTGTGGGTAGTGCCTTTGCTAAAGGCGGTCCTGGGTTCGATTCCCGGTGCGGCCCTTTTGTACAAAATTACCTAATTTATCGAAGCACTTTAAAAAATATTACTTCTACTAAAATCGATTGTGATGTAAATGGAGTATGAGAACTGTTTCAAAGTTGATTACTAAGGATTATTGTCTTTTGATTGCTGCTTGTTCATCTTGTGTCATGGCTTTATTTTGTCATTTTCGTATTTTGTCAAAACTGTTTAGTTTTTCTGTA
Organism: Ladona fulva; assembly: GCA_000376725.2. Taxonomy (NCBI): domain Eukaryota; kingdom Metazoa; phylum Arthropoda; class Insecta; order Odonata; family Libellulidae; genus Ladona; species Ladona fulva. The sequence continues at coordinate 1,503,968 of KZ308288.1, read as the reverse complement.
TTTTCCTCTAAAGTGACGGATTACTTCAGCTGTAGCTATTTTAGAATTGAAATTAATCTGCCCCATTTCAACTTTTAGGAATGAAAAGTTTAAAGAAGTAGGCGCGCGAAGTAGAGATGTACACGTAGATAGAGATGTATGTACATGAAAGATAAGGCTTTCTATTTTTATTTTTCGTTTAAAAATAAATCCTTTGAGGATAGAATAGATAGAGAAAAGCAGGAAAGTTTTCATGTCAGTCATGCAAGCCTTTTTGGGTACTTGTGCAAAATTTAATAAATGGAGAATATATTGAAATGTGATTTTCGAAAATACGGCTAGTGCTAAGCATCGCCTAAGATCTAACCTTTCAATGCTTTTGATGTATTTATTCTGATTAAAAAGTTAGTGGAATCCTGAACTATGACCACGAATCCTCAACACGAATTACCAGATTTGAGATACTCAAGTTAGCATTAGATGTTCGACTGCTGAAAAGACAAATTGGCGAGTTAAAATAATTTGATGTATAAGATTTTTGAGCTCTAGAAGCTTAGTTGCGTTTC
>KZ308288.1:1484580-1503359 GCA_000376725.2 Ladona fulva | reverse complement strand
TATATATATATATATATGCTATAGGCTATGTTATTAGGGTAAAAATAAGAAAGAAAAAGTTCTAGAAGAACTTGGTAATACTGTACGTGTATCTCGTCTGATAGGTTGATTGAAGTATATTGAGTGCATACGTATATGTGGATAAAATGTACATACAATATTTTTAGATTTATATTTGCACATAAAACGTATATTATCGCTAAATAAGGCTCAATTTTTTAGATGGGTTAACTCAATTCGTGAGCAGTCACAAAAATTGACGTCTTTTTATGTGAAATCTACTCCGATTTTGTTTTGAAGAAGTAATTCTTTCGCTTTATAGGTTTTTGAATTAAATGTTCGAGAACCCGAACTGGTTCTCAAAATTAAATACTCAAGCGTTGTAAAAGTTTCAGCAGGATGATTAATTTTCTGCGATGGGTTTCCATTTCTCAAGGAAATTCTTGAAAAGAGAAAAATGCATATTTTTTACATTACTTCTGCAGATGCCCTTAAGTGTTACGAAGAAATTGCTCGGTGAAAATGCTCTTATAAAATGCTTATAAAAGATTTAGTAAAATGAGGTATTACGTGTTTTTACCGTTCGAAAAATACTCTTGAAGTTTAGAGTTTCACAACATATTGGGAAAATGAACGTACTCAAATATTTACATCTGTATACTCTAATTTTAATTTCTAATAATGATTATAAATACTTTCATGTCAATACTGATAATACTTAAATGTAAAATGATAGGAATTTACTTACCTTGGTACGTTTGATGTGAATTGGAATTGCAATGGGAAATGATGGAATTGTTTTAAAGAAAGGCAGAGTAATTTGTGTATAAGATAAGATTTGTCTTATTCATCATTGGGTAAGAAATCCAAAGTACTTTGTAACAAAGCATTACGAGTAAATTTTTGATTAAAGGAGTCTTGGCACTTAGCATACAGAGAATTTATTTAGTTTATTTAAGATTTCATATAAGATTTGCACAATTCAGTGTAGTATTTTTGTAGTATTTTGTCTTATGGCGATCTTTAATTCTGACGCAACGAATCCACTGCTAGAAGTCGTAAGTTACGTTATTGGATGAGGTTACTGAACAAATATGTTACGTATCAGTTGTATTATGTATGGAATTAAAAAAAAATGGTTATTTTATCAATGCTAAACCTGGTGGAAACCAGTTAAATGTGTGCAGTCTCCGTAGAATGATATAAAATTCATATTATGTACACGAGTAACCAAAGAATAAATATTGGGTGAATAAAATATTCACAGACAAAAAATAGAGCAAAATATATATTATGTAATCGCACATGAGACTGTGACAACCGAAAATCTTTATATTTTTTCAAAGCTGAGAGCACGGCAAAAGTCGATCCTAATATTTGTGTGACCTTTACTTAACCGAGCTCCTGCCCACGCATAGGTAAAATGGCCTTTAGATAAAGGAAATCATGGGAACAGCGGCAATAGAAGGGATAATTGCGCAGTTAAATCAGCGGAGGCCACGTGAACTTAGCCGTTAAACGCGTCTCCAGCAGATGTGCGCGATCGTCTGCTTTCCTTTGTCTGAGAAAAATAAAACACCATTACCGAGTGATCTTTCCGAACGCGCTTCTTTGTATGTAATATGGAGATGACGGCGGCTTTTGTTACGTTTTCTCTCTCCGCTATTCTTTTGTCTTCCCGCCGCAGGGATGAACCTGTTATAAAAATTTCCCGCTCAAACTAAATATTCGGCCGGAAAAAATGTCGACTGTCACCTGTTCAGCCTAGTTACCTAATAAATGGGAAAATTGTCGCACGAATTTCACAATTTTAAGGATTTTCTCTCGTATTATTTAATTCGATTATTTCCATTACCTGCCTCAGGTGATGGATATTTGAGGGGAAATCAGTAGTATACTCCGACAATTATTTAGCTAGAATTTCTTGGCTGCTAATTTCATCTAATCGATTGATCAATATCAATAATCTCGATCAGTTGATTGCAGTGGTGTAAAGCCGAGACCCTTAAAGAAAACTTGATTAATTTCGATTATTTCGCGAACTGCTCTGATCAAATTTTGTATTGTATTAGGAAAATTGATGAAGCGAGTTTTCAATCATTAAGGACTTTCTATGAATTCGGACAAAGGACGTTGAAATATTAGTTACAATATTGAAATTATGAATTGTGGCCTAGTGAGGCATAGAAGAGTCTCTAACATGGGCAGTAAAAGCGATTATTTACGTGGAAAGTATAATATAATTTATTTCAAATTTTTTGATATGTCGTTTCAAATTAATACTAATTGGCTTAAAAATATGGGTTTTCGATAGTTTTAGCTAGTTTAAATGACCTAAATATCAAGTCCTTAGTAATCAATATTTAAAAAAGTTATTCAGTGTTGATTCACGGTTAAGGTAACAGAATATACATTTATAAATATTACTTTGTATCGTCCAGGCATTATTACTATTATGGTTCTCTTTATTCCGCGAGGTTAGGCTCATGTGGACCTCTCTTACACCTAACCTCTAAATTCAAATATGCATATTGAAGGATTCGGAGGAAGCAAAGTATTAATTTATTTTAGTGTAATTTAAACGATTTATTAAGGTAATCTAAACGTAGTACTCTGGGATATGTAAATAGGAGTACAAAGCAAAAATAACATCTTGCAAATGATTTCAAAAAATTTCTTTTTAGTCAACTTCTGTTTTAAACTTAAAGAAATTACTCCATTAATATGTGTTGCCGACGCTTTTGTAGTTTTTCTAACAGATTTATCTCTATCCGTAAGGAAGAGATTAAACACTGAAGCGATACAACATTGTAGTGGGCCAGAAACCAACGGGAAGTCGACATTTTCCCAGTAAATATTACCCTTTTGTTAAATTTCTGGTTTGGTGCTTGCTTGAAACAGGTGATCATTGAAAAGGCGTGGCGCTTTTCGTTGGATGCAATAACCAAAGAGCAATGAGACTGGTCATGAGCAACAGTAATAATCCTTTGGAAATCTGTTCGCCGTGATCGACTCCGTCTGACTCGCGATTCAATTTGTCCTAATATTTCACTCCCACGCGATTTCTCCGATGCCGTATCGCTCTGATGGGTTTATACAAGCGAATTGCATCGACCACAATGAACCATCCATCATTTCCCTCCGTCCCATATCTGGCTCTTTCTATCGATTATGTATCGGCGATGGTGGATTCTGTTGAATCTCCTAAACTGCGGTTGAGGTCCGAATAGTGAGAAACACATTACAAAAATCTGGAACGTTGAATATGCATAGTTTTATCTCTAATTTTCCTAAATTACATCTTAAAGTATTTCCTAAAGTTGACAATTTTTCCTCAGAAATTATTCCTTTTTCTCTTAATAGTCCATTTATATAATTTATGAGGCATACGCCCATACCACTGCTTTCAGCGTTTGCAGAGCCCTAGGCAAATGTTACCCTACAAATAAGATAGATGTAGTACTTATTTTAGAAGAGGTCTATTCACAAAATAATATGTTATGTAGTCGCTCTGTAGCTGAAAGAAATCAAAAAAATATTCTCGCTTAAGATATTAACCCCACACTCCTCTCTATTACACGTAGTTTCTTATGATGGGGCATATTATATTTCCTGGAAACCAGTGCAAAAATATAAGTGTATTAAATTGTTTACAGTTATAAATCGAGAAAAATATTTTACTTAATGTTAAGAACGAAATTTATTAAATTTAGTTTCATCCCTATAATACCGGTTCTTTCTGCTACCAAATTCATAAACCCATCAATTCTACTCGAGGCAGAGCATAGGTTACTAATTATGAGAATTAGAAACGTATGCTCTTCAGGTTGAGAGAAAAGGATGATCTTTGTTAACTCTGAGGCAGTTAGATCCCAGAAACCCAATCGGACAAGTTGCGTAGGTTAGCCATTCCTTCACGTAAGCAGCGAACACATTTTCCAGAATTTTTAAGGAAATTACGGCGGATAAAATACCGTTTAAAAGCACGTTCATCTAAGGGAGTGGTCGATAAATCAGCTTTCTATACGAAGTTACGGCTTTCCTTGCCAAGTGCCTGGGGATAAAAATTGCTTTTGACGGGTAGTTACATTTTCAAGGAGAAAATTCGAAAGACTATATGTTTTCTGGCTGAATGAATCGATATCAAAGTTTTCTCTATCGGCGATTCGACAGCAGGGAGAGGGCTTATTTCATGTCAACCGAAATAAAAAAATCTAATGTATTAAGAGAATGATTTTAGCTTAAAAGCATAATCAGGGCTGTATTCCGGTGCACTCACTCAGGTTGATGCTATATTTTAGAACATTCTCTTGAAAGATAGAAGAAAATTTTCTTTTGACCCAACGATTTTTTTAGCAAAGTGGTGGAAAAAATGTCGAAAATTTATTCTGTAGGCAGTTATTTTTATCATAATATTAATAAAGTAAGATTAATTCAGTGGCAAAAATGGTATGGTTAAAAATGGAGATAGCATGAGTCTCTATTATTAGAAAAAGAAAACGCTATCGTAATATATAGTATATGCGGAGAGCTTCAGAAAATTTATGCATAAACATACGAACGTGATATTTTTTAAAAGAGTCAAATATCTTTTAAAATTGGTAGGATAAATCTTTTTAAAAATATATTCTTGAAATCCTTTGAAAACCGTTAAAAATAATAACTAAAACAGCTACCTTATTTTGATCTGTCAGCCCTAATTTGTATTATACATTAAAATCTTTTCCGGAGGTTCTCTATTATACTCTTCGACTGCCTCATACGAGATAAATTATAATCATCTTATATTTATCATCAATAAATACCTTTGCAACCATGCTCAAAGGAAAATAGCTTTCCATACGTATATGTACAAATTTGATGTATTTCTGACCAATAATTTCACTGAAATACATCTGATGGGAAAACTAATATAACTTCTTCGAATAATTAATGAATGAATAATTAAAGTTCCTCACCGAGACTCTGTTTGGTAAATAAGGGTAGAATTGTCATCTTAATTGACTATGTATATTCTGTCTCGATCGTTTACTCCTGAGAACGCTAGAAATTGATCGTTCGTAACTCACCTAAGTGAACAATGATTTTTATCATTTTAATTGCTAAGTTTCAGTCATTTTTTCAGCGTACGAAGTGTTTTAATGGATTTAAGTTCTTTCGTACACATTACCTTAGTACCTCTTCTGCTCATTTCTTAGGTACGAAGATTCATTCAATCTCAAATTCAAATCTCAAGACGTTTTCATATAAACGTTTGCAGGACTAAGTGCCGAAAGTTGTGCATATTTTGGGTCCGAAAACTTTCCAAAAGTAATTTAACTACAGCTTGACTCGTACCTCCAGAGCTAACGCTTGGACAGAATTATTAAACCGGTGATGATTTTGGTATGTAGAAAGATTTCTCTTTCATAGCTCAGTACTTTATCAACATTACCTCTTCTTCCTTGAGTATAAAACAGCGTAAGTTAGACGCCGAATATGCAATATGTACTCGTGGTCTAAGGGAAATATTATTGCACATATTCAATGCACAATTTCCTCTAAGTTGTCCATGTGGTAGCCTCATCTATCCATAATTTGTTGCCCTAGAATCCTTCTCTTTCCTCAGTATTGACCACGCATAAAAATTACGTTTCATTTTTCTGCAACGTTGCTCAATTTTTTCTGAAAGATCTTCTTTCATCTTTTCATTCAATCAACTATTTTCGGTCTTCTCAACAATTGCATTCTCGTTATCTTTTTTCTTCCCATTTAAGTCACCATTAGTCGAAAACAATAAAAAGTACTTTTTACGTAAAGAAGACTTTTAATTATTTCGAAATCATTGGTACATACATACGTAAAGAAAGCACAATTTCTCTTAAGAATTTTGTAATGCCACCAATAACCACTGTATGTGCATAATTAACAATTTCCGTGTACGGCTTAGGGAAACGAGAAGTAGTAACTATAAAGTTTTATTTAAATATAATTTATTAATTCATGTAAATACTTAAAATTTATAATTTTAGACCTGGGTTCGAGTCTGAGACATAACGCTGGTTTTTACAATTTTTATTCCTTTGGGGTCAGCCGTAGGTCTGTATCCTGCAAAGTATTCAAACCTTTACATAATAAAATGTCTTTATTTGGGCGAGATTTTAACAAGGAAGTCCATGACATATGTAAACGGGGGAATTAATCATGGTGTACATAAGATTGTTCGCCTTTTTTCATGCGACACGAATTTAATCGCGTGTATTTTTCCACCAAATCGCAAGAGGAAAAATCGCTCGAAAGTAATTGCGAACCCTTCCGTCGCAGGCCAATCTGGTCTCTCTTCTTGTCCCCCCAAAGGTTTCCCTTGTCATTAAGACAGAGTGCGCGGGGGACAGATGCTGCAAGTGCCGCTTTCAAAAAATTAGAAGAGCGTTTTGCGCCGTGAATTCCTTTGAGGGTCCTCCTGGTGGTTCAGGTGTTTTCCTCACACAGCAATTTATATATTCGCATCCGACGAAAACATTATCGCCCGCAACGCCAAACTCTACCCCTTCCCTCATTAAAAACCCTTCACTTCCTGCATACGCTCGTTCCCCATTCCTCATACCAAAACACCTCATCATCTCTTCATTACAAGCTCAGATTTTAACTCATTATCCGCGATTAACTTCCCAAACATCATTTGATCTCATTAGTTACGCGTTAATCCATTTTAATTGCAGCTATCACTTACTATAGACAAGTGCTTATTCCGGTGATTTCCCTGGAGATAAATGTAGCACTTTCATTTCTCAGGGAGCTCAAAGTAAGTATTTTACAGCTCTTCTTAAATATGGATGGGGAAAAGTTTTTCACTGAAATGTCGTGTGTATGTATCACTTTTCCGCAAAAAATCATCGGTCCTTGGTCCTTCGCCGCAAAAAATCATGGGTGACTTGTTGCCTACATTAAAATAATTAATAACGAAATCGTACGACTGAAATGAGTGTAATCACTAAGTAAATCTAGGTATAATATTGACATTTTTTCTTTCACTTGCCGAGTTAAATAAGAGTATGAAACAATTGTTTAAACGCACGCTTTCGTTTTCTCAGAAAGGCCGCATTAACGCCTGTGAAGGCAGCACGAAGTGGTTACCTCAGGCTTAAAAAGTTCATCAGAATCAATACCTCAGGCGTCATTGGAAACTTTCAGCGGTATTAGTAATTTATTTACATAATGTTTATTTACTTTCCGTTGCGATTTGGCCTGCTGGCCAGGTGACAACGCTCGGTAGGGTAATCTCGGTATGCACTCATTAATATTGCGGCAGGTTAACCGAAAATATTTTATCTATTCACAGACATTGAGCAATATGCACCAAAATGCTTTGTACTACCAACAAATTTTAGTGAGCTTTACAGAAATTAAGAAACCAGAGGCGATGTATAACTCAAGAATTTTTATTTTTCGTAAACGGTACGCGTAATCGATTAGGGAAATAGAGTCATAGTGCAAGCACTCCCTGCCACTCGCCTAAAGGCGGCTTAGAGTTGCATATGTAGATGTAGTACTTGTTTCAGCTAAAGGATATAAATACATCAATGAAACTTTGAATTTGATTGGAAAATCGAGGTCACCGCCTGGTAGAGTTTGCAGAGTGCACCAATATGTACATAACTAATACAAATTTCAAGAAAAAAACCTACAGGGAAGTGGACTTGGAGAGGTCCAAATGGAGTAAGAAACGAAATAGATTACGTATTGGTTAACAAACTCTACCATGTTACTAATTGTGAGGATGTTAAACAACTTCAACAACGGAAGTGACCATAGTATAGTTAGATGCAGAATGAAGATTAACGTCAGAATGGAGCGAAAGAAGTTGGTCTCAAGCAGGAAACAGGAGGTAAGTATTACAAAATTAGAAGAAAATAGGAAAGAGTTCCAGCTGGAACTTAGAAATAGGTCTTCAGCACATCAAGAAGTAGAACTGGAAGCCAAAGTAATGGAAATCGTGAAGGCAGCGGCAGAAAAAGTAGCAAGTACACCAAAAAGACCAAAGGATAAGAAGTTCAGCGACAGAACCAGGAAAATAATGATACAGCGAGAAACTCTTCGACTGCCTCATACGAGATAAATTATAATCATCTTATATTTATCATCCATAAATACTTTTGCAACCATGCTCAAGGGAAAATAGCTTTCCATACGTATATGTACAAATTTGATGTATTTCTGACCAATAATTTCACTGAAATACATCTGATGGGAAAACTAATATAACTTCTTCGAATAATTAATGAATGAATAATTAAAGTTCCTCACCGAGACTCTGTTTGGTAAATAAGGGTAGAATTGTCATCTTAATTGACTATGTATATTCTGTCTCGATCGTTTACTCCTGAGAACGCTAGAAATTGATCGTTCGTAACTCACCTAAGTGAACAATGATTTTTATCATTTTCATTGCTAAGTTTCAGTAATTTTTTCAGCGTACGAAGTGTTTTAATGGATTTAAGTTCTTTCGTACACATTTCCTTAGTACCTCTTCTGCTCATTACTTAGGTATGAAGCTTTCAAATCTCAAGATGTTTTCACATAAACGTTTGCAGGACTAAGTGCCGAAAGCTGTGCATATTTTGGGTCCGAAAACTTTCCAAAAGTAATTTAACTACAGCTTGACTCGTACCTCCAGAGCTAACGCTTGGACAGAATTATTAAACCGGTGATGATTTTGGTATGTAAAAAGATATCTCTCTCATAACTCAGTACTTTATCAACATTATCTCTTCTTCCTTGAGTATAAAACAGCGTAAGTTAGACGCCGAATATGCAATATGTACTCGTGGTCTAAGGGAAATATTATTGCACATATTCAATGCACAATTTCCTCTAAGTTGTCCATGTGGTAGCCTCATCTATCCATAATTTGTTGCCCTAGAATCCTTCTCTTTCCTCAGTATTGACCACGCATAAAAATTACGTTTCATTTTTCTGCAACGTTGCTCAATTTTTTCTGAAATATCTTCTTTCATCTTCTCATTCAATCAACTATTTTCGGTCTTCTCAACAATTGCATTCTCGTTATCTTTTCTCTTCCCATTTAAGTCACCATTAGTCGAAAACAATAAAAAGTACTTTTTACGTAAAGAAGACTTTTAATTATTTCGAAATCATTAGTACATACGTAAAGAAAGCACAATTTCTCTTAAGAATTTTGTAATGCCACCAATAACCACTGTATGTGCATAATTAACAATTTCCGTGTACGGCTTAGGGAAACGAGAAGTAGTAACTATAAAGTTTTATTTAAATATAATTTATTAATTCATGTAAATACTTAAAATTTATAATTTTAGACCTGGGTTCGAGTCTGAGACATGTCGCTGGTTTTTACAATTTTTATTCCTTTGGGATCAGCCGCAGGTCTTTATACTGCAAAGTGTTCAAACCTTTCCATAATAAAATGTCTTTATTTGGGCGAGATTTTAACAAGGAAGTCCATGACATATGTAAACGGGGGAATTAATCATGGTGTACATAAGATTGTTCGCCTTTTTTCATGCGACACGAATTTAATCGCGTGTATTTTTCCACCAAATCGCAAGAGGAAAAATCGCTCGAAAGTAATTGCGAACCCTTCCGTCGCAGGCCAATCTGGTCTCTCTTCTTGTCCCCCCAAAGGTTTCCCTTGTCATTAAGACAGAGTGCGCGGGGGACAGATGCTGCAAGTGCCGCTTTCAAAAAATTAGAAGAGCGTTTTGCGCCGTGAATTCCTTTGAGGGTCCTCCTGGTGGTTCAGGTGTTTTCCTCACACAGCAATTTATATATTCGCATCCGACGAAAACATTATCGCCCGCAACGCCAAACTCTACCCCTTCCCTCATTAAAAACCCTTCACTTCCTGCATACGCTCGTTCCCCATTCCTCATACCAAAACACCTCATCATCTCTTCATTACAAGCTCAGATTTTAACTCATTATCCGCGATTAACTTCCCAAACATCATTTGATCTCATTAGTTACGCGTTAATCCATTTTAATTGCAGCTATTACTTACTATAGACAAGTGCTTATTCCGGTGATTTCCCTGGAGATAAATGTAGCACTTTCATTTCTCAGGGAACTCAAAGTAAGTATTTTACAGCTCTTCTTAAATATGGATGGGGAAAAGTTTTTCACTGAAATGTCGTGTGTATGTATCACTTTTCCGCAAAAAATCATCGGTCCTTGGTCCTTCGCCGCAAAAAATCATGGGTGACTTGTTGCCTACATTAAAATAATTAATAACGAAATCGTACGACTGAAATGAGTGTAATCACTAAGTAAATCTAGGTATAATATTGACATTTTTTCTTTCACTTGCCGAGTTAAATAAGAGTATGAAACAATTGTTTAAACGCACGCTTTCGTTTTCTCAGAAAGGCCGCATTAACGCCTGTGAAGGCAGCACGAAGTGGTTACCTCAGGCTTAAAAAGTTCATCAGAATCAATACCTCAGGCGTCATTGGAAACTTTCAGCGGTATTAGTAATTTATTTACATAATGTTTATTTACTTTCCGTTGCGATTTGGCCTGCTGGCCAGGTGACAACGCTCGGTAGGGTAATCTCGGTATGCACTCATTAATATTGCGGCAGGTTAACGGAAAATATTTTATTTATTCACAGACATTGAGCAATATGCACCAAAATGCTTTGTACTACCAACAAATTTTAGTGAGCATTACAGAAATTAAGAAACCAGAGGCGATGTATAACTCAAGAATATTTATTTTTCGTAAACGGTACGCGTAATCGATTAGGGAAATAGAGTCATAGTGCAAGCACCCCCTGCCACTCGCCTAAAGGCGGCTTAGAGTTGCATATGTAGATGTAGTACTTGTTTCAGCTAAAGGATATAAATACATCAATGAAACTTTGAATTTGATTGGAAAATCGAGGTCACCGCCTGGTAGAGTTTGCAGAGTGCACCAATATGTACATAACAAACACATATTTCAAGAAGAATCCTACAAGGAAGTGGACTTGGAGAGGTCCTAATGGAGTAAAAAACGAAATAGACTACATATTGGTTAACAAACTCTACCCAGTTACTAATTGTGAGGTACTAAACAACTTCAACACCGGCAGTGACCATAGGATAGTTAGATGCAGAATGAAGATTAACGTCAGAATGGAGCGAAAGAAGTTGGTCTCAAGCAGGAAACAGGAGGTAAGTATTAGAAAATTAGAAGAAAATAGGAAAGAGTTCCAGCTGGAACTTAGAAATAGGTTTTCAGCACTTCAAGAAGTAGAACTGGAAGCCAAAGTCATGGAAGTCGTGAAAGCAGCGGCAGAAGAAGTAGCAAGTACACCAAAAAGACCAAAGGATAAGAAGTTCAGCGACAGAACCAGGAAAATGATGAAACAGCGAAAGCAACTGAAGCACTCAGACTTGCCAAAGGAAAATATCGAATATGTCGAGCTATGCAAGTCTATAGGAGTGGCGACGAAAGAAGATATAAGGAATTTAACGAAAAAACTGTGCAAGAGGTTTTAGAGAACAACAAGAGCATGAAGAGGGTCAGACAACGCCTATATATCAATAGAAAAGAAACAAATCCTGGTCATCCAGAAAGAAGATGGCACAAAAACATCCAATAGACAAGCAATACTGAGGACAGTAACCGAATACTTCACCAACATATACAAGAAGACAGAAAATGTTGAAGAGGAAAACCAAGAAGAAACACAAAACTCAGAAAATCCCCCCTCTATNGAATATGCAATATGTACTCGTGGTCTAAGGGAAATATTATTGCACATATTCAATGCACAATTTCCTCTAAGTTGTCCATGTGGTAGCCTCATCTATCCATAATTTGTTGCCCTAGAATCCTTCTCTTTCCTCAGTATTGACCACGCATAAAAATTACGTTTCATTCTTCTGCAACGTTGCTCAATTTTTTCTGAAATATCTTCTTTCATCTTCTCATTCAATCAACTATTTTCGGTCTTCTCAACAATTGCATTCTCGTTATCTTTTCTCTTCCCATTTAAGTCACCATTAGTCGAAAACAATAAAAAGTACTTTTTACGTAAAGAAGACTTTTAATTATTTCGAAATCATTAGTACATACGTAAAGAAAGCACAATTTCTCTTAAGAATTTTGTAATGCCACCAATATCCACTGTATGTGCATAATTAACAATTTCCGTATACGGCTTAGGGAAACGAGAAGTAGTAACTATAAAGTTTTATTTAAATATAATTTATTAATTCATGTAAATACTTAAAATTTATAATTTTAGACCTGGGTTCGAGTCTGAGACATGTCGCTGGTTTTTACAATTTTTATTCCTTTGGGATCAGCCGCAGGTCTTTATACTGCAAAGTGTTCAAACCTTTCCATAATAAAATGTCTTTATTTGGGCGAGATTTTAACAAGGAAGTCCATGACATATGTAAACGGGGGAATTAATCATGGTGTACATAAGATTGTTCGCCTTTTTTCATGCGACACGAATTTAATCGCGTGTATTTTTCCACCAAATCGCAAGAGGAAAAATCGCTCGAAAGTAATTGCGAACCCTTCCGTCGCAGGCCAATCTGGTCTCTCTTCTTGTCCCCCCAAAGGTTTCCCTTGTCATTAAGACAGAGTGCGCGGGGGACAGATGCTGCAAGTGCCGCTTTCAAAAAATTAGAAGAGCGTTTTGCGCCGTGAATTCCTTTGAGGGTCCTCCTGGTGGTTCAGGTGTTTTCCTCACACAGCAATTTATATATTCGCATCCGACGAAAACATTATCGCCCGCAACGCCAAACTCTACCCCTTCCCTCATTAAAAACCCTTCACTTCCTGCATACGCTCGTTCCCCATTCCTCATACCAAAACACCTCATCATCTCTTCATTACAAGCTCAGATTTTAACTCATTATCCGCGATTAACTTCCCAAACATCATTTGATCTCATTAGTTACGCGTTAATCCATTTTAATTGCAGCTATCACTTACTATAGACAAGTGCTTATTCCGGTGATTTCCCTGGAGATAAATGTAGCACTTTCATTTCTCAGGGAGCTCAAAGTAAGTATTTTACAGCTCTTCTTAAATATGGATGGGGAAAAGTTTTTCACTGAAATGTCGTGTGTATGTATCACTTTTCCGCAAAAAATCATCGGTCCTTGGTCCTTCGCCGCAAAAAATCATGGGTGACTTGTTGCCTACATTAAAATAATTAATAACGAAATCGTACGACTGAAATGAGTGTAATCACTAAGTAAATCTAGGTATAATATTGACATTTTTTCTTTCACTTGCCGAGTTAAATAAGAGTATGAAACAATTGTTTAAACGCACGCTTTCGTTTTCTCAGAAAGGCCGCATTAACGCCTGTGAAGGCAGCACGAAGTGGTTACCTCAGGCTTAAAAAGTTCATCAGAATCAATACCTCAGGCGTCATTGGAAACTTTCAGCGGTATTAGTAATTTATTTACATAATGTTTATTTACTTTCCGTTGCGATTTGGCCTGCTGGCCAGGTGACAACGCTCGGTAGGGTAATCTCGGTATGCACTCATTAATATTGCGGCAGGTTAACCGAAAATATTTTATCTATTCACAGACATTGAGCAATATGCACCAAAATGCTTTGTACTACCAACAAATTTTAGTGAGCTTTACAGAAATTAAGAAACCAGAGGCGATGTATAACTCAAGAATTTTTATTTTTCGTAAACGGTACGCGTAATCGATTAGGGAAATAGAGTCATAGTGCAAGCACTCCCTGCCACTCGCCTAAAGGCGGCTTAGAGTTGCATATGTAGATGTAGTACTTGTTTCAGCTAAAGGATATAAATACATCAATGAAACTTTGAATTTGATTGGAAAATCGAGGTCACCGCCTGGTAGAGTTTGCAGAGTGCACCAATATGTACATAACAAACACATATTTCAAGAAGAATCCTACAAGGAAGTGGACTTGGAGAGGTCCTAATGGAGTAAAAAACGAAATAGACTACATATTGGTTAACAAACTCTACCCAGTTACTAATTGTGAGGTACTAAACAACTTCAACACCGGCAGTGACCATAGGATAGTTAGATGCAGAATGAAGATTAACGTCAGAATGGAGCGAAAGAAGTTGGTCTCAAGCAGGAAACAGGAGGTAAGTATTAGAAAATTAGAAGAAAATAGGAAAGAGTTCCAGCTGGAACTTAGAAATAGGTTTTCAGCACTTCAAGAAGTAGAACTGGAAGCCAAAGTCATGGAAGTCGTGAAAGCAGCGGCAGAAGAAGTAGCAAGTACACCAAAAAGACCAAAGGATAAGAAGTTCAGCGACAGAACCAGGAAAATGATGAAACAGCGAAAGCAACTGAAGCACTCAGACTTGCCAAAGGAAAATATCGAATATGTCGAGCTATGCAAGTCTATCAGAGTGGCGATGAAGGAAGATGTAAGGAATTTTAACGAAAGAATTGTACAAGAAGCTATAGAGAACAACAAGAGTATGAAGAGGGTCAGACGACGCCTAGCAATGGGAAAGAAACAAATCTTGGTCGTCCAGAAAGAAGATGGCACAACAACTTCCAATAGACAAGCAATACTGAGGACAGTAACCGAATACTTCACCAACTTATACAAGAAGACAGAAAATGTTGAAGAGGAAAACCAAGAAGAAACACAAAACTCAGAAAATCCCCCCTCTATTCTCCCAGAAGAAGTAACAGAGGCCATCAAGAAGATGAAGAATGGAAAGGCAGGAGGAGCTGATGGAGTTTTAGCAGAATATCTGAAACTTGGTGTTACAGAAATTTCTCCTGTCCTAGCGCAGTTATTCACTAATTGCCTTAGACAAGGGAGAATTCCGAAGGAATGGAACCATGCAAAGATTGTCCTTTTGCACAAGAAAGGAAGCAAGGAAGATTTGAAGAACTACCGCCCCATCAGCCTCCTTCCTGTTATTTACAAAACGTTCATGAGAGTAATAGCTGCACGTCTGAAGACGTCCCTGGCAGCTGCCCAGCCAAGAGAACAAGCTGGATTTCGCAAGGGATTCAGCACTATGGACCACATCCACACGCTGCAAGAAATTATCAGCAAAATGAACGAATACGAGATGCCACTAGTACTCTGCTTCGTGGATTATGCCCAGGCCTTTGACTCGGTAAGTACCTCCTCCACACTGGAGGCACTGGGGAAACAAGGGATAGATACAAAGTACATCCAACTTCTACGCAGCATCTACAAGGACGCCACAGCCTCTGTAATGCTGCATGAAGAAACAGAGGAATTCCGGATTGAGAAGGGAGTGAGACAAGGCGACTGCCTTTCACCAATTCTTTTTACAGCCGTTCTGGAAGAAGTCTTTAAAACCTTAGACTGGGAGGAAAGAGGCCTACGGATCAATGGAGAGCACATCAGTCATTTGCGTTTCGCAGATGATATAGTACTCTTCGCAACCAACGGTGAAGATCTAGCATCAAGACTTCAAGAACTGAACGCGGCTGGGCAGAAAATAGGACTCAGGATAAACTTATCGAAAACTAAGGTAATGTATAATTCTTTTGCAGCACAAGTACCAATCCTACTACAAGAGGTACCCCTTGATGTTTGTTCAGAGTACACTTACCTGGGACAACTGGTTACGACAGGAGAGAAAAACAGGATTAATGAAGTGAATCGAAGAATGAAACTAGGCTGGAGTGCCTTCGGAAGAAACGCCCATATTCTGAAGTCGAAAATGCCAATGGTCTTGAAGAGAAAGGTCTTCAACCAATGCATTCTACCAGTTTTGACATATGGAAGTGAAACATGGGTGTTAAACGCAGCAATAACCCAGCGACTTCAGACTACACAAAGAAGTATGGAACGATGTATGCTTGGAATCACAAGAAGAGACAGGAAACGCAACACCTGGGTTAGGAAGATAACAGGAGTGACAGACATCATAGATAAGGTAAGATCACTGAAATGGATGTGGGCAGGCCATGTTGCAAGGAGAAACGACAACCGATGGACATCAGCAGTGCTGAACTGGATACCAAGAGACGTGAAGAGACCAAGAAGAAGACCAAGGGACCGATGGAACAGAGACATCATTCAGTATTTAGGGGTAACATGGCAACGAGAAGCTCAGAATAGAGAGAATTGGAAAGCGCTTGGAGAGGCCTACATCCGACGTCGGATTGAAAATGGCTGATGATGATGATGATGATGATATATACAAAGCTAGCTAAAATTGTGAAGATTGAAAACATCCATGGCATAAATATTTGTGAAATTAGTCAGGTCATCTTTAGCAGAAAAGATATTTTTTAATATCCATCAAATGACTAATGAAATAAAATGACGAATAGATAAAACACTTTTTCTCTATTAAAAGGAAAAAAAAAAACCAAAAGTTCAGGAAAAAAATCGACGATATCCACAAATCCTTTGAGGTAACCAAAACCTTATATCATTACCTTTTAATAATAGACAGTGTTCTCCAAATCCTTTTGGATTTAACCAAGTTTTTATTGCTATCATCAGAGCTAAGGCATTTTGCGTGTACATTCTAGAAATAATAGTATCAGGAATGATTGATTGACGCCAGGAGTGATATCCTTTGATATTGTTGCACTTAGAGAACAATGATCTTTGGGACTGACAAGAGATTTCGTCAACTTCTATGGTTGTGAACTAGGTTGTATGGTTGTGACTCTAGGTAATGCTCTGTTCTTGAAAAGTAGGAATCTTTAAAAGGACGTATATCCAATGCTGACCTTCACCTAATTCAATTTCAACACTTGTCTGCTGGGTCCTATATAATTCGCGTTAATGTTTAAAATGTCTAATGCTCCGCATTTTTGCTAGATAACGCGCGTTATTAATAAAAAAGACTAAATACGTAAAATTGAACATTCGCCATACACATTAGACAGATGTGAGTTTAAATAATTCTACTAACAAATCTAGTGAATTATCTTACCTAATTCTTTAATAAAAATTTCTCATGAATAATTTTTATTAAGCTAGACTTTCTAAAACATTATTTCAAATTAGTTTTTAGGAGTAATTAGGAATTAGTTGCGTCAGTTACTATTAGCAATTCCCAATTTCACCTATAGTTAACGTCATTTGTGTTGCCTATTCAGCGGTTCCTACCTTTTATGGTCCCTGATTTCAATTAATCTCATTAGGAGAGCCAAATTCCTCCAAAGGCTAAAGAAATTGTTTTTTATTCCCAATTGGCAATTTAATACTTCACATATACTTAATTTCTAACGAATGGAAGTGATTCTCGAATGGAGGATTAGGTTAAAATTACGCAAAATATGATTGAAAAATAAAGAGCAAAACGAGTGAAATAAAATTACACTAAACTGCTTTATGTCAATCAGAGAGACCAGTCACAGGCGTTCAACTGGTTGGGAGACTGCATTTCATACGACAAAAAGAGTACCAAAATGCTTGGTAGGCGCTTTTACAGTAAGTGCATGTTATTTACAGAAAAATACGGTACTTTTATTTATTATGGTACGCACAGATATTATGAGAGAACTAAAGGTATCAAGGCGGTAACAAATATTCTACATCAAAAAAGGCGAGAAGTACTGGCCTGGATATCGCTGAATAAAGTCGTCTGTCCCCTCAAACATCCCACAACGTCGGTGACAAATTTACCACGCGTTAACAATCCTTTGATTTACGGTCCGCTGCACAAATTGGGGCCGGCGAAGGTGAGGGGGAGGGGCGTAGATCCCCTTCTGCATGCCCGTGACCGGAATGGATGCGGGCGAGAAAAGTGAAATCTGTTTGAGAAATGACGGCAGAAGGGGAGGGGTGCTAATTGAGGGGGTTTTCGAATAAAAGAGTGCTCGTGGGACAATGCTGGTTGTCATCATCCCAGAATTAAATAAAAGAACCGTAAAGTACGACTGGGATTTAAAATACGTCTCATATGCGAAGGATAAACGGGTTCTTTCCAACCCGAAAAACGGGATGGTCGATTCCTAAGGAATTTCTCTCAGATTCGCGGGAATATAATGAAACGTGCCTCATTTTATATATACCCACCTGCTATGTAAGCTTAAATAATAGCTGCTCTTATGGTGCTGAAATATCATGAAAAAATGTAATGAAATATAATTTTATGAAATTTTACATGAAAATGGACTAAATAAATATTTTCGTAAGTCTAGGTGTATAGATTTAGGATTTGGAAGTTTTCTTGTGGGATTGCACTTGTCGGAAGATAAACTGCGATAGTTAAAATGAAAATTGACACAATCTATAAACTAACATTATAGCCATTTCGATTGACTTTCTCCTCAAGGGTATCTTTACATAAATATTTCGTGGTATTTGTTCTAATCCTCAACCTCAAATTCATAAATTGAGATATTAAATAGATGGAATCTTACGTTTTAAGACCAATAAAATGGCACAGTTAAATTAGCATCCAGTATTACTGATTGGCTTCCTTTTTACACATTTACAGTTAAACCCCACAAGCCGCCAATGGCGCAAGGCAGGGAGTGTAAAAGCGATCGGTAATCCTGTGACACCCTAACTGCTATTACATTCTCTAATACTTCCCGGGAAAAACGACCAGAAGTAGCAATCACTTCCCTGAATCGCTTCTTAGTTTTCTCTCGGAGTTCACGCACGTTTTGCTAACTGGAATAAGAATATCAGCTATCTGGTCGATGAGATCTGCAACGATAAATTTTGCGAAAAGTTAACGTCCGTAATAAGGGCTTCTATCCCGAAGTCCACCCGAGGGATAGCCGAAACACTACTGTCAAATCTAAAATTTCCCGTGGCAAACCTAGCCAAGATCGGAGACTATTCCT
>KZ308288.1:1444208-1484296 GCA_000376725.2 Ladona fulva | reverse complement strand
AGCAATCTACAAGGACGCCACAGCCTCTGTAATGCTGCATGAAAAACAGAGGAATTCCGGATTGAGAAGGGAGTGAGACAAGGCGACTGCCTTTCACCAATTCTTTTTACAGCCGGTTCTGGAAGAAGTCTTTAAAACCTTAGACTGGGAGGAAAGAGGCCTACGGATCAATGGAGAGCACATCAGTCATTTGCGTTTGCAGATGATATAGTACTCTTCGCAACCAACGGGGAAGATCTAGCATTAAGACTTCAAGAACTGAACGCGGCGGGGCAGAAAATAGGACTCAGGATAAACGTATCGAAAACTAAGGTAATGTATAATTCTTTTGCAGCACAAGTACCATTCCTACTACAAGAGGTATCCTTTGATGTTTATTCAGAGTACACTTACCAGGTACAACTGGTTACGAAAGGAGAGAAAAACAGGATCAATGAAGTGAATAGAAGAATAAAACTAGGATGGAGTGCTTTCGGAAGGAGCAAACATATTCTGAAGTCAAAAATACCAATGGTCTTGAAGAGAAAGGTCTTCAACCAATGCATTCTACCAGTTTTGTCATATGGAAGTGAAACATGAGTGTTAAGCGCAGCAATAACCCAGCGACTTCATACTACGTAAAGAAGTATGGAACGATGTATGCATGGAATCACAAGAAGAGACAGGAAACGCAACACCTGGGTTAGGAAGATAACAGGAGTGACAGACATCATAGATAAGGTAAGATCACTGAAATGGATGTGGGCAGGCCATGTTGCAAGGAGAAACGACAACCGATGGACATCAGCAGTGCTGAACTGGATACCAAGAGACGTGAAGAGACCAAGAAGAAGACCAAGGGACCGATGGAACAGAGACATCATTCAGTATTTAGGGGTAACATGGCAACGAGAAGCTCAGAATAGAGAGAATTGGAAAGCGCTTGGAGAGGCCTACATCCGACGTCGGATTGAAAATGGCTGATGATGATGATGATGATGATATATACAAAGCTAGCTAAAATTGTGAAGATTGAAAACATCCATGGCATAAATATTTGTGAAATTAGTCAGGTCATCTTTAGCAGAAAAGATATTTTTTAATATCCATCTAATGACTAATGAAATAAGATGACGAATAGATAAAACACTTTTTCTCTATTAAAAGGAAAAAAAACAAAAGTTCAGGAAAAAAATCGACGATATCCACAAATCCTTTGAGGTAACCAAAACCTTATATCATTACCTTTTAATAATAGACAGTGTTCTCCAAATCCTTTTGGATTTAACCAAGTTTTTATTGCTATCATCAGAGCTAAGGCATTTTGCGTGTAAATTCTATAAATCATAGTATCAGGAATGATTGATTGACGCCAGGAGTGATATCCTTTGATATTGTTGCACTTAGAGAACAATGATCTTTGGGACTGACAAGAGATTTCGTCAACTTCTATGGTTGTGAACTAGGTTGTATGGTTGTGACTCTAGGTAATGCTCTGTTCTTGAAAAGTAGGAATCTTTAAAAGGACGTATATCCAATGCTGACCTTCACCTAATTCAATTTCAACACTTGTCTGCTGGGTCCTATATAATTCGCGTTAATGTTTAAAATGTCTAATGCTCCGCATTTTTGCTAGATAACGCGCGTTATTAATAAAAAAGACTAAATACGTAAAAAATGAACATTCGTCATACACATTAGACAGATGTGAGTTTAAATAATTCTACTAACAAATCTAGTGAATTATCTTACCTAATTCTTTAATAAAAATTTCTCATGAATAATTTTTATTAAGCTAGACTTTCTAAAACATTATTTCAAATTAGTTTTTAGGAGTAATTAGGAATTAGTTGCGTCAGTTACTATTAGCAATTCCCAATTTCACCTATAGTTAACGTCATTTGTGTTGCCTATTCAGCGGTTCCTACCTTTTATGGTCCCTAATTTCACTTAATCTCCTTAGGAGAGCCAAATCCCTCCAAAGGCTAAAGAAATTGTTTTTTATTCCCAATTGGCAATTTAATACTTCACATATACTTAATTTCTAACGAATGGAAGGGATTCTCGAATGGAGGATTAGGTTAAAATTACGCAAAATATGATTGAAAAATAAAGAGCAAAACGAGTGAAATAAAATTACACTAAACTGCTTTATGTCAATCAGAGAGACCAGTCACAGGCGTTCAACTGGTTGGGAGACTGCATTTCATACGACAAAAAGAGTACCAAAATGCTTGGTAGGCGCTTTTACAGTAAGTGCATGTTATTTACAGAAAAATACGGTACTTTTATTTATTATGGTACGCACAGATATTATGAGAGAACTAAAGGTATCAAGGCGGTAACAAATATTCTACATCAAAAAAGGCGAGAAGTACTGGCCTGGATATCGCTGAATAAAGTCGTCTGTCCCCTCAAACATCCCACAACGTCGGTGACAAATTTACCACGCGTTAACAATCCTTTGATTTACGGTCCGCTGCACAAATTGGGGCCGGCGAAGGTGAGGGGGAGGGGCGTAGATCCCCTTCTGCATGCCCGTGACCGGAATGGATGCGGGCGAGAAAAGTGAAATCTGTTTGAGAAATGACGGCAGAAGGGGAGGGGTGCTAATTGAGGGGGTTTTCGAATAAAAGAGTGCTCGTGGGACAATGCTGGTTGTCATCATCCCAGAATTAAATAAAAGAACCGTAAAGTACGACTGGGATTTAAAATACGTCTCATATGCGAAGGATAAACGGGTTCTTTCCAACCCGAAAAACGGGATGGTCGATTCCTAAGGAATTTCTCTCAGATTCGCGGGAATATAATGAAATGTGCCTCATTTTATATATACCCACCTGCCTTGTAAGCTTAAATAATAGCTGCTCTTATGGTGCTGAAATATCACGAAAAAATGTAATGAAATATAATTTTATGAAATTGTACATGAAAATGGACTAAATAAATATTTTCGTATGTCTAGGTGTATAGATTTAGGATTTGGAAGTTTCCTTGTGGGATTGCACTTGTTGGAAGATAAACTGCAATAGTTAAAATGAAAATTGACACAATCTATAAACTAACATTATAGCCATTTCGATTGACTTTCTCCTCAAGGGTATCTTTACATAAATATTTCGTGGTATTTGTTCTAATCCTCAACCTCAAATTCATAAATTAAGATATTAAATAGATGGAATCTTACGTTTTAAGACCAATAAAATGGCACAGTTAAATTAGCATCCAGTATTACTGATTGGCTTCCTTTTTACACATTTACAGTTAAACCCCGCAAGCCGCCAATGGCGCAAGGCAGGGAGTGTAAAAGCGATCGGTAATCCTGTGACACCCTAACTGCTATTAGATTCTCTAATACTTCCCGGGAAAAACGACCAGAAGTAGCAATCACTTCCCTGAATCGCTTCTTAGTTTTCTCTCGGAGTTCACGCACGTTTTGCTAACTGGAATAAGAATATCAGCTATCTGGTCGATGAGATCTGCAACGATAAATTTTGCGAAAAGTTAACGTCCGTAATAAGGGCTTCTATCCCGAAGTCCACCCGAGGGATAGCCGAAACACTACTGTCAAATCTAAAATTTCCCGTGGCAAACCTAGCCAAGAACGGAGACTATTCCTACTTTGTGAGGATCACAAATTGTACAGCAGCACTCGAAGAGAGATCTAATTAGGGAAAAGTATGCCATTTCGTTTACTCTCGATGTACATCCCCTCAGAATCCTTTTGGCTAACCTTTGCATCCTTTTGTTTGCCTTTCCTTGCCGTTTGCGTTTATTTGTCATTTCCTCCCACAGAAATAAATGTCGATCCTTATTGCGGGCTCTCTCTTTGAGTCCTAGAAGACGATTTTGCATTTTTACGTTTGCCTAGTTTTTCGGATTAAAAATATTTGCTCGCGCGCAATCACTGTTTTAATTACAAATGCATATAAAATTGAGTTCCTCAAATAATTGCTATGTAACGCTTCAGAATCTCCTATTATTTGAATAACGTGCTGTTAGTTTTATCAGAGGGAAACTAGTTTAGCACAGATAAACGAATTTCATCTTTGAGAAAATGTTTCTATATGTTTATACGAGAAAATATTTTCTCATAGGGAATGGGACGCTTCTTCGCCGCTGCTTCTTCGCCTCTTTTCCGGCAATGTTATGCCGCCATGTTTTTTTGACGAAAGGAAGTACTAGTTATACTTTTAGACTATTTAGGATTGTCCCTTTCTGCTACATTTGTAGATAAAAAATATAGAAAACCTATAAGCAGCCATAAGTGGATTTAAGCTATCGGCAGTCTTCGTTTAGATGAGGCTATTGATGAGGTGCAAGATTGAGGCCCCGACTAAGAATTGTGAGTGAGGAAATTAGACTTTTTATGAAATGCAAAAATATATATATACCATAGAAATCTTAGTCGCTTCACCAAGGTAAGAATAAACAAGTTTTGACTTAAAATTCATAGTATTTTTACAAATTGCAAAGAATGATTAATAGAAGTTACATTATATAGTGACATAAACATTAATATATATATATTGTATAGATCTATTATGCAGACTTATACACCAAAATAAATTCTTTCTTAATGCGATAAACTAGAATAATTTGAGGTACATTACTGAGACTTTATAAGCAAAGTCTTATTGAGGACCCCTATGAGGTTGAGGCCCTCAGCTTGCTCCTATAGCGCCTAATTATATCAAAACACGAGGGGTAATAAAGGTAATCAGGTTTAGATTAATACCTGATGATACAGTGTACGTAGCGTTTATTTTTACACGAAAGGATCTGTTCTTGAGTTGGGTTTGGCTGAAGGAAGCTAATTCTTAGTTTACTTATTATTTGAAACAGAGAGATAAGGATTTACAGAGGACTGAATTGCCTTTGAGTACTTTGCAACAATGAATCTTTATTGGATATAAGTATGACTATCTGGTAGCAGATACATTGATTCTGCATTCCTTCACATTTCACATGATCAAAATGATTTCCTTACTCATACACGTACCTCTAATATTAATGAGGCGGTTCGGAATCCCCATGAATTCTATTTGGGACAGCATTTTCATCGATAAAATTATATTAAATATATAACACCAGCTGAAGAACAGCGACGGTGTACTGTTTTAGATCCGAATGCGATTGATGGACATTTCAACGTTCGACTTCAAAGTATGTAATTTGAAAGAGGGGTATACAGCGAAGGAAGACATGCAGTGCAGATGAGATTTGGGTGCAATTTGTAGTAATTGAATGAAAACATGCGCGGCGGGCGCGGTTTGAGCCGATTGATTTTCTTGTTATGATAGAATTTCCTGGAGAATGTATTATTTCCGATGGCCTTGTAGTTGTGGTTCAACTGCTCTTTCGTTCAAAGAGGTTGACATCATCTTTCTACACTCCACGTAAAACAAAGGAATGAGAATTTATTTATACGAAAGTATTGTAAATAATATATTTTTTAATTAAATGGCACGCTTAATTCTCTAAAAACTAAAATTACCCGGCTCCGAACTTCCACCCATGGCGGAATGGTTAGCTCAAGGTCCCGGGTTCGAGTCCCGGTTATTTGGATTCTTCAGGTTAGGAAATGGTCGCTTATAGAATGAAATAAGATGGTAGAACTAACACTTTAATTTATACAATATCATAATAAATACACACACTCACGACCTTAGTTTCATTGCTTAGCAACACCACCACCTGATGATGTTGCTAAGCAATGAAATGATGTAATTGGGATCTTCCTAATTCCATTTTACAGATTATTATTATTATGAACATTCGGGTAACGCTGCTAGTATTATGACACATGGAAATGTAAGAATAAATGCCGTCCATTATTTACTTCTGCGTCTGTTCGGCAATGTACTCCTTAAAAAGGAAATCGGCGAAAAAAATGAATCGTCTCACTTAGAAATAATTTCCACATGCTGGTATACAAGTCCATTTTCAGTTCAAAAACTCGAATTTTTTTACAGAATTGTGATGTGTGATAGTTTAGTACAGAAGTTGCCAACCTTTTTATGATATATAATTAAGAATAATTTTCCTACTGCCCACCTCGATAACTGAATTTGGCGCTTGGAATTAATTATACAAAAAAGGATCCATATTAATGATGGTAATCAAATTAAATAATACAGCCAAACATGGTTGCGTAGATGGGTGTCTTTGTCGAGTAAATTGTGAAATACGAATGCCATTTTCAGAAATATTATCTCCTATGGAAATGCAATGCAAAAGTATGTCGTACCAGTTTGGCAATTACTGGTTTAGTAGCTCGATGGTGTATGAATGTAGATTAAATTATCGTTGACTCCCAATTCATTAGAAACACTAATTATAAGATTTTCATGCCATTGAAACTCTTTATGATAGATTAAAAAATGATCGATGTTAGCGTTGATTAACAGTTTACGATCTCTTATACTATGATTTTTGCGATAGGTACTCGAAAAATGCTAAGATTAGTAAAAAGTTCCCACAAATTCCCATTAATATTCACCTTAAATTAAATTTGAGGGTTAAGTAACATTATAACAACAAAAGCATCATTAAGTTTTCATAACTGCTTCACTTTTTTCTATAATTAACCTGAACGACTTCAAATTTGTTACTAGTTGTAGTAATGTACAACTATGATCCGTTATTTAAAAAATGGTGAA
Organism: Ladona fulva; assembly: GCA_000376725.2. Taxonomy (NCBI): domain Eukaryota; kingdom Metazoa; phylum Arthropoda; class Insecta; order Odonata; family Libellulidae; genus Ladona; species Ladona fulva. Next base: position 1,477,655 of record KZ308288.1, on the reverse strand, counting down.
GATATCCCAAAAATTATATTTACTACAATTATAATGATGATTTACCGGCCGCGGAGGATAGAAAATATTGAGCGATAAAAATAAGATTTTGCACGAGGATGATCCTTCAAGATTTCTTCCATTTCTATTTTTCTCAGTCGCAGTTCTCTCTCATTCGAATGCGGGGATTGGTAGAAAGTGAGATTTCCCTCAGTGAGTGAGTAGCAGTCATCATCCGAAGCATGAATTGGCGTGGAGTATTACGAGCCTCATGAGAGGAGCAATCAACACTTCGCCATTGAACTGAGTAATGGTTTCGCCGGCACTTATCATAACGTTTTAACATGAAATCTGGTTTGGGACTGGATTCTGGTGTCGCTTGTGGGATCGTACCATGGGAGATTAAATTGTTGTGATATTATCAGGGAAAGACAGACATTGAGGTAATGCGCTTTGATAGGAATTCTTTGAAGAACATGCTTTTCCATTGGATTAGAGCTTTGCAACAACAATGCATGTACGAAAAGGTAAAAATAAAAATGACCAAATCGTTCAAATTACAATCTATAGTGTATTTTAGCCTATTTATAAAACTGCGCCAGAAGATGGCGTTGATATTTTCTCTCTTGTATTTCCTCTTCTGGTTATTATATATATTTTGCTCACCACTTATATGCAAATAGTGTTCGACATAAAATAAGGGCATTTGCTTATAAATGTTCCACGGGAAGAATATTGATTACTTTTCTATGTGAATGAAGTTTTTAAAAGTTTCATGTAAGGTGTCCTGCGTTATATTGTGAGCCCTGTCATATACATTAACGTAAACATTGAATGACATTCATCTTCATCACTAATATATACACCTGTACTTCATGTTACTTATTATGAGCCCCCGAGCATGGATGTGACAAAGAGAAAAATACATTTTCTAATCAGCAAGACGTGGCAGCAAGTTCACTTATCCTACTTCAGCCATTCGCTTCAAAATTCCATAATTAGTCGCGTGGAGTCAGTATTACCACAAACTGCTGCATTTGATGTGACCATTCAAATATCAAGGATAGAACTTAAGAGAAACAAATACAATATTTTTACCTTAAAAAGAAAAAATTCTTGTAATTTCCTCAGAAAATATTTCTCTCGTCTTACGGACGAGTTTCGCCTGACAGACATCTGAAATTATATTCTTTGGAAATCACAAAGTTGTTTTCTTTCTAAATGTGGCACCATTCCATCGTGCTTGGGAATATCAGCAATATTTTTACCTTTGAATTTGTTGAAATATTTGTTAATTGAACAAAACGCTTAGACATGTCTAAAATTTGCAGTCTTTTTGCAATAAAAACATTTCCTGTTAAAGGACTTATGATTCTCAAAATGTGTATTAGAAATTTCAGATTATAAGCAGAACAAGTTCACGCATGTGTAGCGTAATTAACTAATGACATCACTTTTCATTCAGATTGGAGTGTATCAAATGAACTATATTCTTCCACTAATAAATACGCAGGCTTCATATTATAATCTCACGGGCAAGGCTGCGACAAACAGAAACATACATTTTCCAATAACAGTCAGTTACGTTTCATTAGAATTGCTATATCACCTGGCGAGGTTCTAAAAGAATACCATTGGCTAAGGGAGCTTTCGTTAGGGAACTAATGACTTGAGATCTTGATTAAGCAATCAGGAAAAGATGGGTAAAAACCTTGGTGTGGAGTGTTTTGCTAAATGAGTATGCAACGTGGACCTTACGAAATGAGGACATCACAAGATTAGAGTCCTTTGAGATGTGGGTATGGCGTAGAATAGAAAGGGTAAGTAGGGTTCCTAGAAAAACAAACACAGATGTACTTAGAGATGGTCGGGATGGAGAGGATTTTAATGGAAATAATTAAATGTAGACAGAAGAAATGGGTGGGAAAAATCCTGAGAAAATAGGCATTGCTAAAGATTGTTATTAAGGGTAGAACACAAGGGAAAAAGCAGAGAAGAAAAAGACATAAGTTGTTAGAAGGATGGGGTAAGTTACAAGGAGGTGAAGTAAACGGGGATTATTGGGGAATATTCGGGCACATGAACCTACCGAAAGGTAGAAAATTTATGTATGTATATTACCTTGCGGAAAACGAAGAAAAATACTTCTCTTTTCGAAAAGAATTTTTAAAAATAGTCCAGAGATTACATTTTATGCATTTGAAAGATTACAAGGACGCCATCAACGAAGTATTTTCTCCCTCGCTCCGTATCACTTATCTTTTGAGTTTTCGATGGAGCTGTTTATTTACCTCCGCCCTCAGACATGAAATAGGGGGAAAGTATTGTTATTGCAGCTCCACCTCTCTAACTCCTGAAACCCCTTTCCCCAGCCTCGTAACTTCCCTTCGTCTCCGGGGTCAGATTCCTTTCCATTGGGCAGTGCCCTCACGTCTAAAGCAGAGAGGGGTTCAGTCAGAAATCAGAAAGCACCACACTCCTCCCCCATTCCATGATCATAACACCGAGAACTGACTCGACTCCAGCTTGTTTCCTTTCCTCGAATTGAGAGAACTTCCACAATAACTCCTTTTCGCAGATCCGATGCGACGGTACGCGACACTCCTCACACTTTACGAGTTGCATAATCCGGTTTCAAGGAGGACTTTTGCGAGAGAATAAAAGCAGTCCGGATAAAAGGTTTACGAGCTTTCGGAGGTTTTCGTGAAGGTTTTTACGCCTTAGATAAGCGGTTCGGATTCGTTGGCGAGTCATATAGTCACAGAGAGAAAATTGGAAGCTGGCATCGGAGCTGAAGTACAAATCGAACGCAGCTGGTATTGGACTTCAAAGGGAAACACACTATTCCTACGTTTTTCGATTTCGATGTAACTGTCTTTGAATTGAGGTGAATGCAGTCGGTTTGATGCGGACTATCGCCTTTCGCTAAGATATCTAAAAGGAAGAATTCCGGAACTACAAGGATTTGAGAATTATCAAACGAGGAAGATCGTATTTCAATATCAAACGATTTAGCTTAGTATTCAAAGGTGATGCGAAAAATATAACTACTAGAGATTAATGCAAACAAACTGATTGATTGATTGTGCAATAGAAACTCATATTTACCAATTAGTTTGGTAGTGGAGGACTGATTTCCATTCAAAATTGAGATAATTTTTATAAAATACCCAAACATAATGTGAGATTTTGCGATTGTAAACAACCCGTCCCTCTGACGACAAAGGCAATTTTAAATCCGAGCTCATGTATAATCCCATAAGAATACACGGGGAATTCAGGCCGATTTAAAAGTAATGATAGGCTATTTGAAGAGAAGACGATTCTGCATTTTGCGTTTAAGTTGACGAATCGCTGAATGAAATTTACGACCAATGGAGAGAGATTCTTATTTAGTTCGATTTTGCTTATTACAAGGTGGACTTAGTTTGTATTTGTATTTTTGCTATTACACAATGAAGAAGGCGAAGAAACAAGAAATTCGGGGCTAAGACAGAGAAGATAAACTATTGGGGGATTTATGGAAATTTTAAAAGTAAGGTTAGTGTACTAAGAATATTTCGTCATCTGTTCTACTATATGGTTACCGTTTGGATTTACATCTGTATTCTTTTTTGAGGACATCATTTGGTCAGCTTTTTTTTCATTGTTTTCTATTCTCAATTTGAATCCTTCAGTAGCTTATTCCATACATTTATTTTGTAGAGTGAAAGTTTGTCCGTCAACGTGATAAAAATGTGCTTTTCGAAGAGTAAATACTTATTTCCCCGTCTTATTAAGTTACATTAACTATCTAATGCTTTCTTGAGAGTCCATTAAGTCTCACTTAGCATTATTTCTATCAGTTTTTATTTTCCCGTTGAGGATCAACGGAAGTTCGACTGGTAAGGCATAAAAATCACTCATACATGTTAAAGAGAGCGAAAGAGAGAATTTAACATGGTTGACTTGATATACATTTTTTTCTTGATGTTATGATGTAAAATCGACCAATAAAAGCACCTCTCAGTCCCTTCATCATGACTCCCCTTCAATTTTTACACACGAAGAAAATTGCTTATGAGAGCGCTTCGACCCTCCGCGGGTTACCATAAACTTTCCTCAAACTGTTGTTAGGCAACTGACGCGACGCTAAGTGTTATTTGCGCCGAGTTCTAAGGATGAAAGGGGCCCCAAAGAAATCACCTAGTCGAGAGCGAAAGGGGAAAATCCCCAAAGAAAAATCCCAATTATCAAATCCCCGCTTTAAATCATGCGGATCCGGCAGGAAAACTCCATTTTCCTTTTTTCTGGTCATCCAATTTGCTTCCTTCCTTGGGAGAGGTTCCCCCGACTGCAAAGCCCGCCTTCTCACTACTTCGAAAGGGCCCCCGAATCGACGGAGAAAAAAGTAATGCCCACGCAGCTCGGAGGGGAAGGTTTTAGTTAGATGCCTTGGGACTACGGGCAAGAGAAGAGAGATGAGTGAAGCTACCGTGAGGATTAGAGGTTTTCCCTTATTCCCCGGCGTTCATTTCTTTCCTGCCGACTTCCTCGGCGCCGATTCCCGGAAGCCTAGAGGTCCCCGTTGTCGTAAAGAGGGGAATTAACCATCCATGCCTCAGTAGAATTTCCCGAAAATCTTTGCCTCTGCTCCAGAAAGGTGCCTGCTTTTTTTTCTTGGGGAACTGACCCTTCCCTTGTGTTTTCTGAGTGAGAGAGATAATGCATCCTTCGATCATTCGACACACAATCGGCATTTTTTTGGGTCATATCTGACATCCACGTTTCTACTTAAATTCCTAATATACTTCCATTTATAACCTATTGACCTGGCTTGCGCTACATTCATGTTGCGCAGTAGTTCAGCGTAATGTAGTATTGTATTTTGTTGCGTTAGTATGAATTTTTGTTGTGTGGCTTCGCTTAGTTTAATGTAGTCTACTGTAATCTATCAAGTGTAGTATAGTATAACGGTTTGTAGCCTACCGCACGGTAAGCAGTGACCTAAGGAGTTTATTCATATTCATAAAATTGATCAAAACTTCTTCCGATGATCTCACTCAACTCTTTTATGTTATAGGCTTAAAACAAAAACTTTTTGAAAGATAAAAACAACCTTAACTTCTCAAAGATCTTTCGGTCATATTCCTCATCCATGCGGCTACTCTCTTCGCAAGGAGTGCAAGCCGATATCTGTAAACAGGAAATGATACTATCTAAAGAAAATATCAACTTTCTTTGGTATCTGAAACCCTATGGATTTAGTTATCATCACTTTGTCCTTTATAATAACTCGTAATTTTTAGTATCGAGATCTCTCAAGAATTATTATTAATCCGATTCTAGATTTTCGAGAATGGTTTTCCCATAGGATAATTTCGATTAAAAAATAAAATGAATATATGAAGCAAGATTATTGATTATCAAAATTACAAAAAGGTTCAATACTTTTGTATTTGTGAATTTTATCATAGGTACTACTAAACGCCCCCTTCAAGCATGACGGAACTTCATTTAGAAAAAAAAAATATCTATTATGAACGCAGCTGGTATTGGACTTCAAAGGGAAACACACTATTCCTACGTTTTTCGATTTCGATGTAACTGTCTTTGAATTGAGGTGAATGCAGTCGGTTTGATGCGGACTATCGCCTTTCGCTAAGATATCTAAAAGGAAGAATTCCGGAACTACAAGGATTTGAGAATTATCAAACGAGGAAGATCGTATTTCAATATCAAACGATTTAGCTTAGTATTCAAAGGTGATGCGAAAAATATAACTACTAGAGATTAATGCAAACAAACTGATTGATTGATTGTGCAATAGAAACTCATATTTACCAATTAGTTTGGTAGTGGAGGACTGATTTCCATTCAAAATTGAGATAATTTTTATAAAATACCCAAACATAATGTGAGATTTTGCGATTGTAAACAACCCGTCCCTCTGACGACAAAGGCAATTTTAAATCCGNATGTAAAAGAAACAACCTCTGCAAGTAACGAAAACCTATTTTACGTACATTTCTTATGGAAAAGTATAGTAACTGATTATCCTCATGTATTTATATGAGATAACTTAGTCGTCGAAGATATGGGTTGTTTATTTCCGAAAAGAATTTACGAATTTTCCGTGTATTTTATCAAAGTTCTCGCAATTTCAAAATTATATGAACGATTCACTACTAAAATAAGACTCTATGATTATTTTCCTTTCTTGTGACACTTGTCTCAATTTCGTAGGACCATTGTTTCTAATTTAATTTTGTACAAGAAACGACTTCTGCAAGTCATGAAAATGTAATTTACGTACATCTCTTCGTATTTGTACTCCTGGGTTCGAACCCGAGCCTATACAGAGATGAGAATAGTTTTCCTGGAGGTTTCAGGATCTTAGAAACACAATGCAGTTTGTTTCAGCTCTCTAAGTCAAGCCGTTTCTGAGATAAATAGAGGGACGGACAGACGGACGGACGGACAGACATTTGCTTTTTATATATATGATTATTATACTCATTTAGAATTAAATATAGATAAAAGAAATTACCGCTGACTGAGCGTAAGCCTCTTGGGTAGATAGCTATTTGTTATGAATATCATCTTAACTCTTTCTCATGTCAGCTTACCTTGGGATAGATTGTTTTGATTATTCCATTTCCTCTGAGAGAAAACTGTATTTTGATTAAAAGGTTTCTCTGACTTAAATATTTGTTTCACGGGCAACCTTCCACTTCCAATGCTGCTTACTGTTCATTTCAACTGTAATACATACATTTTATAGTAACTTTTGGTCCTATTTCAGCATTTTCCCTTCCGCTGTATTTGTATCCAGACATTCTAAGCTTCTCCAGAGACCCCATCTCCCTACAGCTATGGACATATGTTTACCATAGTTAGGTTTATATTTCTGTCGACCATGTGTAATCAACCTGTCATATGATGAAAGTTAGATATTTTCCTTTTGCAACCGTGCCTTTCTTATTTGTGGATCTTTTTTGTGAGAAGTCTCGTAATTAAGCAAACAGTCATCCTTTAGTTTTTCAACGGTGTCAGTGTTGAATTAAATCTTAACTATCTCTCACAAACCAATTATTCTATGTTATTATTTGCACACTTTCATCATTTCAACCGGTAACTAATAGATTAGCTAATTCTAGAAGAAAATCTTCTCCTGGCGTTTGTTGTGTAACTTCTTGGATGGAACTTGATCGATGGAGCTCCATTAAGTCAACCGAAGAAATTCACTTTGCTGATCTTTAACTCGCCATCCAAATCATTAGTGTGTGAACAGCAGTTTAAATTAATCTCAAATCGAAGTTCAAAGATGTAATGTTCAACTATAATTAATAGTTAATTAGTTAATACTAATTACAATGCTCATTAACAAACCAAGCTTTAATTGGTCAGATTCCCTTCCGCCACGCGTATCCAACGGAAAGTGGAAAAAACAGAAGACGGATGAAAACCGCTGTCAGATCCAGAGCACGCATTAGAGTTTCCTTTCGTTGCAAAAATACACATCAGAATTCCGCTCAAGCGCGCTGATTCCCTTCGCCGAATCTTTCCCTCCGCCGCCTACCATATTCTCATTTGGTTCAACCAATCGGATAATAGCTCTGCCTCCAGATATCGCTTTCTTCGGCTGAAGAGGGCAGAGTTCACGGGTGAGTGAGTGATTGAGATTCCTTTATTCTTTCTCTTGAGGGTGTACCTTCCTCTCTATCCAAAATCGGCTCTCTCTCTCTCTGTAATACTTCCTCAATGGTATCGATTTTGAATCCCATTTAACTCTTTCCTTCCTTCATGATTCTTTGACTTACTCCAAATTCCAAGCTCCAGCGATTAAAGTAACTGTAAATTAAGGTAATTACTTTTTCAATTTCATCTTTTACACTTTAATTCAAGTTGCAGCATGATCTCTGAGATATTTGTTTGTTTTTTCCTTCTCATTATTTTTATGATATGAACCAACTGCTCCGCTATTCAGAAGACAAATAAGTTAGCCAGAAATCTGCAGTCCGCAACAGTCAGTACATTCAGTGTATAATTTTTGTGAGATATATCACGACCATCCCTACGAGAATTTGAAGATCGATTTTTATTCGAAAGCAGGTATTATTTTGAAATTCGATTAGTTAATTCTGATATTAAAAAAATAATTTTAATTATGAAAGTTTTTCATGATTTTAATTATTCCTGGATAATTCATTATTATGGATTTCATCTACGAGATACATTGCGACCATTCAGGTCATAAAAAATCAGAATATTTTGTTAGTCTTTTTATTTCTGAACAGAGAAATATTATAACACATGATGAAGTGATTATATATTACAGTTGCGTCTCGATTATCTAATTCCAGATTAACCTAGGTTACGTGCTAACCGAGATACATATTTCTGTTCTTTGCCTCTTTGTAATGTCAAAGTGAAACCTAAACTAAGGATTCGTTAATTTCTCCAGAAATATGTTAAACCAGGCTCACTGTAAGGTAAAGATCATTATTTCACAAAATTTTCTGTCGGCTGTTTTTTTTGGCTTAATAATAATAAAATGTTTTTAAAACGTGTAGTTAATGATCACCATGCCAACGTTTAAGTATATATGTGTTTTTATATCTTATTTCTGTGTTGATTTTATTCCCCATATGTTCATTAAAGTATTTTCAGTTCTCTTTTATAATCAGTTTAAATAATAAAGCAGTCTTTTTTCAGCATTTCCACTGCTTTAAATAAAACAACAAATAAAAAAATTATTAAAAATTCCTGCCTTTTAAAAGTTTAATTTTACTAGAATATTCTATTTCCTTCAGCTATACAATTTTTCCCAAGGTTTAGTCTTCCTCGATGAAATATGTCATCAATCTTCTACGGAATGTAATCCTCCATTAAGCTAATCTAGTTATAAATAATTTTACCCTGAAAAAAATATAAGCTGAAACTTTTCCGATAAAGGATCAGTGGAACTGCATTTGAAGTACTCATTTCGTTAGGATAACCTCATTTTGGATGTCAAACTCAGACAAACCTTAATAAAACATCTGCATTCAATTTGTCGAAAATAACAGACGGAGTATGAAAGTAAAAAGTAATTAGAGGAAAAATATTAATTAATACAAGTAATATTATAAGGAGTAATACAAGTAAGTGTAGAGAAAGAAGAATACATTTTAAGATTATAATACGGATAATTAATATTTTGGAAGTTCTTTATAAAATGTTCATCAGTAAAGCAGCAATGCTCGAGTTTATCAGGAAGGCTTTTTGGAGTAATTATATTTTGTCGTCTCCGAATTTTCCAACTTGAATCTGAGAAAAACTGTACGAAATCCTGAGATGGTTTTAGAATTGCTTGAATAAGTAGATTTGCATTGAGAAAGAAATGAATGTGAGAACTGGTTTGAAGGTGTTGTGCTCTCACAGGGCTTTGTTTTACCTGAATGGCCTTCATTTTCTGTGTAATAGAAATCACATCAATGTGAGAACAAGAAAGGAGTAGTCCTTCTATAAGGGCGACTCTAATAAGAATGTCGGTAGCGTTTCAAAATATGGGAAAAGAAAAGAATTACGGTTATACAACGAATGGAAACGAAAATTGAGACCGAATTTAGATCCGGACATTTATAGATGAGAACGAGGAACTTATGATTTCAACTAGAGTTTCAAACCTATTCTAAATTAAACTCAATAAAACAATAAACTCGATTTCGAAACGCGTTTTTCGTGGAACGTAGCCAAACTCGACGACTTTTTTTCCTTGCTTTCGATTAACTCGCAACATTTCATCGCAAGTGGAAAACAATTGCCAATCGAACTCCGTGCCTCTCCAAAACTTATTCCGTCCAGAATTGGAAGTCTCTTCTTCAGCGGGGGAATAAGAAATAATCGTTCAATGAGAGTTCCGATTTGATGACCCATAATAGCGCCCAATGAGGCGCGATTTATAGCCGATTAGTTCTCTTATGATGCGATAGAGGGCCAAGTGACGTCATAAGGAGAATCGAATCCCTCTCGACGAACTCCTCCATAAGGGCCCCCTGCAACTCCTTATTGACACTTGTCGCTTGCCAATTTTCGCTTCTCTCGAGAATAACCATTTAACAAATGCAGAGGTAATTTCTCGCGTCTCTCCTTGTCACAATGTAATTGACATAAATTACTCACTTCATTTCCTTACGGACTGATTTCCCAATCTCATCCAATCCAAGTTTTTTCATTTGCCTAAGAAGATGTTACAATCTAATGCATATAGGCACGGAGCTTGAAAAATTTCCTTTCAATTATTCATTGGTAATTTTAATATTAAGAATGATAAAAACAGCCTTGTTTCTAGCACTCGTTCTGATGTCTATTTGTTAAATTAATTTGGCAGAGAATCGAATTTTAACCGCATAAATGTTTAAAAATATGAAAAATAGGGATGCGAGTACCTGGGTATCCGAGTGCGTAACAGCATAGATAAAGTTCACGCATTCACAATAGTTCGAACCGAAAATTCCGACATTCCGTTTTTGGGAGAATTTGTAAGCGGCGGCCAAATGGTATAATTTGAATCCGCCTGAACGATTTTTCCTAAAATCACGCCTTTACGTGCCAAATCACGTTCACGCTTTCCTTGAATTAAACGTAAGTGCGATAATTCTCGACACCACTTTTTGTGTGCACGAGGAAAATAGCTGGTATATGCAGACAAAGCCACTTCGCGCTTGCATTCGAAGTTTCCCCAAAACGGAGTGTCAGAGTTCCGATCCTTGATAGCTAAATTAGTTAAAGCATTTTGTCGGAAAGTGTTAGATTCCGGTTTCGAGTTTCGGTCCTGTCAAACTTTTTAATGCCCCTTTTTCCTCTGTGATTTCTGTCACGACGATACACTTCTGAAAATGTTTATAGGAAGCAATCCAGCTGAGTCGTATCCTTGGTCAGCAAATTGAAACATTACATCTAAGTGAATTAGTAAGAGAGAGGACATTGTAAGATTGATAATAAGCTGAAAGATTGAAACTTCAATGATGGAAGGAAATAGGAAATTTACTTAAGTTTAGCGTAAGTACGTTTTTAGGAGAAGTGTGCAGTATTACCCGTCCTCTCTGTTGCATATCTTGATGATAATTTAATGACATGTAATGGAGGTTAATGTTTCGTTTTCATTATTGTAATTTTTAATTCATTCCATTATATAGCATATAGTTAATTATTGTATGGTGACATGACCTTAAATTTTAACTATATCATTATTATGTTTAATTAATGTATATATAAACGCTGCCACCAGACTTCTGTCTAACTGCGGCGTAACCTGTTAATAAATAAATAAGCCGTTCAGATACAGCGAGAAAGATCAGAGAAATAGATGCTAGAATTAGTCGCTTTAATAGTTATTTTTTTCTCGAACGATACGCGAAAGTAATCGAATAGGGAAGTAGAGTCATTGTGCATGCACCCCTTGCCACACCCCGCAAGGCGGCTTGCAGGGTGCATATGAAGATGTAGACGGAGATGATGTTGTAGAATAGATATTTCGATTTACATCGAAGCAATTGCGCCACTTCGGGAAACTGTGGAAATTCTCGCTGAACCTGGCAGAGATGAATTAATCAACAGTTTTTCTCCTTACTGGTCTTCTTATCTAAAAAGTCGATATTATCTATACCATGTTTTTAAAAGATGAAAAGGATTCGATTGATGGACTGGAAATTAACGTATTTGTAAAGCCTCTTCCGTATCATAGCGTAGAATTTCGCAATAATCCATAACATTTTGATAATTTGGCCAATGAGTGATTAAATAATGTTCCACGTCCGGTGCAGCTTTCGGACTGTATCAGTGGAGCGGCATTTGGACATTATCGGAGTTGAGAAAGGAGTTTAAAAGAGATAAGGAGCAGGGACTTAATAGGGTCGTCCTCTTGAGAAGTCTTAGCAGATTAGTGAGAGCGTCGCCCGGCTTCAGCGTCCCCGCATCCAATGAAGAGTGAACTGAGAGGGAGAGGGGGGGACATCGGGGGGCGCAGGGGTTGGAAATGGAGGAAATTGGACGCAGTAAAGAGTGAAGAAGCAGGAAAACATCAAGACACAGGGGGAAAGGAAATGGCCGGAAAAAAGATAGGCAGAAAAACGACTTAAGCCGGAGAAATCGAGAGGTGACTCTTCTAAACTACTTTGCAGGGAAAAATAGTTGGATGCTTGTTTCCATTCTTTTAACCTCACCTTGATCAGCTTTAGCCGTGTTGGGAGTCGTATAAGATTTTATTTATCTCTTGGCTTATCTTTATTGTGGCTTACATCTTTATGATCTATTTACTGCAGTTTTTTTAAAGCTTGGTTGGTGCTTCGCTACTTGTTAGTATTCACTAATTAACAATAAATACAAAATTTTTGTATTCTTTTTTGGGTAAAACATTGATGCTCAGATAGGAATCACTTTAGAGAGTTAAATTGAAAATATATTTTATCAGCGTTACCTATTTATATTTGTATTATTAGAGAAAAGTATAATTAATTTAAAGTTTATATATGTAATCAATCACTTTTAAATATCTTTAAATTGTAATTTATTTTTATTAATCAACAGGTGTAATTGAGATAATTCCATTTAATGGTGATTGTATACGGATTATGTTTTTATCCTTCTATAAATATAATCGTTTCTTTTTTGTAAGTGATATATCCGTTTTCATAAAAGCGCTCTGGAGAATGATTTCTGCTTTAAGTGAAAACAACTTATTATGAAAAAATAAGGGAGCTTTTCCGAGATCGAATCTTGCTTTCTTTCCGCCATCTTCGTTAAACCACTTCTTTCGGAGCGCACTGTAGCGTGAGGACATCATTTCACTCTCATTCACTTATCAGTCGCTCGAAAGAATGGTTGATTTTTTCAGTTCTCTGAATGTATTCTAATTTTAATCAGAATTTCATCAAAGCATGAAATTTACCATTTTCATTGCAACTTTTCATGAGTATTTCCTTGTAAGTGCACTCTCGTTGTTTTATTATTAGTTATTGTGTTATTATTATTATTCCATGTGGGAAATTCGTTGTAAAGCATTTTGTTTGTCAAAACTTGCTCATTTCTGTTTTCCTCTCAAAGTACGCCTGCCTTTGGGTTCCTGGGCTTCCTATAAATTTCCGTTGGACCAAGAATGCGAATTTGAAATTTAATAATGTAAAATGATGTAAAAAAACAATTTGTAATGCTGAATATCAGTTATTCTACATCAAAGATTTTTTCTATCTTTTTCGAAATATTGCGGCAAAACGAAAAATTGATTTCGTTGAGGCAGAAAAACGTAAATCGTACACCATTTTGCGTCGCTGGGGAAAGGTCAGTTTACCCTTCACGAGCCATTGCCGTTAGTAAATAAAATACGCGTGAGGCGAAAGAAGAATAGCATAGGGATATTATCCGTATGAGAAGAAGTCATAAGATCCAATTATGGCGAATGCGTAGGGGGAGTAGGTAAATGTAGGGGAGTGAGCGGGGGTCTAACAAAGGGGGAAGCAAAGAGGGGGAGTGTTGTTTAGTCGTACGCACTTACTTAGTAACCCCCTCCCTAGGATCTCACAAGAGGATTTAACCTGCTCCCCTGCCACTGACTTATTACTCACCCTAATTCCACTCCAGCTTTTATTTCTTTTCCAACATCGTGTCTCCGCCCAACTATGATCCACCGTTGCCAGATTTACGCATCTGCTTCGGGAGAGAGAGACATTTTAGCCTTCTGTCAGAGGTATATCTCGAGATATCTCAAGATCTTTTCGCAAAAAGTATTCTTAACTCGGAGCAATACACAAACAAATCTTAAGAATTTGTTATACACTATAAACTGTCAAATACGCATTGCTCTATATGCTGAATTATACCTTAATCACTGGACATACTTTCCTCTGCCTTTAAAATAATATTTTATATTCTCTAACACGCGTTATAAAGAGCTTTAAATGGATTGATCACTTTACCGGTAGTTCTGTTTCTATATTGGGCTCTGCGATGTGCCCTTTCTTTGTTACCAGAGTCAACATTTTCTTGCTCAGTTTAGTAGTCCTTCCGAAACTTTAAATATTTCCATATCTTCGCGTTTCTTTGTTAAAATTTTCCATTGTAGTTTTTATACTAGCAATGACATGCAGCATATTTTGCAGTATTTGATAATCACACAATAATAGTTCACAGCTGTATCTGTTTGCGGTGTTAACATTTTCTTTTTATAATCTTTCTTTTGCTTATCAGTGTATTCTCTTTGTCAGTGGCTTCAATTATTACAGTAATATACCTGTGAGATAATCACGTGTTAGTACCTAGCCAAACTTTGATACTATGAAACGACTATTAGCAGGGTAAATTGTCAAACAGCAACTCTCTTAGGGGGTTTGCAAACATATGAAACGAGTTTTTATCTTCGGACGAAATTTTTATAAAATTTTTAAAAAATTACATCCAGCTAAATTTGCAGTAATATTGGTTAATGTCTTTCTCCCTTATCCCCCCCTCTCTTTTGGGCGATCAATTCTTTTAAATGATTTTAAAATGGAAGGGGAATATGTATTTTTGTTGAATTTATGGAATATCGAGAATGTTTGGAGTCTTGATATCGGTCATATTTTCTAGCGCCTTTCCATTAATATCTCACAAACGTCTTTTTAATGCTACAAAGTTTTCCGCGATGTTCATTTATTGTTAACCAATGAGTTGGCTTTTAAACATATTTGTAATCAAATAAAACTAGCAACGATATCATAATTAATAATGAAAATATGTCGTCAATCCATGTAATTTTACTACTCATATAGCGGCGATGCCTTGATCATGTGAGTCAAGTCCGTATGCTACTCCAATTTATCTCCTTAATGATACAGTTTCCACGGTGAGCTCAAGGATATTAAATGGCACAACTTTTATTACCTTTCCTCGCATTTGGTGTCGTAATGCGCATGTGAGTGACAAGGGTCCTTTTTGGTACGTCTTCGGCCGATCCATCGATGACAAATGAAGCAAGGTTGCCTGAGGTTGGGAGAGGCGAGGGCGAAAACACTCGGGAAGTATTTCAAATAAAAAATGAGCTCCGAAATTCCATTTGATTCGAAGGGGAATGAATGGAATGAGGAATGATGGGAAATAGTAGGCGTCAGAGCAGAAATTAGAGGTTTCCAATGACGGGATTTTTGCTTTCGACTCTTCCTCAAAAGGGCTTCTTTTTAATTTTAGGCGTGTAGTATGAGCTGTGATAAAAGGAACTTCACGAAGTTTTTAGTAAGTATTTGATAGAGTGGGCCGTACATAACTTTTAAAAATGTTACCTGATCGCGTTCGGCCACCTTTAAGCTTTCATTCGGCCTGTTGCGGTTATGCTAAGCCTTGAACGACCACTTTTGGCAGAAAAAACTTCAAAACAATTTAATTATCTTAATAATAATGGCTTCTCAAATTATAATTTTAATTAGGTATATGCATTTAATAAGTTAATTAATTAATTAGCCATTAGCAGTTAATTAATTTAATTAGCTATTTGAAGATGATTAATTTAATTAGTTATTAGAAGTGGATATTTTATAATTGTAATTAATTCCTAATGCATTTTAGTCGCGTGTTATATAATTTCCGCATTTATCATGTTTATCTTTGCAATAATTTTCACTTCCATTCATAAGAATTAAGTATTTCATTTAAACATTATGCACAAAATATTTTAGGAAAGTATAAATTGCAAAATGTATTATAGTTACAGAGAAAAAAAGCGGAAAAAATTTACTTGTGGGACTACTTCCAAGATTTCATGGCGGCTTTATATTTTATATTTTCTCTGTGTTTTTGAATGTCTGACCATCCATTCTATTAGAGTGCTCTGTCTTTGGGAGGCATAAAGATGAAAGACGAAATTGAATGGCTAGAAATATTTAGAAAAACTGTTAACAAATCTATAGAATTAAATTTCCAGGTTCAGCTTAGTATTGTCAAACTAATCTGTTATAAAAGTCATATTCGTAGTAGAGGGAAGTTGTAGATACACAACCGAAGGATTTTTTATGTCGATTTTCATCAACAAATCAAACGTAGTTACCGTTTGATTTGTTGTTGTCGAGATGGGTGTTTCTTAGAACGAAAATGTTTTTCTTATTGGGATTAAATTATTTTTATTATTCAATTGATTTCTTGAGTGAGTGAAAATGTCAAATTTTAAATGAAAAGAAATGATGAAAATGGTGGAAAAAATATTGGAATGAAAATTATTCAGTAGAGACAGTCATATTCTAGGCATCAATTTATCCTCCCACATCCGAAAACCCATCGCCTCTTCTCATTGGTAACAGACATAAAAGGGAGTCACAGACTCACTTATATTTGATTTTTAATTGAGTAATTGAGGATAAATCAATCAACTTATTTTCCCATCTACTTTCAGCAAATCATCACATTAACCCCACCAAGCGTAGAATCTATCTGAGTTTAAGGATTGGAAAGGCTTAGCTATATAAGTATCACTCTTTTCGTCATCAATTGAACTGTTTACTTCCCTTCAGTCGAACTTTAACTTGACGGTCGATTAAAGTCTTTTTAAAGACTGCTCCCTAAGGGTGCGGCAAACTCCAAAGTCCTAGGGATCGCTTAAGAATTTATCATCAGTTTAATATTTCACGCGGCAAAGGTTATTCTAAGGGTATTGAATAGAAGAACTGAAGGAAAAATTAAGGGTAAAATCGGAGAAGAGCAATTCGACTTTCAGAAAGGGAAAGTAACGAGGGATGCAATCGGGATAATGAGGGTACTAGTAGAACGAAGCCTGGAATTTAAAAAGGATATATGTGCATGTTTTGTCGATTTTGAAAAGGCTTTCGATAGAGTTCAATGGCCAAAGTTAATGGGAATTTTAAAGAAAATTGGGTTGGACTGGAAAGATAGGCGTTTGGTGCAAAATTTGTACTTAAATCAAACAGCGCGAGTTAGAATAACCGAGGGGGAGTCGGAATGAGGGGTAAGACAAGGCTGCCCATTATCACCATCGCTTTTTTGTGTATATGCAGAGGAAATGGTGAATGAAACTTGGGAAGAAATAAGCAAGGGAGTGAAAGTTGTCGGGGAAGTGGTAAGGTCAGTAAGATATGCATGCGATAAAGCTATTGTGTGCGATTCCAAAAGGGGTTTACAAATAATAGTAAATGCACCAAACGATAAGGCAAGGGAATATGGAATGAAAATAAACGTAAGTAAAACTAATGTAATGAGATTCACTAAGGGAAAGAAGGCTAACTTAACGGTCAGGGTGGATGGGGAACCTCGTACTTGGGTAGTGTTCTATCTTGGGATGGGAGGTGTGGAGTTGAGGTTCAAAATAGAGTAGCATTGGCCAAAGAAGCTTTCATGAAGCGAAGGGAATTGATTACAAAGGGTCTCGATAAAGGAATCAGGAAAAGATTTGTAAAATATTGATATGGATTTTTTTGCTGTATGGGTGTAAAACATGGACCTTACGAAAGGAGAACATCAAGAGATTGGATGCATTTGAGATGTGGGTATGGCGTTGAATGGAAAAGGTGAGGGTGGATAGAAAAACAGACATAGAGGTGGTGGGAATGGTTGGGGAGGAGAGGGTTTTAATTGAAGTAGTTAAGCGCCGACAGAAGAAATGGGTGGGTAAAATATTGAGAGGAGAGGGATAGCTGAAGAATGTAATTGAGGGTAGAATGCAAGAGAAGAGACAGAGGGGAAGGCAGAAGCAAAAAATGTTAGACGACAATAAGGGTGGGGTGAGTTACCAGGTAGGTAACGAAAGAAAATACTATGAATAGGGAATGTTAGGGCACATGGACCTACCGAAAGGTAGAACACTTACGTAAGTAAAGAATTTATCATTTAAGTTTGATACTCCTTTTATGTAAGGAAAACTAGTGTACCATTTGATCTCTGCTCATTATCTCAGGTTGTCTGACAGTTTTTTTTTTTTACTGTGATGAGAAAGACACATGCATACATCGCAGGTTATTACAAATTGCATTAATATTTATTATGCAAAGCTTCTAAACCCAATATATCCCAATAGGTGGGAATATGTTTTCATTTAAATATGTTTATGTTTNAGCGTAAGGGGTAGCTATGCCATCTGGAGAAGTATAAGAATCAGGAAGACACATGCAACTGAGAAAGAAGACATTCTTACATTTTCCGCATTCGAACCTTTGAATATATCATTTAATATAGATCCCTCGATTTGGATCACTGATATTTAAACTGTAATAAAAATTACCTCCTTTGAAAGTTAAACTGATATTTGTATTCCAAGCGCCCTGTGTTTGACCCACATTTCCGTTACATCTATGTAATAAAATTTAATATGAAACCTTTACAAAGTGATTAAATATTACTTTATAAATTGTTTTATTGAAAATACTGATCAATATAGCCCCCGGAGAAATTAATGAACTCAGTACTATTTTTTAATGAATGATTATTTACTTTTTAATCGTATTAAGCTATTATTAAATTGAATAGAAAAGAGATCAGAACAACGGTGACCAAACTTCACATAAACAAACTCTGTCTGTCGACAGACTGACAAATGTCCAAAGAAGAACTCCTTTTGCACCGTAACAATTGGCAGCTGAATTGCCTCCCCCTTTCTTATTCGAATTTCGTGGACAGAACATGCTACAAGGTAACTTAACCCGGGTCCTCCAATAAAGCCTCTTCTTCATGTAATTTATGAGTTATGTTTTACGCTTCCAATAGGGACCTTTTCCTCATGTTATATTATTATTAATGTTATTACAAAGCCAAGTCCTTTGACGAAATCAGAATACAGGGGAAATAAGGAGTCCTAGTGACGAAATCGTCAAGTAATCAGAGTATCAGTAACTAAATAAACATATTTCAATTAATCTGTAGAAAGGCTGTTAGGGCAGCCCTTCTATTAGGAAAACTTAGTCTCTCTTGATTCAACATAAATCAATTGATCGTCTAAGCATTCGGTAATATAATGGAATCATAAGACGACCAGAGAAGAGGCAATCCAACTCTTTTCGGGAACCACGCCCGACATTGCCTCCTTTCTTCAACATTACTAATCTGCGGACGAGTGCTCAGTTTGGAAGTGAAGGGAATATTAAAGGCATTATGGGGAGGCGATAAGCTTCGTAAATTAACGAAATGATAGATGTATAGTGAACTCGCACTCTTACGTTTTTCATAGTGAACAAAGGAAATGTTTTTAGACGCGTGAAAACCTAAGATCCATAAATGGACATAACTATATATTATTTTACTTTAATTGATACTTAACTTGTCTGAATATACAAACTTCATCCGTGAATACGTAAATTTCTTGTACTTAACTGCATTTGCCTTCATTTTGTAGATATTCTTCTATTATCAACGGATTAAATGTAATTAGTCCCAACTTCTCCTGAATGAAGCTGTGTGTATGTATCTTTGCTCAATTGGCATCTCAAAATTGGAATAGGAGTTGTGGGAAAACAAGTGAAGACGGAAGGGATTAGAGGAGGTTTCATTATTTCCTAAATGTAGATTTATAGTGAGACTTAGTAGCAAAATACGATTAAAAGAAGTAAGTTGTTGCATCAAGAATTTACGTCAAATATTTTCTTGTCGCTAATAACTATCAAGTTTATTATTGCATGTGGTGTAGAGTAGTTAATGTTTTTTAAAATGTTCTCCTCATAGCCAGCTCTGGTTGTTTATTTCCTCGCTTTGAGGAGGCGGCAATAACGCGTCATCCATCATCTATCTTAATGTCATGACGGTTCGTTGGAGTGACGTCATCATGCTATCGTCATGTTGTTCCCCATGATTCTCTCGTATATTCACTCTCAATGCATTTAGAAAAAATCGCACTTGATTATTATTTAAGATCGTTTAAATGCTGTGTAGCAAAAATTCCGAATATGTAGAATGAAATTAGTAGAGTGCAATCGATTAGTAATGCAGACGCTTATCACAAGTATATACATCGAGGTCACACGTCAAAAATGCGAAGTATGCCTTATGACTGGACACCTTACTTCTGATTGAAGTTTGGTTTTCTTTTGACTCAGGGTCGTTGTTCCACGATGGTATTACATGAAAGATTCATGAAATTGCGTGAATGTGCCGTGTTTTTCTTGTGTTTATATCGACTAAGATTAAGTAGAAGTTCAATACTGACTCTTAATTTACACAGTTTTAAAGGCAAAAAGTCGCTCTTTCGAACGATGTTCTACACGTCCCATTATAACCGCAAATCGTAATATAATAACTCGTGAAATTCCAACTCTATACGGTTTTTAATCTGACAATTGTCACCGGTATTGTTTTTCGTGTGGGGTCTCTTTCGGATTGATAATGCTTTCAGGATATTGATTTCCATTGTAACCTGTAACGGGATTTGGACGCGAAAGATATGTATTTTTCTTACGCCAAGTATTAACGTACGCTATTATTTAATAGCATTGGAACTTGGAACATAAACCTACAATAGCTTTTCTCCTTAATAGATACAATACTGTGTAATGTACATCGTGGAAATTAGAAAATTGTGGAAATTACCAAGTTAAGGTCTCAGGTGTTAATTCGTCCTATGAAGTTCGGTCAGTTCAGATCGATTACAGACTCACCTCTTTTTGTTTCCTCATTCCTTAACTATATCACTTTCGAAATATAGACGAAGAATTTGGATTTACACATTACAATTTGGGCATAATTTTTCGTAAAACATTCATTTCATTGATCGGAAATTGACGTAAATTGTTGATTAATGGCAAAGTGCCGTTTCTCCGAATTCAATATTCAAAAGTTGGTTATTGATCAAGACGCGGTTGTTAGAGCGCGAAGCAATTAGTAAAATTTAACTGATAAATTGAATAATATATAGTGTTTAATAATATTTATAAATTAGCAGAATACCCAACCATAATACCATCCCTACAGTAGTACGGTTGTACTGTACATACTCTTGAGCAACGCGTTCGACATTGGTGAAAATGGTCCCGGGTTCGATTCCCGGCGGGGACCCACGTGCAAAATTACTTCAGTCAAAGCACTTTTAAATATACTACAACCACTTAGTTATGGCCAGCTATTCAGATGTAACTCGAAATTATAAGAACATTTTCATGGCTTAAGATGCATAATTATAATGCACATCATTTGAGCGAGTAGAAAAGTTAAGTGTTTCAGAAAAATGTTATCCAATTTTGTGAATTATCTAACTAGGTCTCATTTTAATCATACTTCTTACTACCAGAGACTTTTTATTTCTTTAAAAACTTTAATTTTAAGTCGAGACTGTAAGTTTTATTAAGATACTTTCATTACAATTAAGGCAGCTCTTTGTTTTAATAGCTTCAGTTTATGGGAAAAACAGTTGGCAGAGTTCGACAGAACTGCTTTTGATTATCGTTTTATAATCTACAAAATGTCAAACGCAACGTAGATAGATGGGAGAAGGAGAGAAAAGGAGGAAGACAGGACAGGAAACGATAGATTTTATCCTAAGGAAACACCATCTTGTAACAAACAACATCAGCCTGTGCACAAGGAAGAGATAACTAAAAACGCGAATGGAGTGATGCCTTCTTTCACACCCATATGGATGTGAAACGTGGACAATTGGGAAGGAAAAGAAAATGAGGCTGAATTCCTTTATATAGCAGCGATGTTATAGATGAGCAATCAAGTAGTCAATCCAGAAATTAGGGGATGCTAATATTGGTTTTTGCAATGCAGAGTATTAGTTGAAAGAGTAAAGTGAAGAAAGAAGAAGTTAATCGGAGCGTAAGGGGTAGCTATGCCATCTGGAGAAGTATAAGAATCAGGAAGACACATGCAACTGAGAAAGAAGACATTCTTACATTTTCCGCATTCGAACCTTTGAATATATCATTTAATATAGATCCCTCGATTTGGATCACTGATATTTAAACTGTAATAAAAATTACCTCCTTTGAAAGTTAAACTGATATTTGTATTCCAAGCGCCCTGTGTTTGACCCACATTTCCGTTGGGAATTATATTAAAAAATACAATCAATTTTTTCTTTAAAATATCTTTTCAGGTTTTTAAAAAATCATTTTTCCGTCCCGGGTCAAAAATAATGAATTCAATTATGGAATTTTAAGGCGTAAATTTGTACTCATATATTTTATATTAAAAGCCTTTTGCGATACAGAGTTATTAAAAATATGGTTTAGTAAGTACACATTCATTTTGTTTTAGCACTTGTTTCGAGATCGATAGATTTTAAATTAAAACAGAGAAACAAAAAGTTTAAAAGCGTTTTGCACGTTGTTCAAGAAGGCTGTTAATTGTGGAGGCTTTAGTTGAAAACTTAATTTTCAAAGCAAACATTTCTGAGTCTAAACCCAGCACAGTTTGGATATCAGTTCATCTCTCATCTTAATCAACAATTTCTGGCGCGTAAATATGCCTGTTACTGGCTATTTGTCATAAATAAATAAATTTGTGTTTGGTAAGTGTAAATCAGTCATTTTCTAGTATAATGGTTGAAATAACTCCTGTTTTCATGGAGTTTTACACGCTCATTTGATTTGATTTTCCTTCCGTAGTAATGTTTATAAAAACATAGTCATGTTAAATTTGATGAAACTCCGTGCTGGAATATTACGAGTTAATTTGTACAACTTCAATGTTTGCGCAAGATTTTTAAAGCAGCGAATATTATACTCTTGAATTTATCTTGTTTACTCCAGTTGTAATACTGTGGATTTAAAATTTAATTAGAGGAAGCTAATATTGGTTTTTGCAATCCTATTTTCCCTCGTAGTTCATGGATGTATATACTGCGCGGAAGTCTGTTGGCATTAGTTGGTGCCTTTGTACATAGCTAGACGTGCGCCCGTAGCAGACCAGGGCGTAATCAAATGGTGGTAGCCTATTCCCCTTTTTCATTCCTGCTTTTTCAAAAGCTCTTTATAATCCCCGCTCCATATTAAGTGGAAGTGGCTCTCTCCTTAGCGTATCGTTCCCAATACCCGCCCTGCATTTCCTACCCGCGTTTGGATGAAAACCTCAGCTATCCTTTCACTGGCTACGCGCTTTGATTCCTTGGATAAGGGCCCCAACCCCACTTCAAGGAACTCCCCAGTCTATTTTTCTCCCTTCGGACCACCCCACTAAGGATCCATTAGCCCTTCTACTCCAAATCACCAGTTCTCCCTTTGCAGATCTCCACCTCCCCTCCCTCTTCATCTTCCTCTGCACTACCGTCTCGCTGGCCTCTCTTGTATTCTAATAATTTAATAAACGTGGATTTTTCCATATCCATCGGCGAAGAAGTTTTTCATACTTTCATTTATAGCTTAAGTACAACGTGTAGTTTGAGATAACGTGTTCGAAAAATTCGGAAATTCACGTTAATCGTAAAAACATGTGGAATAATTCTTCAAATAATTGACTAATCGAGGGTAATATATCAAATCAATGATGCATGTGATTTTCAAGATATCTACGTGGTAGTTTGAATATCCATTCCACGAAATACTTCACATATTCATTCTACGAATAGATTATTAATCTCTCTCTTTTAGATGCGAATATTCGCTAATTATAAATTTATTTTTCATCCGGATGTCGAAGTTAAACTTCAGGTTTCATTACTTCTCTTACGTTATTTTACGTTAAAGGAGTGCTTTCCATTATCGAAAACTATGATCCGAAAATATCGAAATAATGCAATGAAACTTATTTAACTAATAAAAAATTCAATTTTAAAGCTTTTCATGAAGTATTACCAGTCTTGATCTGTTTTTCGGTAACTGTATTAGAATTTTTATTTACTATTGTAGTTGCTGCATTACATTTTCCATAGATTAATAAACTTTTCTAAATTTAGCCTAGTAAAGCTTTATCATTCAGGATAAGATAGAAGTTAAGTATCAAGGTGGTTGTAATAGCGATGTATGTAGACTTTTATTTTCGTTTTTTAATACTTCCGAATTTCGAATACTGCTATAATGGTTGGAATAGATGGATACTCGATAGAAATTAAGTTTAAAGGATCAATCATCAGTTTATTACAATCTCTGAATGATTCATATATCCCTAATACGACTTTAAATACTGAATCTATGAGCAATATAGCGAGAATCTCTTCGAACAATAATTGTATTCCGGACATTTCCCTATCACAGAGAATTGAGTACGATGATTAATAGATATTACCCTAGTTCAAGTACTGCAGTGACCAATATCAACCCTAATCATGTTAGCTGTGGAGACGCAACACGTGATATTGAGGGTAGTAATTCTAATGTATTTTCTTTATTAGCGAGTGTTAACTCTATTTGGTCCGAACGATATCCCACAGCTATGCTTATCGTCCTCTGCATATCATTTTATCTCAGCGAGTCAACATATAATTGAGAGATAAATCGCGAGCTAGGTCCCATATCGCGTTATCAACGGAGAATTTTCACTGTGAGTAATTGATTTGATCTCTCCAGCTTTATCATGTTATCCTAATCTTCCTTTTGATTAAAATATAATTTGCTAAATTCCGGTCTCAGATATTCTTCTCATCAAGGATTTAAACCCTTCCTCGATTTAGTTTCAATTCGTCTTCAATTATTGGATTTTGAATCTTGGACTCATTTGTATTTTGCCAGGCTTTTTTGTGCTACTCCGTGCAATGACAGAGGCACCAAGTAAATATTTAACTTAATATTTAAATCTCATAAAATGTTTGGAATTATTTATTCATATAAGTAAAAAAGGGATTAAACTTGGTAATAGTAATAGTAAACGTAGTGAATAAATATTGTGTGGAAAATTACCAAGTTTAATCCCTTTTTTACTTAAATGGCTTTCCACAAAGTAACGCCAAATCATCTAGATTTCATATTTATTCATATTTCTTGAAATAGAAAGTAATCAATGGTAATTCATCTGAAGAGAGGTCACTTTGTGCTTCGATATAAAGTGTATATTCCTTGTTTTTTGTTGTGTGTGGGACCTTTATAGTAGTGTTGTTAAAAGTGCTTCGACAGCTCAGGTGAGGTGATTTCGCATGTGGGGCCGCACAGGGAATAGAACCCGGGACTGCTTTCAGTGAAGTCAAACGAGTTGCCCATTTGGCTATCCTGGAGCCAGGTGACTTTTATATTGCATACAGTTAATGAATATAACTCGAAATGCTTAATATCAGTTGAAATTTCCCTAAAACAGAAATGGACTAAATTTTAAGATAACTTTGCATTGATTTTCTTAGATGCACATTTTTGTGAATTATGATACATTTGTGAACATGTTGAGTAAAAATGTCCAGTTTTCTTTTTTTCTGTCAAGATAAAATTTTACAACGTAGCGGCAGGTAGAATGGAAGATATTTCACTTATATCGTAAGAACTTGTCGCATAATTGTACAATCATCTACATATTATACGCTTGTATAATATATCATCATACCGGAAATTAAGAAAGTGAATAGATCAGTCTCTGGAGAAAATAGTGAAAATAACCGCGATTTATACGCTATAAATGAATTTTATGACGCAGAATTAAACTTTTTATTATTTTTAAGTAAATGTAATTTCCGAAACCTACAATTAAATGTTGATATTTTCCGTTGCCATGACAAATAAACGCCGGCGCCTACATCTCACTTCAGTTCTTTTTCTCGCGCAAAGTCTTTTCTGTCTCATATTTTCTGCTGATTGTTATTTTCAGCTTATTTACAAGGTATGTTGTGATAATGAACACATCAGTCGTATTACAGGTTACAGCCAAACTTGCTGGAATGTTTGCATTTAAAATGGGATTCGTGGAACGCATTTGTTATCGCTTTATATGAAGAAATAATTAAGATGTGTTTTGGAATATTTACTGAGTTTCGTCAAATATTAAAACAAGTTAAATAGCAGAAATTGCTTATTAATTATTTACTCATTCAGTCCGTTTTATTAGCATAATCTTTCTTTGGCACCGAATCTCTTTTGCTTCAGTCCTTTCGTACCTGAAGATAATACAGTCCAATGTTTATCAAATATTAAAGAGATCGCTTTATTTGTAGATTTTCTTAACCGTTTAATAATATCCACGAATTTACTACCAACAGTCAGTAATTTAATCTGGTGAGATTTCCTCCTTAGAACTACAAACATTTTTTCTCTCCGTCAAGCTTATAATATTACTATACTCTTTTCTCTTTCCTTGGAACCTTTGTCTGCCAATCGAACTAAAGATGAAATCGATATTCGAAGGCGTGACTTCGTGGAAAGAAATTGCAGTAAGCGCTATCGTAAGCGTACTAATATATTCAGGATGAAGATGTAAGTACGCCTACGAAACCGGCCGCGAATTAAAGTCCCTGTGGAAAAGTACGAAGTTTCTTCACTCAGTACTAAAGATCACTTATCCTTCTTAAATTAAAAGCTGAACTGGCTTTCTGACTTTTCTTTCTTAATTTCTCTTCTCATAGTCCTACCCATTTGACATTCTCTATTACACTATACCTCACTCAGACTCTCACTTATCAAGCTTTTCCTTTTTTTTTCTCCTTCCTTCTTTGCTAAATTACATTCCTCCTTCCTACATTTTTTCCTTACCAGAAGTGATATTTAAAATTTAGGTTTACATCACGCCAGATTATTATAGTAATTACTACTTTGATTAATTTTTTAACTGATTATTAAATTATTATTTAAATTTAATTGATCATTATAATTTTTGTATTTTCTTATTTTTTTTGATGCTGTTTTGTTGTTTTAATTATTAGATTATCTCTTTAAATTGGAATTTTATTAGGTACTAGTAAACCTTCCGTAAAGCATGATAGATCTTAACTTACCACTTTAAAAATATTTCTGTTATCGTATACATCTGGTTTTCCTAATCTAGAAAGTGCCAATTGTTGGTCTTTTATAATTTTATTATGATTATTATTTTATAATATATTTATGATAATTATGATGGTTTGATTGATGAGGGACGAATTTGGTGCACAGTTGCCCATAATTAAATGTATGGAGGATTATTTTGTAAATTGTCGTTATGAAGTCATCATTCATAAATATTTTGTTGACTTCAACATAAAGCCTTGAAATTTGCAAGAAAAATACTATCATCTCGTAACCGTTTATTCCCGTTAGAAATTCTAAGCGCATTCTTGTAGAGTAACAAATGTAGCTCGGTATCGATAATCTAGATTGCTCAAGCAGGATGGAAATATGATAACTGGACACGCAACCCAGTAATTTTTTATAGACACTAATCAAGATAGAGTTTAAACTAAGAATATTTGCGGAATACCGAAAATGTACAAACTTGAGAGCTTTGATATCTCTTTTGCGTTCATATTTCGCTCGTCCCCCAATAATCTTACCTTTTGTCACTATAAAATTTCTTCGTCATCGTATTGATCTCGACAAATCGACTTATAAATGTCCTTTGTTAAATCGGGTTGATTAAGAAACAATCCCACATGGCCGTATGTTAGTTATACATCGTACTTGGCATTTACTAAAAAATTCCCCACTCTTCATAATGTATGTCGTTAGTTCCTACAGCTAATTCTTAATGGACGTATAGTACCCGTGTATTTATATGGATTAATGCATTAGCTCGAATTCAACAATCGTCTCCAAGAGGATGGATTGTTTATTACTGTAAAATTTTACAAATTTTCCGTATATTTGATCGAAATTCTCACAATTTCGAATATATATTTATATTTTACGACTAAAATAAGAATTTATAATCATTTTTCTTTATTTTGGCACCTTCCTTGATTTCATAAGACTATTATTTCCAATTTAATTTCGTAAACGAAACATAGTTTGCAAGCCATGAGAACGTAAATTTCTTGTGGAAACGCGTTATGGGCTCCTGGGCTTGAACCCGAGCCTTCTAAGAGATTTAAATATTTTTCTTGGTCTTAACCTCGTAAAAACATAATGCAGTTTGTTTCTCATCTCTACATAATGCCGTTTCTTAGATAGAAAGGGGGACGTATAGACGGACATACATTTTATTCTTTATATGTATAATGTGTATAAATAAATAAAAATGGGCTTTTTTCTTGGTTTAATCTACTGTCTCCCTCCCAATATTTCTGTTGCTTAATATCTCGGGTCTCAAATGATAGAGTTTAGAAACTGTTACGGAGTTCTCCCAGCTGCCTGCTTCCGCCTGCCATGATGTATAGTAAATGTAACAAGGCTCACCTTGGAGAGCATAGGGATTATCCAAATGACCTTAAAGTAATAACATGAAGATCGTGCGTAGCAAAAATGGGATAGACAAATAGGTAATGTGTATGGACCGAAAGAGAGACCATTTGACAATTTCAGAAAGGAAAATGTGATGGTTTGGGCGCACGGGGAAGATGAATGGAAGCTGAATGACGAAGTCGGTACAGTATAGATGCGTGAGTGATACTTAAAGATTGAGTAGATGAAAAGATTGAACGTCCTTGATTATAACGTCAATGACAAGAGACGAGAGTATAAGAGAAAGAAGTGCATGAAAATATTTATACGTTTGTGCCCAGTATTACAAGGTCTTTAATTTTAGTCTGGTAATTTAGATAAACTTATTATTATTATGATTAAATATTATACCGTATGTACATTACAATACTGGGTATTAGTCTGAATGAAATAGTTGCTAAAAATTTTATGTGAAAGTGATATCATGTTGTATCATACAGTTTAGAGAGTTTGGCCCTAACTTAAAGCTCTTAACTAAAATCTTATTTCCATCCATAATATAAATTAGCTTTAAGGAGGCTTAATATCGAGTATTTTTTAGAATATGGAATATAAAGGATGTATCATTCTAAGGATTACGTAACATATGAATCTTACGATGGCAGAGATGAAATGGTTGACTCGATAGTACGTCATCCAGGCATAGAATTTAAGAAGTAATCGAAGATCTGCCACAATACAAAAGAAGGGAAATTTTCATTTAATTGAAAGCCTTGAGAATGAATTATTTGGTTGTGTGAAATCTAAACACATTAGAAGAAAAAGAATACACGATATACCAACTATAATGCTCAAATAGAAGTTTTTTGTTAAAGAGAGTTCTCACAAAATAATGAATCGTTATAAAATGAATGGCTGTAAATAAAAGATTCAGATAAAGTTACTCCAACATTTACATATTTATATCTGACAGGAAAGGTAAATAAAAATCAATTTAATGGTGTAAAAGATGATGGAGTACCTTTTTATATATGCACTGTGACTGTTCATGATCCGAAATAACAACGAAACAACGCTGAGAAAGGGTTTTCTTTTATATTGAATAGAAAAGCAATGAACGTTTCTTTCCATCCTCTTTAATTTCAGATAATGGTGAAACTCTTTCACCGTTTATGATGCCAATATCATCGCAATTATTTAATGTAAAGAATATTTTTTCGAATACAATTTTGAATAATGCGATTTTCTCGAAATATTAGGATATGTATATGAATGTATCCGTTTTTTGGATAGCATACACAAAGTATTCAATCTACAATTATCGTCAACTACCTGTAAATTACTGCGAAGATTTGCGTAATGCATGACTTTAGATTATCGGATTTCTTCAATCTGCATGTTCTCAGCTTCACAAGGCGATTCAAATTTAAATAAGCTTGAACCAGATTTAAAACCCATTTCACCCGGAATTCAGCAGGGCCGTCCTCTCGGACTAGGAGGCGATACATCTTCGAAGCCATCCCCAAAATAGGTCCCCCTGGATGCATCGTAAAGTGGGAGATCCTTAATCCACTTCCCCCCGCTCATCTCAATATCACTCGAGTTGGGGTCCACACGGTCGTTGCCGGGGCAACCGACTCCTCTAATGCCCCCAAAACTCTCACTGGGGATAATGACTTATTAATATTTAAGCTCAAATCTATTTTATTTAGGATCGGTAACGCAATTGTTGGGGATTCCCTCTCTTGTCTGCCCCATAAAATGGTCCTTTCCCATCCGTCCTCCTTAAATCTTCCTCCCCTACTCTGTTTCCCCTCTCCTCGTTTCTCTCCGTCTTGTGTCCTTTATCACCTTCGCTTTTCTTTCTCGCTTCTTTTCATACGTAAATGCTTGGGTGTATTGTTCTTCTTCTTTCTTAACTTCTTAGGTGTTATGGAAGCATCTCTAACAACCATCAACATTATCTCCGACTCTTACATATTTATATATTCGATGTCGGCTATTTATTTCATAATCCCTCTTCGTTTCGTGTGCTGAACATTTTATCTTTTTCAAGATTCAGTAAGATCTAATGGCAGTAGGAAATCAGGACAAGCACCGCAAGAAAGGAAATTCGGAGTCACAAAAACTTGGACAATATACATTGATTTTTTGTTGAGTGTTTCTGATAAATCTTCCGCAGGAAAACCATTGTCGATCGATGACATTTTGATTGTATGGCTTTAAATGAGTAGAAAAGAAACTATTAAAATAAATCCAATTAAATTGTCAGTATCAAGTACAAAATCAATTCTCTCGGAATTTTTACAATAATTATTTCAGACAAAGTTAAACATTCTTAAAATTACCACTTATTTCAATTATGCATAAAATATTTTAGGATGCCATAATATTTATCTCAAAATATCACAATCTTTAATTCGTATCTGGAGTCTTACACACATGGTAGAGAAGATCTATTGCATTGATTAAACGTTTCTAAGGCACATCCTCAACAATAAAATGTTATTTATATGATTAATTATTGAAGATTAGCCTCTCTGGTTTACTCTTGATTACTTATTCATCACATGCGATATAAAGGATGGAACGGAGAAGTAAGTATTGGCGGATAAAATGTGAATAAAGGAAGAGTTTTGATTAATTGGATGCAGGAAGCCAGAAAAAAGACAGGTGGTACACAAAAAACAATAATATCACCCATCACATACACCAAAAACCATCAAAGAAACAACACGAGTACAATGTACATTTCGATGTCAGGAACAACATCATCAACGGTACAAATGTGACTCACATGCCTGCAAGTCATGAAAACGTAATTTACGTTCTCTAATGGAAACGTATTATGGGCTTCTGGGTTCGAAACCAGGTCTTTACAGAGATGAGGATAGTTTTCCTGGGGGTTTCCGCATCGTAGAAACACAATGCAGTTTGTTTCAGATCTAAGTCAAGCCGTTTCTGAGATAAATAGGGGGACGGACGGACATTTGCTTCTTATATATATATGATGATTATACAACATGGGAAGGAACATGAAACCGGTTGACATGCGAGATATTAGAAAAATGTGAAAGTGAAAGTGAAGAAGTAAAAGGTTGATTTCTCTTATAAAAGCTTTTTAAAGCAAGTAAAAAGGTTTCTTTAGTAATTAATCTCCTAGAAATCGATTCAAGGTGCACATTATTGAGGATACATTCAACTGATGACAGTTTGTTATATGTATAATGTGTATAAATAAATAAAAATGGGCTTTTTTCTTGGTTTAATCTACTGTCTCCCTCCCAATATTTCTGTTGCTTAATATCTCGGGTCTCAAATGATAGAGTTTAGAAACTGTTACGGAGTTCTCCCAGCTGCCTGCTTCCGCCTGCCATGATGTATAGTAAATGTAACAAGGCTCACCTTGGAGAGCATAGGGATTATCCAAATGACCTTAAAGTAATAACATGAAGATCGTGCGTAGCAAAAATGGGATAGACAAATAGGTAATGTGTATGGACCGAAAGAGAGACCATTTGACAATTTCAGAAAGGAAAATGTGATGGTTTGGGCGCACGGGGAAGATGAATGGAAGCTGAATGACGAAGTCGGTACAGTATAGATGCGTGAGTGATACTTAAAGATTGAGTAGATGAAAAGATTGAACGTCCTTGATTATAACGTCAATGACAAGAGACGAGAGTATAAGAGAAAGAAGTGCATGAAAATATTTATACGTTTGTGCCCAGTATTACAAGGTCTTTAATTTTAGTCTGGTAATTTAGATAAACTTATTATTATTATGATTAAATATTATACCGTATGTACATTACAATACTGGGTATTAGTCTGAATGAAATAGTTGCTAAAAATTTTATGTGAAAGTGATATCATGTTGTATCATACAGTTTAGAGAGTTTGGCCCTAACTTAAAGCTCTTAACTAAAATCTTATTTCCATCCATAATATAAATTAGCTTTAAGGAGGCTTAATATCGAGTATTTTTTAGAATATGGAATATAAAGGATGTATCATTCTAAGGATTACGTAACATATGAATCTTACGATGGCAGAGATGAAATGGTTGACTCGATAGTACGTCATCCAGGCATAGAATTTAAGAAGTAATCGAAGATCTGCCACAATACAAAAGAAGGGAAATTTTCATTTAATTGAAAGCCTTGAGAATGAATTATTTGGTTGTGTGAAATCTAAACACATTAGAAGAAAAAGAATACACGATATACCAACTATAATGCTCAAATAGAAGTTTTTTGTTAAAGAGAGTTCTCACAAAATAATGAATCGTTATAAAATGAATGGCTGTAAATAAAAGATTCAGATAAAGTTACTCCAACATTTACATATTTATATCTGACAGGAAAGGTAAATAAAAATCAATTTAATGGTGTAAAAGATGATGGAGTACCTTTTTATATATGCACTGTGACTGTTCATGATCCGAAATAACAACGAAACAACGCTGAGAAAGGGTTTTCTTTTATATTGAATAGAAAAGCAATGAACGTTTCTTTCCATCCTCTTTAATTTCAGATAATGGTGAAACTCTTTCACCGTTTATGATGCCAATATCATCGCAATTATTTAATGTAAAGAATATTTTTTCGAATACAATTTTGAATAATGCGATTTTCTCGAAATATTAGGATATGTATATGAATGTATCCGTTTTTTGGATAGCATACACAAAGTATTCAATCTACAATTATCGTCAACTACCTGTAAATTACTGCGAAGATTTGCGTAATGCATGACTTTAGATTATCGGATTTCTTCAATCTGCATGTTCTCAGCTTCACAAGGCGATTCAAATTTAAATAAGCTTGAACCAGATTTAAAACCCATTTCACCCGGAATTCAGCAGGGCCGTCCTCTCGGACTAGGAGGCGATACATCTTCGAAGCCATCCCCAAAATAGGTCCCCCTGGATGCATCGTAAAGTGGGAGATCCTTAATCCACTTCCCCCCGCTCATCTCAATATCACTCGAGTTGGGGTCCACACGGTCGTTGCCAGGGCAACCGACTCCTCTAATGCCCCCAAAACTCTCACTGGGGATAATGACTTATTAATATTTAAGCTCAAATCTATTTTATTTAGGATCGGTAACGCAATTGTTGGGGATTCCCTCTCTTGTCTGCCCCATAAAATGGTCCTTTCCCATCCGTCCTCCTTAAATCTTCCTCCCCTACTCTGTTTCCCCTCTCCTCGTTTCTCTCCGTCTTGTGTCCTTTATCACCTTCGCTTTTCTTTCTCGCTTCTTTTCATACGTAAATGCTTGGGTGTATTGTTCTTCTTCTTTCTTAACTTCTTAGGTGTTATGGAAGCATCTATAACAA
>KZ308288.1:1415579-1438606 GCA_000376725.2 Ladona fulva | reverse complement strand
TCTGATTGTGGCACAGCCAAGGGATCAGTGTCTCCATCGTCAGCACGAATCGGATATGCCCTCACAACACAGGACAAGTCCTGCGAAAAGAGGACATTTATTAGACAAACTGAAGCACAAGAAATGAAAGAATACAAAGCCCATTCTAGACAAGGAAAAAATCCCCATTTTCCCACTACAAAACAACATCTGACATTGCAAACATTACCACTGCGCCAAATATTAATGATAATAACAAGTAAACGCCCACATCAAGTGACGGAACTTAATTCAGTTTTAAAATAATTCTATTACCGAATTAGTTCCTCCTAAGCCATAAACAGTCCGTCGTAAGATCATAACAACTCAATGTATTTCTTACGATTATTTATAATATTTATTCTACAGTTTTCAAGCTATGTAAACCCACTATACGTACATTTCGCATAGAAAAATATAAAAACTGGTTATCCCAGTGTACTTTTATAGGATAATTCATGAAATCAACATTCAACAATGGCGTTAGTCGTCAAAGGGATGAGTTGTTTATTACCAAAATATTTTACGAATTTTCCGTGTATTTTATCAACATTCTTGAAATTTCGGATCTATATCAATATTACACGATTAAAATAAGATTTTATGATCATTTCCCTTTCTTGTGACACTTGTCTCAATTTCGTATGGCCATTGTTTCTAATTTAATTTTGTATAAGAAACTACGCCTGCAAGTCATGAAAACGTAATTTACGTTCGTCTCTAATGGAAACGTATTATGGGCTCCTGGGTTCGAACCAGGGCCTTTACAGAGATGAGGATAGTTTTCCTGGGGGTTTCCGCATCGTAGAAACACAATGCAGTTTGTTTCAGATCTAAGTCAAGCCGTTTCTGAGATAAATAGGAGGACGGACAGACATTTGCTTCTTATATATATGATGATTATACAACATGGGAAGGAACATGAAACCGGTTGACATGCGAGATATTAGAAAAATGTGAAAGTGAAGAAGTAAAAGGTTAATTTCTCTTATAAAAGCTTTTCAAAGCAAGTAAAAAGGTTTCTTTAGTAATTAATCTCCTAGAAATCGATTCAAGGTGCACATTATTGAGGATACATTCAACTGATGACAGTTTGGTTAGCTTTCGACAATATTCGAACTTGGAAATGAACTTTGAATTTCGAAAGCACCGGGAAATCCTTGCCTAACATCTAACTCTTGGACCGGAACAAATTCACTTTTTCATTAACACTACAAAGTATTTTACTTACTGGCGAAGGTTTTTTTCTTTTAGGTTCCTAATGTTAAAAATCGCGAGTGAACAAGTTGCACTGTCACATAAACGTCAACCAAACGTCAGACGATTAATTTAATATTTTTGAGATAATCTTTCGTTGTTGAGGTTGAGCAGCATTCCACTAAATGTAACAAAGTGATGTGCGTAAGAATAGTTTAATTTTTATATAACTTTAATTAGTATTGATTTTTTACGTCATTCTTGCAATTTCCTATTACTTGAATTTTCTCATAATTTGCATTTATTTCTCTTTAGTAGGACCCGGGTATCTTCAACTGACTTCCGAGGGATCCTTAAATAAAGAGTGACCACGAATTAACCAATGGGCTCTTGCTGCAATTTATTATCGGCAAATGATTTTCGGAACTGAGAAGTCAATTTCAATTTTCAACTGAGAAGATTCAATTTCTTGAATTTGATGGATTCACACAGAAATACGTCTTCCGCAGGAATTTAATTTAGATATAGTTGTTTACATTAGTGATGGATAAGTTTTTGGTGGCACGTTTTTAATGTACTGTCTCTAGGAGGGCTAAACAGTTTCATGATGTTTTACAAACTACGTTGTGATACACATTGCTCGTGAATTATCCCAAGTTGTAAGTCAAAAATCGAGGGAAACTGGTCACTGGTGGCTCCAAAATTCTGCAAATATTGTTTATTTACTTCGGACTTGTTTACTTTCCTTTGATGGTGAGCCAAGCATGTATAAGAATGTTATCTCTCCAGAACGAACACAATGATCTATACAGGCTTATAATAGTGAAGCAGTACTTGTGTTAATGGGGAATTTTGTAAGAGACACCGGATTTGGAAATGGTTCTGTACTTTTTTGGAATACACTTCTGCATAATCTGCACAATATCAAGAAGCATACTACGTTCCAAGTATACCGTTCATCTATCAATCAAAAAGCTTTTGAAGTGTAAGATTTAAACTGCTTGAATGACAGATTTAAATCAGAGATATTTAAATAGCTCATGATGGGCTTAGACTTGTATCCCAAGCCCAGCCTTATCATCAACAAACCTCTTAATTATGTGATGATGTGAGATGGAATTCTTCAATTTCTTTCCGACTTCCATTGTGTGTGTGATGGTGAAGGTACCCTCTGCAGGGCCCCGCTACTTATTCTCAATCGAAAATCATAAAACTTTACTGCACTCATCTATGTAAGATTTACTATGATTTTCCGTAATTAGAAAAATAAAAAGGTATATTTTGTCAGGAATAGGTAGATATACTCCCACATGAGTGTTCTTTCTGCAATTTTGGAATCCTTAGCCACCCGAAAACGAAATCGCCATTATCTGCTACTTTGATTTCTAGGATGTTGCTGGCACTATGGGTAATATAGGAAGAGAAATATTCTGTAAAAGTAAGATAAAACTTCCATTGGTCTGAAGTCGAGTGAAACTGCGTGTACTTTTACGTCATATTTTCCGTGCAATCCGTATCAATCAATTCGGCGCCATTCTTCCCCCTGTTTCTTCCAAACATTCATTCTCTCTCTCAATTTTCGCCCGCGGTTCCTTAAAATATTCATCGCTGCATCGCACTTCTCTTGTTTTCCCATCTATTTTAATGGCCGCGGCACCCGTCGTTCGCGCACTAGACGTCAAATATTTTTGTGGGCCACTCGACGTGGGAAAGGGCTTTTGGTCTGATCATCTCCGCATATTGGATGGCCACCGCACTTTCTCGGAGGAGATGAGCAGAGCGTGAGGTGTCTTTTATAAGGCGAGATGATCTTACTTTGAGTTTGATCAGTGCGGAGATCAACTTTAATCTCATCCAGTCATTTGTTCTCAGCGGAGTCATTTTACTATCACGACTTTCATTTTGAACTTTGGGTGTGGTTACCTTTCCTATATCTGTTGAGTTTCCTCAAGTTTTCACGTTTTATTTTTCGACGCTACTAGTGACTCAGATCTCCTTTCTGAGTGGATTCTCTTGCTAATGTAGCTACTAACAAAATTTCAGCTTAGAAACAGCGAGACGACTCGTAAATCGTTCTTGGCGAGTTAACCTAGAAGGTGGAAGATCTGGATTCGAATGCCACCCACCAACGTCTTCTCACTTGATCAATTCCTTTGGATTTTTCGGATCGTCAAATTTTATCTGAAATCCTTATATCTGTTGAAGGTTTTTTAAAGGGTGAAGTCTGGTTGTTAAATAAAAGCACATGGTGGCGATTGGTTAGCGTGCTAGCGATCAATTCCGTGGGTACCTGGTTCGAGTCCCGGTTAGTAGGATTTATGGGGTTCGCATGTCTGTGTATGTAAATGTGGTAATAATAATTGAAATTATGGTGATTGTGGTCTTTCTGTTTCCATTAAATAAATAATAATTATTTTTGCAATTTATGTAGGCTCCTTCCAACTAACTTTCTCATATATATGTGATGATGGAATGGATTTGCCTTCGTATCTTTTTATGAAAGACATATTCACAATATTTCCCAGGCGATGACGTACATCTTCGTCTCAGCGTCCCATTCCATTCATTTATATCTCTTGCGTTGAATATTTAAACGTCATCGCAAAACTTAAAATAAGTCTACAGAAAGAATCATAAGAGGAGATGAGATTTTTGACTCAGTTAATAATTAATGAATTACATTTAGCCTTCGGAATACATAGGGAATTGGTCTGAAGGAAGCATTAAAGTGAACTTTGTCGACTTACTTAAATGAAGTATCTAATTGCATTTCCAAGTATAAGTTGCGATATGCATTCTTTTTTGTCATGAGATGAAGCTTAAATTGCATTTAATACATGGCTTAGTATGGTGATACATTTAGATCAAATTGAAAATGGGAGATAGTATTCCAATGTAACGTAAAGATGAAAAAATCAATACTTCTCTTCTGACTGCTTCCTTAATTACATGGGCGCGTACTCATGGGTTGGTTGCCGCCAACTATCAAATACTGCAATCCCCCTTCATTTAATGTATATCTTTTTAAAAACTTATACTACCCGTGATTATATCAAGTACATGTGCAAAAAGTAAATATCTTTCTTTCGATAACTTTTGACATAAAAGGATATTTCATCTCTAAATTATTCAGCACATCTTTGATTTGGCTAATTTGTTGAACGCTATTAGTTTTTAGACTATTAGACTGTGTTAACTACAGGTTTATGTTTATACTTTTAAAATTTAATTTTTCAGATGAAAAATGAATTTAGATGAAAAATTTAATTAAACCTAGGAAAGGAATTAGTAAAATTATCGTTGAACACTCGACTAATGTAGTATTCCTTACATCTTCGACTGAAATGAAATGTCTTCATCTGTGAGATAAAAATATTTACTGCATGATACTAAAGAAGAGCTATACTAATAAAACAAAATACTTATAGACAGCATAATTTTGGTAGATAGATTGCGCATTTCCCCTAATTATTAGAAATGGTTAATCATTTATCTTTTTTTCGTCTAGTGAGCCAGACGGGGTTAAACCCTGGGGTTTACGGGGTTGACGAGGTTGCTGTTTCATTAACAATAAGTCTTACGTCCTCAGAACCCGCGTGCCGAACTTACGTATGTCTTAGTAGGATTCTCTTAACTGACTGACGCTCATTTGACCGACAACTCGTTTGACCTTGAGCTTATTTTGGACGACCTCAACTGACCAACATCTCAGCTGACCAATGTGTTTCTTTTGCCGACTCTTAACTTGCAAGACATTGTTAGTACGCCGATGAAAATGCATAGAATTTGCATCAGAAGATAATTTTCATAAAAGTACTCAGCAAACCCTCCGTGATATGTATTTTAAATGTTTTATTCGCAGATTTAATTCTATTATTTTTATTAAAAATGGAGCTGACTATGTCTATCAAGCTAAGAACCGGAGAAAGTAACATCGATTAACCGGGAAGTCGGTCAATGGGGGTAATGAGGTGAAGTGGGCGTCGGTCATACAGAATGCACTCATTTTTACTGAAGCTTAAAAATACGTTGATGGAATCCTCTTTTACCTGAATTTCGTTAATTAAGAAATAAGAAATCTTTGGATAAGGAAAATTAGTCCTCCTTTAAGGAGTTAAGAAGCTACCACTCTCTGAGAAGCATTAGCTCCTCGGATACTGGCACAAAAACAGAGGCATGGAGTTTCACCAATAAAGTGGTCATTCAGGCCCACAAAATCGCTGCTTTCCATTATGGACTCCTTCATATTCCATTGTCAATTTCAAACGCGAATTACAAACAATCCACTATATTGCGTCCCGCAATGGTTACCCACATTTTTAGAAGTCACGTACATACATTTTTAGAAGTCGTGAATCGATGCAATTATTCCTAGCAACAAAAATATAATGAGGTTGTTTAATGCACGATATTTCTGAAAAAAGAAACTGTAATTGATTTCAAATTATGGTTTTCCAAATAAACACAGCTACTTTACATTGGTCGTTTTTTGCTTTAGTATTTTTGTATGTTTGTGCAGTTGTTGCCGGACTATTCGATATGATTTTCGAACCCGCAAATATCTCACGTCACTAAACCTTTACTCCACGCCTACGTAGAGTCTCTCGCATCGATCCTCTAATAATCTCCTCTCGTCTGGAAGCATCCCTTAAATATTTCAGCCCTTAGCGTCTTATCAGCCCAACCTTTCCGCTTCATTTTCAGTCGGCCTTCCCTCAGACGTCTCGTGAGAGAGCTTTTCGTTTCTCGAGGGCGTCAAGCTGTTCAGAAACAATCGCACAACTCATCCCTTTTACGACCTCTGTCCCTATCTATCATAATCTGGGACGGATAATGCCTCTGCACGCACACGCTTCCAAGCACTCCACTGGATTTCAGGGCGAATTACAAACTTTTCTTCCCTCGTTCCTTCTTCACTACTTCCGCTTGGGCGGTTTATTTATGCGCACGCCGAAGAAATCGCGGATTTACGGTTATATTTGAATTTAGTAATCAATTGTACTATCACCATAGCTATGATATTCTCTACCGTATTGTCCCTTTTTTCTGCTCCTGCCTTGAAATCACGAAGATTCTCTTTATTCCTTTACTAAATTAATCGATTAGCTAGAAACTTTTTCTACTCATTGCTTTTGTTCATAACTTCTTTCATTATGCACTGTGTTTTGCAATGTGACAAATAAATTTTGGTTTTCCTTTTCCGTATAATTCTTCAGTTTTTTACTCTCTTGCTTACTTAGTTTTTCCATCTTCATCGATGATTTGGCTTTCAACTTCTGCATTTCAATCCATATCCACATCCGAATATTTATAGATTTTAAATTCCTTTTTTTCTGCAGTTTCCTTGTGCTGTCTTCACAC
The DNA here is from genome assembly GCA_000376725.2 of Ladona fulva. Classification (NCBI taxonomy): domain Eukaryota; kingdom Metazoa; phylum Arthropoda; class Insecta; order Odonata; family Libellulidae; genus Ladona; species Ladona fulva. The sequence goes on along the minus strand of KZ308288.1, from coordinate 1,432,030 downwards.
ATTACAATAATTGGCGCAAAGCGTTTCAGTAGATATTTTCTTAGCTGTTTATCTATTTTTCTCATCGAAACTACAATCTTCTAGTGGAATTTTACAAAATAAAATTTGTCTCGGCTTTTCTAGGACTTATTTTCATTTGCAGTTTCTATCTCTTAGTTGTTCTGCTCAGTAATGGCAGTTTTAAATACGCGAAGTCGATTCTCCATAAACGTTGTAAAACTAACATAGACATTCCCATTACATTTATTTTAATAGTATTAAAACGCCATGGTAAAATACCTCAAAAAAAATGATTAGAGGTGACTTTCATAATGAGGCATGCATGTAAAAAAATTTACAAGAATATAAAGAAAGAGGTAAAGAATTCTGATAGGAGCAGGACTCTAATCCGTATCTCCCAATTTCCGGTTGTTTGCTCCATTGATTGAGGTAAAACTGGTCTCCTCTGGAGTAACCAACCGGCAATCGGAAGACCCGTTTCGATTCCTGGTCCCATCAGACTTTTTTCATGTCCGTTTCTCCTTGGGCAAAGTACCTTTATTCATTAACATAACTATTTATTTTGTATAACCCGCTCTGTTGATCGCAGTCTGAATTGACTGTTACCAAGTGGTCTTCTGCATTACTGATTTTATTATGCGTACACCTATCATAATATAATCAATTCACGAAATTCATAATGTATTTGGCAGTTATGGGCTAAGAAATGAAAAAAGTAGTGAATATTAATGAAGTAATGAATGTATAAGTGTGAGTTTACTAGTCGTGTTGCTAGGTCGGGTAAATTGAGTGGATCAATAATATTATGCGATATATTATCCTAACTCTTTCGCTATCTCATATTATTAGTATGGTAGCTTAACATCCTATTCAACAAACAATGTTTTATAAGAATACATTTTAACAGCGCGAATATTTTGTTCGTAGGCTGTTTATTGTTGTCAGATCTACCGCGTTTCTGAGACGATACTGTAGTATTTTGTTACCACACGCTCGTATTTTTATCCGTTTACTTCAAGCTACCTAATGCTGCTGAGAATGACAAATGGAGAGTGTTCCGACGTCTTTTTTACCCTCCCATTCCTTACACTCCTTCTTGGTACTTAGGGACTAAACGTGGTTGGATTTTAACTGGATAGTCGTTCGTTTGTCTTTCTCAACTCATAAAGTTTATCATTTCTCCCACTCTCCTTTCCTCAAACCTTTTTTTCTCTCCATTCATGACATTTGGCTTTTCATAAAGAGAACTGCTTCACTCCCAGCGGAGAGACGAAAATATCTCTTCCCATGTGGTCGGCGGTGCGTTAATTAACTCCCCTCTTTTGTTTCCGAAAGGGGGCAGAACATTCGAGGCTATTCAAGATTCGAAAGGAATCATTTCTCCCTGCTTGCTCTTTCTCTTCGTGGCTGTCTCAAGATCCTCGCCGAGCCCTTGTTTCACGCAAATGTATGCACATTTCTGCCGTTCCATCGCATGCGCTTTTTAATCCTCTCTTTTGGTGGCGCTCAACGCGTTTGGCGTGTTTATGGAGTTTTCGTGTTGTTTGGTAACCGAATTGATTCCACTTCCACGTGCATGCGATTCGAACCCGTCATTCCAAATATGGGTCGTTCGCGAAATTTCGTGCCTTTCTGCCGATATGTTATTGAATCGTGAGGTACGGATCGTTCGCATGAATTGCCGCAAATGTTAAATTTATCGCCGATTTAGTCGCACCACTTGCATGATTACTGAGGGATTTTTCATCGATTTTTGACTTTTGGAGGACGTATTATATTTTAATTCGAATTCTTATGAAGCAATTAATTACTTAAGCAATTTACTTTAATTTGTATTATTTAGTTATTTATATAATTCTATCGTAGTAAGACACGTATGCAGGCAGCGTAATCACATTGTATACAAATACTTTATAATAATAATAAGTTAAATATTCAACTGTAGTTTAAAATAGTAGATATTTACGCATAAATAATTAATATGTTATAAACAATAGTTCAGAAAACGATAAATTCGAGGCAATAATTAATAATTTTGAAAAGCATCATTGTCCATTATTATATTATCATTATAATTTATATCATTACAAAATCATGCAAGACTTTTCTCGATAAGCCTTCACGGCTACCGTGGCGGTCACGAGGAAACATGTTCCCCGCCGTACATCACCCTACCAACAAATCCCCAGCTCCTCTATTATTTTATCTTTGAAATTATCTACTTCTTTTACCAAATGATTACGTCAATTAAAGAAGTTGTATCATTAATGTTACTATATTATTATTAGAGAAATACTTGGAGAAAACAATTAAAATTCATAATCGAAGGGGCCGACCAAAGAATGTGGTAAATCGTTCGCGGGCTAACTAATTAGTATACAGTTTTTCATTGGATACTGAGAACTTATCCCATAACTATTGCAGTTGTAATTTTTTTTTCTAAATCGCATCTCACTTAAATTATATTGATCTATTCAGATAAGATCTCATTTTAAAACTAGATTCTCATCTAGATTAAAATAACTAGACTCTCATCTAGTTTAAAAGAGAAAAAGTCAAAACTACTATTATTGGATATAGATTAGACGAGAAAGAGTGCAGAAAAATTTTCTTTAGGAATTACGCAATTATGCGAATGAAGTCCTGGCCAATGCAATTAATTCAGTGTTTACCGAAATCCGGAATATTTACTCATGCAACAGCTTTAGAGTTTTGATGAAACCTCTTATGAATGAAGGATGAATACATTACGGCTCGGAGTTTTATCGTGATTTAACTTGCAGGTATCATTGGATATCGAAACGTAAAATTTTATTTCATGCATTACGTATAAAACCACCTCGTTTATGTATGATTTTTATATTTTCAATTGAATTGAATTTTATTCATTTACATCACTTTTGTATTAACATATCCATCGCATTGCGGCTGGGACTCGAAATGCTATTTTGAGAAACATTTTGAAACTCCTGATTGTGAAATGCGTACGTTTTTTTCATTTCATGAACGTAGCAATATCTGTGATTTCAATTAATTAGTTATGAATTACGGATCCCTTTTTATTACTCGTCTACAAGTTAATTAGGGTAAACGTAATGAATTAAGCAATCCTTTGATACAGTGCCTGCTAATAAATCGGTGATCGGTGATAATAAAATTGAGAAAATATATTTCAGGTAATTGTGCACAATTTTACAATTTGACTCTAATAGGGAAAACATCATCTCCTCAAGGTTTTTCTCTCATATTTCCCTTTTTTCTTACAGATTTCGCTATATTATGCGTAACTTATCTGTAACGCAGATTTTGGATACCTTATAAGGTTTGTCATAGTATCAGGAAAATGCAATCGAAAAAAATCTAGTAGAAACAAACATTTTTGTTCAGATGAAGCTTTCAAAACTTCCTCTAACTTATGGAGGACTGCAGTATAAGTGATAACTGATAACGTGATTAATGATTTGGATACTAAAAGATTAACTTTTAAAGCAAAGTGTCGACTGAATAATAATTTTTGTGTTCACTTTTCTTACGGTAGTTTAAAAAATATGACTCCGGACAAATTTTGAATCTCATCACATTCACAACTAGAATGACGTACACGCTTTACTTACCTTTTACCTGGTAACCGCCTTAAGTAGGAATTCAAAATCTAAAATCTTTTCGAGAAGAAGGCAACCACGTGAGAGCTCATAGGCTTTGTATGTGGTAGAATTATCCTCAGAGTCAGATTAGGATATTTTAGCCATGACGACTCCGACTTTTATCCAGCACTTCGCATAAAGAAATTTCTCCCCCTAATCAGTCGATATTTCCAGAAACTCCGTTACATTACCAGAGATGTTGCCAGGAGGACCGTTTGAACTTCCAAATAACACTCAAGTCGCTAATTTATTCCCTTCGAACGAAAAAAAACTTTTTCCTCGCGTCCGCATTCTCTTTTTTTCATTGCGGAAATTATCCCTCGCCGATATTTTCCGGGAAATTTCCCGAGGGCTGCCTAATAATCTCCACTGAGACGTCCACAAAAAATGCGTTCAATTCCCACGCGACGTGGACCCTAACCCGCTCTCCCCTTCCTTTATCTCCATACCTTATCTTTTCGCTCGAACATCCACTTTTATTGCAACTTCCTCAGATTATCCCCACATAATTCTGGAATCAGAATTTTATGTTTTTAGATAATACCTGCATTTGTAGATTTCTTCTCTCCAAGGATCTAATATTTTCCTCTCCCTATAGCATCTGCAAGGAACGCAGTCATCTTATATTATGATTTACATTTCCATTGCTTTTCTTATGTTTGATTTGCCATTATTGTATTGCCATTTACTGGCTGCAGTGGTGGAATGGTTAGCGTGTTAGTATTCCAACCCTTGGATGTGAAACGTGAACCTTGAGAAAATGTGACAGTAAAAGATTAGAGGCCTTTGAGATAGAGTATGAGTATGGCTGTACTTGAGTTTATTCGGACCTTTGCTTTGTCTAATGTCCGCTGCACACATATGGTGTGGTTCAAACTTCAATATCTGAATGTATTTCTCTGTGATTTGGTCTCTCTCATGAGAATTAGTGGTTTTCATTTCTTAATTTATTTTAGGCTTTCAGATAGACAAATGGGCTGCGCGTTCGCCATAGGCGAAAGTGGTCTCGGGTTCGACTTCTGGTTGGAGCCCATTTGTGCACAATTACATCAACTGTCGAAGAACTTTTAACACTGCTGATAATGCTACACTAAAATAGTATTAATTAATTTATGGATTATGTTTTTTGTGTGTGGTTAGATTTTTGTTTACTAAAAAGACGTAAGCAGTGTTGCTTTTGTGCGGAGAGACAAAATTATTCCTCCCTTAATGGTTTCTGGAAGTAACTCAGGGGAATACTATCTCTGATATTTGTGACATATATTTCAAAGTAGTCAACATCTTGGAAAATTTCCCCAGTTATATTGGAACTACGTTTTGTTCTACATCATCTTCTCATTGTATTAAATAAAAACAACATTTGACTCTTGTGCCGAATTCGAGAGAAAATACAATCGGTTAAATGAACAAAAAATTCGGTTCTTAGACGAAGACAAAAATAAGCAGCACTGTACGAGATAACAGCCAACATTTTCTTACATATAGCAGGGGATTTGTTTGGGAATCTTCTTGGGATATGCTTTCAGGGATTTGTTTCAGGTGCTTGTTAGCGATTTCAAGGAGGGCAACTTAAAAATCGGCGATGCCATGCTGCCCAAAAATTTTATACACCCTGTAATCTGTGTATTGAATCTTTTTCATTCTGATTTGGAGGGATGATTTGCATTACAGTTTTTCTATAATCCAATTGCTATAAAGTTCTGGTATGCATTCTATATCTACCACACATTCATATCCTTTTTAATAATTTCTGAGAATTGGCTGATTTCGTACGGTTTACATTGCTTTGCTTTCCTGTGCTCAAGTTTCTTTTAACTCATGTCTCTTTCAATTATATTTGATATCTCCTAATCTAGATTGTTTTTTTCTAAAAACAAATCCAGTATTTTTAACCTTTTCATCATTTTTATATGAATATACTCTTTCAAACTTTGCCCTTCTCCCGACCTGCTTTCGTTTCCTTTCTCTTTATAATATGATCAACAATTCTCCTTTCCTATTTATAAATGCTAACACGTTACAGAGTAGTTTATATATATATACACTCTACCTACTTTTTTGCACACTGAATATTTTTTACTCTTTCCTAATATGTAATCTCACTCCCTTCCTTTTTCATATCAAATATATCGCCGCACACACTTTGTAGCTCGTTATTTTTCGTCGGGACACTTCTGTTGACGATCCCTCTTCCGACAGCACACGTCACGTTCGCTAATTCCATCCGTGCCACTACAACGGGGAAAATGTACGTTTCCTTCCTCGAATTTTATCCTTCCGAAGAGCCCAAAAAATCCTTCGGAACGGCCCTTATTTACGTTCTCCCTGTTTTTTCTCTCCTTTCCCTGTAGTAGTTGTGCCCATCTGTGCTGCGGGAGTTTTTTGCCATTCACCGTGAAATGAAAAATACTCGGAGGATCTGAGTTGGGTCACGCAGAGACTGAACTCCCTTTCATTTGGTACGCGTCGATTTGTAGGATAGCCATTCTCCTCCTTGGACTAGCTCCGGCGATACTTCATTTTGGCAAATCAATGGTATACAATACTCAACAGTTAATACAGTTATAGGGTACTTAGTCCTTTCTACGATATCACGTTAAATCATAATTTAATCATAGTTCGTCATAGAGTTATAAATCAAAATTAATCCCGTTTTTGTGATGCTGGGTAAAAATTGCGTTTTCCAATCCGTTGTAATTAGCATTAGTTGTACCTAGTGATACATTTTACGCTGCAGGTAAAAAATATCGGTGGTAATATTCTGACAAATGGATCCTCAATAATAAAACATTCTCAACGATAATACTTACATTGGCAGTTAAAACCTAAATAACTTGCAGTCAATAGTTTAAGATACTTAAAAAATCGTACATAAAAATTATAAATAAAAGCATCCCCTCTTATCTGTCTTCCATGTACAGGTTCGTCCATACATAAAATACAACAATAGAATAAAAGGTAATGAAATGCAAGCAATTCGATAAAGCACTATTACTTGACTGAGTTACCGAGAAAAATATGTGGTGGATTTGACAGTTAATCAAATGGTTAATTCGCCGATGGAAATGAGAACCGACCACCATTGTGTAGACAAATGTTGCGGATATAACACTGTACTTAATTTAGCATATGCTCATGTTTGAGCATATGCTATTGATTGATTATACGTAACGTTGTGGAGTTCAGTGAAGATGAGAAGGATTATTTCAGCGTTATCATAAAATATATGAATTGGATGGGAATTGAATGTAATCCTCCAACTTATCAATTTTATTCCAAAAAACGCTATTTATTTTCGAAAGAAATGTCATCCGATAGATTATGATGGTGTGATGGATCAAATATCATATATCTGGACGAATTGCAGTAATATTGAAACTCTTTTGAATTTTTTATGTACAGTAATCGGTGAAAAAGACGTTGCGTAACGACCACCGAACTCAGGCTATGGTAAGATGACAATGGAGGAAGCAAACAGAGTAAAATTTAGCATTTTGCAAACGATGCGACATCAATTTTGTCTCGCAATTTTTCTAAGCAGAGGATTATTAAAGTAAGGGAGACAATCGTGGCGTATTTGGGATGTTATTTTTTTTAAGATTACAAACTGTTCATGGACGAGGGAGACATGCGAAAGCAGAAATAAGGTGCGGAGAATTAAAACGCGCAGAGGGTAAAAGCCTGAGTAGAGTCAAAAGTCGCAAGAGATGAAGAGCCTGAGTATGCACACCTGCGTCTGTTGACGGAAGGGACACAGGTTAAAGCGTCGCTCTCACCCTCGTTTTATTTCACATGCCTATTAATATACTTGGATCATCACGCCTCTCACTCTCTTAAATACATTTAAAAAACATTCTCTTTTCGTGCTTCGGCTATGGAACCTCATTTTTTTCACGAGCACACTTTTACATTTAGCATTTGTTTTTGCGACCTCACTAATCGGCTTGTCTTTACATCCTTTCATGTCTTGTTACATTCTTTTACTGTATGATTCTAATAGTGGAAACAAGAGGAACAATTGTTAATTCGATTGCATAAATATTCTTTTTGATGTATCATAATTTCGTGAAACTAAGATAAAATGACTTACAGCAGTTACTTTAAATTCACTTAGAGGTTTTGTGTTATTTTACACAATATTAAAAAAATGCCAAATCAGTCCTCAACAACGTTACGAAACCTTTTGTTACACCTTTCTCCTTCTTCCCCAACAAACCAAAGATATCTGTGCTCTTCATGAGACATTTATGAACCTTGACCTCTTATTCAATTTCAAATAGCAAAAAGCCTGATACCGAAACATTTAAGGTGTCACAATATTTATTCATTCGCGTTTTTATGTTTAAATGAATAGTCTTTGTCATTACACAAATGTCCTTTATTTTTCTAAAGTTCACAGTCTGCGGCCCCCGATCACTTCTGTCATATTAATGCGGCCATTCCCTCCTTTAAGTTTGGCAGGGCTGATTTAGAGCATTTCTCTTTTGCTAAAAACCCGCCTCGATAGCTAACACCTTCGTAGTATCCTACAGTATAGGCAAGATATACACACAGTTGTCTTGCAGAACGTATAATCTACAGGATCAAGTTAGAAATTTGCTCCTAAGGGATGATTTGCATTACAGTTTTTCTATAATCCAATTGCTATAAAGTTCTGGTATGCATTCTATATCTACCACACATTCATATCCTTTTTAATAATTTCTGAGAATTGGCTGATTTCGTACGGTTTACATTGCTTTGCTTTCCTGTGCTCAAGTTTCTTTTAACTCATGTCTCTTTCAATTATATTTGATATCTCCTAATCTAGATTGTTTTTTTCTAAAAACAAATCCAGTATTTTTAACCTTTTCATCATTTTTATATGNAATATTAATATTAAAATCATTTATCTCAGTGGTACACACATCTACGCTGCACAAAGATGAAGATATTCGGATGTTTATGGGCCATTTGTGGAGCTGATATACAAATTATCTTTTTTTTAACTCACGGTACTTTTAGATTAGCAGGAATACGATTTCTCGAAGTAATCAAATGCCCGTATAGGAAGTGGGTGGTCCAAACACTGAGGGGAGAGGGATTGCCAAAGAATGTTACTGAGGGAAGAAAGAAGGGAAAAAGCGAAGGGGAGACAAAAGTTGTTAAATGACATAAATGTTTGCGTTGCCAGGTGGTGAAGTATATTTCGATGAGTGGTGAAAAGTAGGGCACATCAACCTGCCGAATGGCAGAAAACTTATTTATGGTTACATGCGAGGGTGTACTTAAACAATATTGTTAATTTGTTTAAGACTTATAGAACATTTAGAAGAGAGAAGTTTAGAACGAGGGTTTAACTAGCTACAAGCCTGTAGATAATACATTTTAGGAATGTGTTGCAGATATTATGCGCCAACCTGATGAATTAGCCAAAAAAAAGAACACAGAGAAAGTTAATAAATGGCAGAACCGGTCAATTGAATACCTAATATACCCTCATAAAATGGAAGAATATGGTAATCAATCGAAGAAAATAAACTGCATTTTACTCCACGCCAACAGTCTGCTTGCAGAATGAAAGTGTAATATATAAATTTTGATGCAAATCAGATTATAAATATAGTTACGATCAGTAGAAGACTTGATCTTTAAGTAGTTTAAAAATGATTTAATATATACCGCATAAATCTGTTATTCAAATGCATAATTGTATAGTAGTTACTTTACTAAGGGAATTTGTAGAGCTCAGTATACGTAAATGTTTCAGTTCAACCATTAAAAATAAAAATATTCGTAAATGTTCTCCAGTATGTTACTTAAATTGAAGGTGCCATTGATATTATATAATCCAAGGTAAAATTAATGGTGATAGAGGAAAAAAATGAATATATAATTGAACACAACTTAAATTATAGTCGTCGATTTTTTCCTTTGCGTCTTTGGATCGACCTTTTTGCGAATTCTTCTTTCTCCTTTGTTGAGCCAGTTTTCTTTTCCAACCACTATAAGTGCTCGTTTGAAGTTGTCCCTCTGAGTTTTCTGTTCACCCTCTGGAATATGGATTGGAGCTTAAATTGCCCTCATTGGAAAGAGAGAGTGGGCACGGTAGAAATGAAAACAAAACAGGTCGAAATTAAAAAGAGGACCATATTAATTGGGCATTTTGAAAGTGTAACGCAGTTTGAGATTATAGCTAATGGAAGTGCCCTCCAAATTGCTTTCATTTTGATGATCGTTTATGTCCTCGATTATTTTTGCTTTCAGATAATTTTAGTCCCACTCCATCGCTTCCTCTGCCGTATGGAGATTCATAGCTTTAAATTACTGTATCATCTTTTATTGAATACACTTTCCCTTCCCCAGAGATAGCGCATTTTACAGGAGAACTCCAAATGTGATGTACATTTACCCATAAAATAAACATGCCAAATTCGTTATTTTCGTTATTTCTTTGTTTAGATTTTTTATAGGTTTTATTCTTAATACAGTAACGATCATATGCATAAAAAGCAAATGTCTGTCCGTTCCTCTATCTATCTCAGAAACGGATTGACTTAGTGATCTGAAACAAACTGCATTGTGTTTCTACGATGCTGAAATCCACAGGAAAACTATTCTCTTCTCTGTAAAGGCCCGGGTTCGAACCCAAGAACCCATAACACGTTTTCATAAGAGACGAACGTAAATTATGTATTCATGATTTGCAGAGGTTGTTTATTTTACAAAATTAAATTAGAAACAATGGTCCTACGAAATTGAGACCAGTGTGACAAAGAAGGAAAATGATCGTAGAGTCTTATTTTAGTCGTGAATAATTCATACAGATCTGAAATTTCGAGAAGTTTGATAAAATACACGGAAAATTCGTAAAATATTTGGGAAATAAATAACAACCCATTCCTTTGACGACCAAGGCAGGTTTTGAATGTTGATTTCTTGAATTTTCCCACAAAAGTACACGGGGATAACCGGTTCTTATACGATATTTTTCTTTAAGAAATGTAGAAGAAAAAAAGCAGGCTTTCATGACTTGAAAACAGCACAATAAATATCATAAATAATGGTAAGAAATATATTTTGTTATTATGATCTTAGGACGGACTGTCTGACTTAGGAGGGCTACATCTATACGATAATAGATATGTTTCAAACTATATTAAGTTCCGTCATGCTTGACGGGGGCATTTACTAGTTTCTTAATAACATGTGATGTCATACGTCTACAATATCGAATTTCAACAGGATATTAACTTTTTGGATATATTTGATACCTTGATATTTCGTATGTTTCGTTCCTTATTCCTCATCTTGGTGCTGGAATATTTTTCATTTGTTTCAACGCACACGATAGATGAAAATATAATTCTTATTTTTATTTATATCTATATCTGTCTTCTTTATGATTGTAATAATATGGATACAACTGGGGTATGAGTCGTGCTGAATAGCTGCATTCAATTTGTTCAGTCTTCTTCGTTATGTTATGTTTCGCAATCATGTGCATTTAGTCTACTCTTTTCATTTTTACATAATAATAACAGTAATGATAATACGTCTTTATTTATTAGAAATATTAAGACTTATTGGTCTTATCATGTGCATTTAGTCCACTGTTTTCATTTTTACATAATAATAATCGTAATGATAATATGTACGTCTTTATTTATTAGAAAGATTAAGACTTATTGGTCTTTTTTTACATCTCACCCTTAACTTGTAGAATAAGGAAAACTATCACATTCCTCATTTTGTCTAGTAAGCCTCATACTTACTTAAAAGCATTTTAAGTAATGATGTAGGACAGTGGTAGTTTAACTTTTATAACCTACTACCCATATTTGTAACCTTGGAATTTTCCTAGGATCACGTCTTTAGACTCAAAGTCACCTTTACCCTTTTCCGTGCGTTTTTTACATCAATTTTATTATCCCTTTTATCCCTTTTCACCGTCTAACCCTCCTTACACGAAGAATTAAATCGCCCACCTGAAAACTTAAGTCGCCCATTAGGCGGCAAGGACCAGGTTGGTGTCCTCTGACATTTCTGGGGATGAGGATTCTAAGTCCCAAAGAAACCTTGGGGCCAATGCCTTTACAGACTGTCAGATATATGTTTGAAAATTTCAACTCTTAGGGTTTAATCATTGTACTGTGCTATATTTTGTTGTGTTGGAAAGGAATGTTTTCCCCCAATTTCAATATTACAATGTATCTCTGAAATTCAAAGATCTCACTAACTGGTATGTATAGATGCGGCTGAAGCGTGCGTAATGCAGGGGAGGAATAATACTGAGTCACTTGCAATAAAGATGCGAATGTGGTTGGGGTAAAAGGCCCAGTCGCCAAATGGGGAGAGAGAGGCTATTTGGTGGGTTGCTATGGGAATACCGAGGAATCCTTTGTTGGGTGCGATGAGAGAATCTGGTTAATGGCTGTAGCAAGGGGCGATCGGGGCGGAGATAGAAGTCAGCGATTCTAGAGGGCGTGTTTCGACATCACAACTCATTCAGTTTAATGGGAGACCCTGGCGTCTGGAAAGAATGCCTACGTCTCATATAGTTCACGGCAATGCCAAGATGTCCCTAGGGCACGGCTAGCGATATCAATGTTTTTGGTAATTTTTGCAATTACATTAAAATATAATTTATGTATATAATAATAATGTAATGTAATTGTCGGATCTAAATTCTATTAGGAAATTGTGATGTTTTAAAGGTTCGGAAAATAAATATGCGTAGTATATTCTCTGGAACAGGATTATGTTTTTCTTAGAATTTCCCGTAAAAATTTGAAATAAATATACAGCAACTAATTCAAACATAATTTTAATTTTAACGAAAAATACTAAGAATTTGGAAATGTTCCAATATCTTCGGAATATTAAAAATTAGCTTTCTTTAAATCATAGACGCGTATTTGTTCATTTTTAGATGGTTGTGTAAAGGATTAGGGAACGGCGAATAACTTAGCATGGAAGAGTCGTGTGGCTGAATGTCAAGGAATCACAGGTGTGAAAAATGTCGACATGACTGGGACACGAACCTAGGTCTCCCACTTTCCGTGCAGGTATTTTAATACTGAACTACCATTACCCGTATGTTCCACAGTTTGGGAAACCATTTGTGGGGCAAATAATTGTTGGAGGTTGCTCGCCTTGTGCCGCCTCCAACTTAAGTGGCACAAACTGCTATCATACTCAAAAAGCTGTCTTAAAACCGCTTTGTGAGTTGGCTGCTTCAGTGTGTCACGATCCAGTCATTAGGCCTTAGTTCAGAGGACCCAGTCATGTCGCTATTTTTCGCACCTGTTATTTATCAGTAATATATAAAATTATTTTAAAATAGTTTTGTTGTAAGTTATCTAGGATTTTTCTCTATCTCTCGATCCTTCTCGATGATGCTCTAAAATATAGTGATGTTTTCTTTGTAACCTGATTAAAATGATTCCATAAAGCAAATTACCATCAAAATTATTTCCATTGGAAAACTCTTTGTACGAAATCAAATGTACACACGAACGGTAAGACCTATATACGTGATGATTATGCTTACCACTTCTTTGACTTTGCAAATATCTTATTAAAATATAAGTCATATATCATTTGTTTCTCAGACGTCATAGTTGAATTGAATCATAAGTCCTTTGTTTCTCAGACGTCATGGAGTTTTAAATTTAATATGCTTAACTTCTTTTATTGCAGAATCATATTTATTTTATTAAGCATAGTAACAACCTTTTTTTAAAGTTCTTGGAGTGGTATATATGTTTAAGAAATTCTTCCCCGAAAATTTGGATTATATAGAGGAGTAGATTCCGAAGTTTTAATAATTCAAAGATAAACACTTATTCTACGTTGGCTAATAGTCTAAATTTTAATTTTGAATTTTTCAAGTGTGGTAGAAAATTAATGTAAGCTTTTTACCGTGTTGAATTACGTGTCCTTTTATCGGTAAATATAAATGCCTCATATTAAGTTAAGTTGAAAGCTAAAGTAATAGAAACTTCGAAAATGAATCATTAAAACCAGACATTTTCAAAATAAATAATAAGTTAATTTTTCATTGCAGAGATATTTTAACAAATATCTTAATCAGGCATTCGTTCCATTTCCATGTACAATCTTCTTTAAATTAATTTGTATTGCTGAAATTTGATCAGTTATTGTACGGAAGGAGCGTCATCAAGGGTGCAAGAAAATCTGTATTCCTCATATGTTATATCTACAAATTCATGAAAGCAATTAGTATGTCAACGAAAATATCAGAATAAAGAGCCCAAACCGACATATATGGCTTCCCTGTCGCCTAAGAAATAATTATCCATGGTCCGTTAAACTGCCTAATTAGAATGAATATCGATTAAGCCAATTCACTACGTTAAATACGGAAATTAGAGCTTGATCGAGCCAATTGAAAGCTTCTTTTGATTCCATTCTTGAGCGTAACGTGCATTTAACTACATTGTTCACAGATTTTTCAAATGAAATTGAAGTGAAAAAACAGTAAATCCTCAAATTAAACGAGTGTAGATTTGAGGTAGATAGAATAAAAATTGTTCAATTTCAGCAACGTCAGTATTTTATATCCATATGAAAACATACTCCAAAATATTAAGTGTTTACTGCCTAAAGTTTGTATTTTATATGTAATCAATATGCTCTAGCTTAACTTGGTGGAACGACAAGATGTAATAAATACTGAAGATGACATAAAACGTTTCCCAACCTTCAATACGAGTATTGGCAGATTATTATATCTTTTCCCCGCGCACAAATTTTATGAGATTTTAGCATTTGCGGTGTTCAATGATTTGCATTGACAAATCGCAGTGACGCACACAAGAACGTTTAGGAGAATTTTATTTTGCAGCTCATATTTATCAATGGCGTTTCAGAATGATGAAACATCTAAATATACTTTTCGTTGAGTAAACCTACTTCTACGTTTCTATCCTGCAAGCCGTCTTTTTGCTGACGACAGGGAGTGCTTGTGACTCTGCTTCGATCGTTGTAACATTTCATAGAAGAATGTAGAGTAAATAATAACGAAATTTCAATATTCATTTGCTACATTGCCTATCTATTTTATTTCCTGAGAGTCGAGTGATTCGCTGTTAGTATGTAGTTATCACATTTTACTTCCCAATGTTCCTAGATAGGCAGTTGAGCTACTATGTGTGTGAATGTTCACCTAGAACTAGAGAATCAGTTGTTATAAAGCATGCTAACTTGCTCATTTTAAAAAACCGACGACATACGGGTTCCTTTTCGTGTATTTATTGGTCTAAGGTTCAATCCAATGCGATTCAATGCTTTCCCATAAGATATTCACGTAAACTCCATATTAATCTTAATAAAGAGAATATTACAGTATTAAATGCTTATAATTATTGTGAGATAAATGTGAAAGAAGTTGCTTTGACATTTTTAGCTGTCTTTACTAAATGTATTTTCTACGCGAGTATTTAGAATACCTTCAAATGATTATTGTTAAAGAATGCAATGCTTTTTCATGCCCACCATACTTTTCTTTGACTTGCTATACCTTATAGCAATACTTTCCCTCCTGATAAGCAAGCTTTACAATTTAGAAAAAATGCCTTCATCAGATAAGATAAAAGGAGATATTTGTAGTTCCAAATAGAATGACCCTAGGTAATGGAAATACGTTTCCTCTTCGTTGACATAGTATTACATCCAATATGATGATAAGGATGACTTTTGTCCCTCAAACAGCTATCCGATAATCGGTCGAGCGTGCCCCTCATTTATGAATCCAGAGCGATGGTTATTAGCCAAACTTTATTCAGCGATAAAAAAATCCAATGCAGTATTCCTCTGACGAAAAATGGAGTTCCCGGCTCATGACTTAATAAAACCATTTTTCTCCAGAAAAAAACCGCTCCCGGACTGGCGCATAAATATTTCAGCTTAATCAACACAAGAATTTTTGTTGCGGGATGAAAGTCTACCATCCGCGGTAAAAAATGTTTGAAAATGAGATTTAATAACGGTCCCTAACAATTCTTACTGGTTAGGGGAGGGCGGGCAGGTTATTGGAATAACATTAGTAATAATTTATCGGATAGAGAGACGGTGCGCCATCAATCGGCAAACACAGACATCGCATAAAAACCTTATCGGTCCCTCCGTTTCCAATCAGTCGCCCGAAAAATAAAAGAGGGCGAATACAAACAAAAGAGGGTCAAAGTGGGAGAACATCGCATGGATGTGCAAGGGGAGGGGAGAGCTTCCGGAAACGTCCGCTAGATGACGACGTTCACGATTAATGCGCCATTTCCGCATATCCCAAGAGGGCGGCGATTGGCCCGGCAGCGGCGGAATAAAAGCTCGTGGAGATTTCTGATCGCGACCCGATATTCATAGAGCGGCAGGTTTATAACGACCTATAAAGGATGGTCAATAGGCCCCGACACAGAAATCTAGTGTAGCTGTTCGAGGTGGTTCATAAAAAAAGGATTTCCATCGGACTGCGGAGAGGGACGCAAAGAATTATGGGAGAGCAATTCACACCTTATGGGTGTTTATGGTTATGTCATCTGAGTTCAAAATACTGTAGTTGTTGTGTCGAAATTTCAACGATACACATCCTAAAATCGTGATTCGCCGTTATGGGAATCATAATGGATGGATACGGAAATAAAATGTGATTTACATACTTATCTTTAAGGGAAGGTTGGTCATTTGTCTCGTTCATATACAGTGTTGCACAACACTTTCTTTGACGTTACATGCATATTTTGCTTCAGTTATATTAAAAAAAGTCTATAAAATTATTTTATATTTTTTAATATACTTTTTATGAAT
>KZ308288.1:1399415-1415515 GCA_000376725.2 Ladona fulva | reverse complement strand
TATATATATATAATATGCCTTTTTCATCGATATTTCGCTGAGCCCACTCAATTACCCTCGGGTATACTTTTCTCTTACTGCCACTCCTTCATAAACCTTATATGCTATTCGTATATAAGCTAGTCTACTTGCCACTTTTGTGTATTAACTTTTGTATATCCATCCTCCCTACTCTCGTAATCCGAAGAGAAATATCCCATTCATTTAGATAATTCTTTCATTCCATACATTACCCAGGCATTATTGACTCTATTCCGTCCGTTTTCGAAAACAATATAGAACCATCAGCGTTTGGAGTATTCATATACTTCTCCTATGATAACCATCACTTGTTTTTGTATAATAAAATGTATGCAAGCATACCTCTACGTTTTTACTAATTTATTACAAAACCTTGTTGTATCTAGAGGATCTACTCCTCTTTAATGTATTTACTAATGACAAAGTCACGAAAAAATCATTAATATTCCGATTTACTGATCTTATGACTAAAATTTTGAACAATTAGCGCTACTGACTCTCTGGAAAAAGTATTGGTACTTTTAGAACGACGCAAAAGCCTCAGTTTATATACAAAATATAAATAAGAGAATTTTGTTCAGATACAACCATTTCCAGAGTAATAGTTAACTTAAACATGCTCGATTTATATCATAACTCATAATTTACTGAAGTTCCAGAAGTATGGTATAAGAAAATCCATTCATTAAGTAAACCAAACGAAGTTGGATATGCTAAATGTAAATTACTCTTTGTATTTCAATGCTCCCTAATTGTTACATTGCTTTTACATATATTTAGAGTTTTTGTTTCTGTTCAGCTGTGTGGGGTATGAACGATGATTGAGTTTGTTGCTGCGATTATGAGGAGTAAATAAGCTATTCAAAAGTGCTTTAAAGAAAGCGCATTGTCACCCGCTCTTATTATATTCTGTGATTTGTACCGCTGCACAGCTAGAATCGAAAAATGCTGGCAAAGAGGTCAAAAATGGTCTTTTAGAGTGATGGACGTGAAACTTCGAATAAATATTCAGAAATAAATGAAATTGAATTTTGTTACTAAATTTTAATTCTTTGTCATTTGTAAGCGATAGAAGGATACAATGCAGAAAACTTGACCAACTTACATTGAAAAAGAGATTCTCGGATTTTTCAGAAAACCTTTCATGTTTGCTGCGACGTAGAAGTTGTTTGAAGAGACTGGTAGAATAACCAACTACGCAGTATTTTAGTATGATTCGTGATATTTTGATTTGTTATAGCTTTTGCGCTCAAAGATGTTCCTCTGGTCATTTTACGTAACAAAATGGCGGACACCTTTTTGGCCAGTTTTTGAGATAAAGTAAGGAAATCTATCAAACTATAAACAACTAGGAAAACGGCATCGAGCTATCACGTCCCTTACACCACAACAGCATATAAGAATATAGAAACTGAAGAAACTGTTTCAATTCACTTTCTACCCTGGGAATGCGGTGGCTTGTTCGACTTCGCGGCATGTTCCGACTGAGCGCCGTGGCCACCCCAAATTCAGTCGCGCTACCTATTCGGCTGTCTTATATAATCTTTTTAGCCATTATTACGTTATATTCGGTTACAAATTTTATAAAATGAAATGAGATATGTTATACATTTCAGGAGAAAAACTTATAAATATATAAAAACGTATAAATATTCTAATAAAATATTCATTGAGAGATCATGAGATCAATAAATGTTAAATTACACTAAAATTACATTACAAGAGGTGCTCAACCGTTGGATCATTAGCCGTGGGACATTTTTCAATTCGGTGAACAGCTGTATGAGATACCACGGTCGAGATTTCCATTGAGGTAGCTTGTACTTGTCATACTTGCAACTTTCTTTAAGCTTATATTAACTATAATAGGCACCTCTTGTAATTGTGTAGAACAAGGGAATTTTATGGCAAAATCAATTAATTTTCTATCTAATGATATCGAATCTAATCTAAATACATTCATAAGATTTTTACTTTCCTGAAATCTGTATGCATTTATGTGCGGACTCTACATTTTGAGCGCTTATGATATCTCCGGGATTCGTGACGAACTCCAAATCTTTTTGTGCTTCCATCGATTTTCGATGAAAATTTAAGCGTAATGCGGAGCCTAAATCAATCTCAGTGAATTTTAATGTAAAATTTATTTATTCCATGGATCTTTAGTTTGATTTCCCCGATCATTGGAAGCAATTAAAAATCATACTCAATTCAGTGAGCGAAGGGTCATTTCATCTAGTTTATTTGATTTTGAATTGCGGTATTATCTGGATTAGACTCTTTAGAAGGTTTCAATATCCTTATTTTCTTCGCATTGAATCATATATGGTTCTACGTTCGGAATTCTTGGAATTGTGGATGTAGATAAAGCAGAATTATTATATTTGGAGCAGTTTATTTTTATAGTTAACGCAAAAAGTCTGTTCTTTTCATTATTTTTGTAAAACTGTTTTTAACATTTTTACTACGAGAATATACAAAATAGTTAACTCAGGGTACTTCAGCCCCTCTTCTACAGTAAATATCGTGTTTGAAGAAAACTTCTGGCGGTATATCAAACAGCTGTACTTATGACGATGCTCCATGACGGGTTTAAAAGTGCGTAGTTTTTTCCCTTTTAAATTTACGGTGTTTTTCATATTTTGCTTATAACAAGACCTCAGAATTCTAATGCAGTGACAGTCATTTTAAATGCTCCGCTTAAGACGCTACCCCGCATAATACACCCTTTCCCCTCAGTCCCGGTTCGTATCGCATGGCAAAAACACCGCTTAAGAGGCTCTGCTACACGCTTATAAGAACCTTAATAATGCGTATTTTCCCTTTCCCCAGATGGATTGCTACCAGCTATAGCCAGTTTTCCACCTCATTTGATAGATTAAAAGTTGTTTAGATTATGTCGCTGTTGATTTTGATCCTAAATTGATTTTAATCGCAACGACTTAATTTGCAAGATAAAATTTAGTGAGAGATCTTCGACATTAGTTTTGTTTTCGGGAAGAATAGTTTAAAATTCGTTCATTGTTTTTTTTTCCGCTCACTCAAGTTATCACCGCATTTCAGAGGCCTCTCTTTACTGCTGTTAAATAATTCTGTTATATACTGTTAGTAATATGTAATATAATTCTCTAATGTGCTATTAATGATTTATAACTGGCTATTCGTAAAAAAAATCCTTCATTCTAGTATGATAACCAAGATACGTAAGGTAGAAGCACTCTTTTAGCCTTAATCTGAACAAATTTAGAAAAATTACACCCATAGTTTGTATATGGGTGAAATATATTGTGAAATAGTTTGCGGATTCTCTGTATTTCCTTCTTTAAATGTGGCAAATAAAGCCAACTAAAAACTCTCCTTTTCCTTATATGGTATAAAGCACTCACTTAATAATGGACCCAAAATAATCTTTACTTTGTTTTATTCAACGTACAATAAATGAAAAAATGTTTAATCTCGCTAATGACGTGATTTTCAGTTGATCTTAAAGGCGTCTCTAACGGGATTTATAGTGTGTTAATTCAAGCGTTATTACCTCCAATCTTATTTAAAGTAAGGATTAAAGGAAAGGAAGGTAACTTTGTAGGTTGTGACACTAAATGTGGAGACTGTCCGTCTTGCTCACAAAGCATTCCCTTAACAGTGTGAGAGAGACGCGGCACGGTAGTTCAGTGGTTAGAATACCTGCCCGGAAAGTGGNACTTGCTCAAATTCCTTCCCGTTCAACTTAATTTTTACTGGCCCATCCTTTCTTAACACCTTCATCATTTTGATTTTTCGATGTTTATATTCATTCCATATTCTTCTCATTTCTTACTGATTTGCTCTATCATTTATTGTAACATTTCTTCACTCTCTGTTATTACAGCCTGGTCGTCTGCATATTTAATAGTCTTCACTCTTTCTCCTCCTACAACTATCCCTCCAATCCCTTCCAAGGCTTCCTCTATCAGTTTGTCACCATATATGTTGTATAAAATTGGTGACAGGCAACACTCTTGTCCCACACCTCTTCCTATAGATGTCTCATTTGTCTCATCTCCTTCTATCTTCACTACAACTCTTTGACCTATGTACAGTTGTTTTATTGCTCTTCCATCTTTCCAATCCACTCCGATATCCTTTAGAATCTGCAGTAGTGCCACATGAGCTATAAAACTGATTGTACGGAACTCTTTGCAGGCTTGTGCATTACGTTTCTTAGGCAGGGGCATCATTATAGTTTTTAAGAAGTCATCAGGCCACTGTATCATATAGCTTGTTAACAAGATCAGTGAGCCTACCAATTTCATTTTCCCCTAAGGCCTTCAACACCTCTGCTGGTATTCCACCAGAGCCCACTGTCTTCTTGTCCCTTAGGTCTTTTATCGCTCTCTTAACTTCATCTTTCAAACTCCTTGGACTCTTAGAATCTTCCTCACATATCCTCTCATCCTCTAGATCTATTCTTCCATTGAAATCATGTGTACAGTACAATTCTTCTATGTACTCCTTCCACATAACCATAATCTCTTCCTCATTTGTTGTTACTTTCCCATTTTTATCGATCATTCCTTTCTTACTTGTCCTTCTTTTGTCCCTCTTAGTCAGACATCTTGCAGTTTTATACATTTCTTCTATTTTCCCATCATTCTCCAGTTCTTCTATTATGTGGCATTGCCTTTTCATCCAATCCTCTCTAGCTTTATCTCTCTCCCTCCTCAGTTCGTTATTTAGCTTCCTGTATTTTCTTCTCCCATGTTCTGTATTATCACATTTCCACTTTCTCCTTTCTTCCACCTTGTCTATCATTTCCTGAGTGATCCATTCTTTCTTATTCCTTTGACTTCTCTCCCACCCCACTTTCTGTTCGAGAACCTATATAATACCAGATTTTATATCATTCCAGTCTTCTTTAACACATTTTTTCTTTTCTTGTATTCGAAATTTTTCTTTCAGTGTTGTAGTGAACGCTGTTTCTTCTTTTTTTTCAAATTTCAACTTCTTTACGTCCCATTTCTTTTCTACCCTTCTTTTCCTTTTCACGTGCTTCAGTTTTGTCTTCAGATCTGCAATTAATAGGTTGTGGTCTGAGTCTATATCAGCACCTGGAAGGGTTTTGGCATTCTTAATGCTATTTTTAAATCTTTGATTAACTAAAATAAAGTCTATTTGGTATCTATTTCTATCCCCAGGACTTTTCCAGGTGTACAACCTCCGCTCGTGATTCTTAAACCATGTGTTTGCCACCCATAGGTTGTTCTCTGCACAGAACTCCAGCATTTTCTCTCCTCTGTCGTTCCTGTTCCCCAGACCGTATTCCCCCACCACATTATCTCTTCTGCCTTTACCTATGACACTATTCCAGTCTCCCATTATCACAACTCTCACCTGTCCCTTTCCATTCTCTTCATATACCTGTGATAATTGTTCATACACTACCTCCACTTCTTCATCCTTTGCATCTGACGTGGGCATGTATACTTGAACGACTAGAGTGTCTACTGGTTCGCTCCTTATTTTGACCGCTATCACCCTCTCACTAATGGCGATCACTTTAGTAACACAATTATCTATCTCTTTCTTCATCATTATACCAACTCTTCTAGTTTTGCTACCCTCTCCTTTGTATACCATCTTGTATCCATCTAACATCACTTCCCCTTCTCCCTCCCATCTCATCTCACTTAATCCAAGAACGTCTATTTTGTTTCTTTCCATTTCTCTCTTTAAATTCTCTAGTTTTCCCTTCATGTTCAACGTTCTTACATTCCATGTGTCAATTCGTATTTCATTATTAGTCGATTTTCTTGTCCTATCTTTGGTTTTAACTTTGGTTGTCTTAGTCTTTTTATTGAAGCGCCATGGGTTTCCTGGAATGTTACCCACCTGGAGATCCGAATGTGGGTAAGTTTTACCTCCGGAATCTTTCATTACAGGATTAGCCATGCCTGGTTATCTTCAGTTCCATGGAACTAGGAATATCCTGTGGATCTTTAATGCGATGGGTTTCCGTTACCTTTCGCATTCTATGCCGTTGGCCATTTGTTTGGCTCTTCCGCCTTTAGAGGGGATTTCTCCTCTCCGGGACAAGAGGGTGCCCCGTACCCATCTTTCAATGGGATAGAATGCTTATACCGGCATTCATTCGGTCCCCTCCCTCGTTAGCCGCAAACGTATTTAGTTATGCGTTGCCCACTCTCTACCACGAGGAGGTGAGGGTAGGGTGTTTACCTTCATTGAGTACTGAGACCTATCTGGCATTTCTCAGACCCTCCAGTACTTTAGAGAGTAGGTATTTAATTTTGTGAAAGGAAAAACCTCTGCAGATAACGAAAACCAAAGTTCTCGCTATTCCAAAATAATAAGAATGTATCAGGACTAAAATAAGATTTTATGATCATTTTCCTTTCTTTTGGCACTTGTCTCAATTCCGTAGGACCATTGTTTCTAATTTTATTTTGTAAAAAAAACAACCTCTGCAGATAAAGAAAACCTATTTTACGTTCATCTCTTATGGAAAAGTATTTTGTGCTCCTGGGTTCGAACCCGGGAATTTACAGAGATGAAAATAGTTTTCCTGGGGGTTTCAGCATCGTAGAAACACAATGCGGTTTGTTTCAGATCTCTAAGTCAAGCCGTTTCTGAGATAAATATGGGACAGACAGACGGACGGACAGACATTTGTTTCTTATATATATGATTTGTTTAATAAATAATTGTGTGGAAAAGGTACTATTTTCTAAGTGTCTTCCTACTTAGAATATAAACTTTTACTTATTTGTCGGTGCAGCCTAGCAATACGAGTCGTAAACGACACATTTTTATTAAAACATCCGGTGACCTCCGAAATGCTTTTCATACCTCCCTACAAGTTCGTATAATCCTTACTTAGAGCCATTTGTTAAAATTCAGTTTTTTTAAATAATTTCGGACTTCTATCTCTAATGCTCTGCGGAGGTTTTTCAAACTCCTAACGTACAGTGTTGGGCATTGATTTATTTTCCTCATATATTGAGATTACTTCAACTAGGAGTTTTACATGTAACATAGTTAAATTCCTTTTTCCAAATAAAGGCAGGAATTTCGATTTCGAGAAAACAAGGGCTTAGTTTATCAAGATTGTAAAAGAAATATAATCGGTATACTAAAAGTTTTATCACTTACGCTTTCCTTCTTTTAAAGAGCACATTTTGCATTTGTATAAGTGATGAATTTAATGAATTCCTTTTTATATTGTCTTAGATATTTAGCCCGGTGAGTTTTGAAATGGAAAAGTTTGGAAACAGTTTTTGGATAAAACTTTTATCAGGTATATANGAGACGCGGCACGGTAGTTCAGTGGTTAGAATACCTGCCCGGAAAGTGGGAGACCTGGGTTCGAGTCCCAGTCGTGTCGCTATTTTTCACACTTGTCACTCCTTTATTTAAAGTATTTAATGCTAGAAATATTTTATATTATGGCTCATTTGATTGACGCCTATGCTTACTAATCTGTAGGTCAATATTTATCATCAATCCCAAGGAAGAATGGACTTGAGAAACGTCTGACTGGCGCTAGATCACCCTTACCCGTTTTCCATATTTGTCATCAGGTTTTCAGGTACTCCTTACTCAGTTTAATTGCCTCTCATGATTGATTACATATTATAGAAATTAGTAATAGATACAATCCTTATGTACCTTGCACAAAATATTCAGTCAGTCAATTTCATTATAGTCCATGCTGTTTCTATAAATCCTGTGATAGACACTGTGAACAATAAGTAAGAAAACTGTAAAAGTATAAATAAAATATATTCGCCTAATATTCAGTTCATGAAATACAGCTTATAATCAAGTTGATACGTAACGAAAGTCCGTTTCATTGAGGTAGAATACCAAAATGAGAGCCTTAGAAAAATTCTGATACAAATTAAAAATATAGGACTTCCATAGATCATAGATACTTCAAAAGTTACCCTTTTGTCACTTACAATATATAGTGACTATCTCTAAATATGTATCTGACGCACATCTTGTTACGATTAAAATTCTTCATAGTAGATTTTCTTGTAGTCATGACTCTATCCCCTGCCATACGCTATTGGCTTTCGTGGTAAGATTCTAAATCTAAAATTCTACGTAGACAAATAAGACGTAATAAATAACGACATTGAATTGATTGGATGTGGAATAATGGATAGTGGATTGTGAAAGGAGTTGTCAGAGTAATAGCAAGCGAAGTCGGGTGCTAATGCCTGGCGACCACATTAGGGGTGCCACAATAGCGCAGTCTCGTCTCTCTAGTTTGCTCTTCTAGAAGAACATAGCGCGCAACGCACGCACCGCAAATGTGACATCATTGCCCACTGAATTCCCAGGAGAGGCAGACGGAGATGCTGATAACGACTCATAGTCCACACCTCACTTAGGACGTTACAGAGAAAGTACTGCTTTCATATTTCTCAATGATGTTCTCTGAGTTAATCACTTCGCCGCCTTTTTGCGCAAAGTTTGAAAATTATGATATAAAAATCATTTTCGACGTTAATCGAAAAGTTTTTCAGTGTGAGCTGGTAATATTAGTTTCAGCTATATCCACATGAACTAACATACCCTATTGTAAGCAAAGTGTGCAATGCGGTACTCCTGTAACTACCTTACCTATTGGTCATAAATAAACATAAAATCGATTTGGTTGAATATGTCGGGATGGCTCTACAAATAAAAAAACTGGAACAAAAATTTTAAAAAATCTGCGGTAAATCAACTAAAATGCTCGGTGCATTGAGGTTAGATGCGATTAAAAGGTTTACAGAGCGGTTTACACTTTGGTGAGGGCCCATCTGGAATATGTGGCGAGTATATGGGATCCAATGGATAAAACGTGTGCCCGGAACCTCGAGAAAGTGCAGTGCAAGGCGATACAATTTATTAAAAAATGCTACTATAAGAAAGCAAGCGTAACGAAAATGCTTTTGGACGAAGTTTGGGAATCCTTGCAAGAAAGAAGATCGTAAGCTAAGCTGCAATTGGTTAACAAATTCAGAGAAATTACATTTGCGGAAGACGTAATCGATATTATACGACTCCCATTCTGCTTAGGCAGGGCTGATAATAAGGGTAAATAATAGAAATAGATGCAACGACATGTCGTTTTAGGACTCATTCTTTCCGCGAACGATACGCGATAACAATAAGCGAAATAGGTAACTTGAACGCTTGGTGTTTACACCCCCAGCCAATGGGGGGTTAAACACCAAGCTATCAGCAATTTATATTGGTTATTACTAAAGTGAATCCCTCGTGGAAAGTATGTTTTTAAACTTTGTCTTCCGTACTATCTCTCTTATTTTACCCTCTCCGCCCGTTCGGTCTAAATAAGGAGGTCGTATACAGCCTCATACGCCTGCAAAACTTCCCTTGGCTGAATGTTACCGCCACAACGTAGCTTTTAGCGTCTTTTGCGCGAAGATTCCAAATCTTCGCCAGAGTAATTTTCTTCTAGTAATTGCAGTATTATACATTAAATGTTACCAAATTAAAATACGCGTCTATCTTTGGGCGAGAGTGCTCATGAAATTCCGCTGATGCCAATTAAAAGAAATTCTGATCGCTTCAATTTTTCGAATAAATTAAGAGAAGCTGAGTTAATTTACTCCTTGTTATTCATAAAATAATGAACCGCAGAAATTTTGGAATTCAATTGGGACATTTTAATTTCAAATTAACCGTTAAATTAAAGGGAGCGTCCTCCGCAATATATAGCTTGTGATCTCCAAATTTAATATAGATATTCATTAGCGAAGTGAGAGGAATTTTAATTAAACTCATATGTAATGATAATGGTTATGCAAATATATTACGTAGTTTTTTTTTAATTTCAAGGAAAACAGAAATTACTGGACTTCAGTACTTAAAATGACATGAACAATTATATTAATGGTAAATATTTTTATGAAACATCATTCTGTACGATCACAACCTATCAGATTTCCTTTTAAATGGAAGTTTACAATAGTGACGAAGTTTCTTACTGAGAGGACGAAGCTTAAGTAAAAGGTGTAGGCAAATACTTTTAAATCAATGTTCTCATATCCAGTGCAGACCTTATTTTAATGGATTCCAAGAAGTATATCATCTCTCACATTTTATTGTCTACGCAGGTTGCTAGCGAGGGAGTTTGTACTTCTCCCTTCTTCGTAACTCTTTATTGAAATCGGTCGGCCTTAACCTGACGTACACAAACTCGTTGAGGTTCTAGTAGTTTTTCAGGAGGAGACAGATATTTTCAGAAAAATGTACTGTTTATCGACTATTTCGCAAACTAATGGGCAAAAGATTAACCAGTACGCTGAGTTTTAGAATATTGCTACCGTAATTTGGCAGCATTTATTTCCTTTCATTAATATGTTTTTGAGTTAGAAACTACAAGATAATAATTCAAAATTTAATCAAAAATATGTAATAACCATCCCAAGCGTTATGTATCTGACGCCTTGTTTGTTATGATTAAAATTTCTCATAAAAGATTTCTCAAAGTTATGTTGGCAGAACAAATACGATTTGCTTAGCTCAATAGATAGAGCATTCGCCCGCAAAGTGTAACACCCGGTTACGAGTCACGTCCCTGTAAGACATTTTTCATGCCCGTTTCTCCTTGGAATCATTCTTTGCCGCACAACATTTCGTGCTGCAGCATTCCTTTCTCTTTTCTTGTGGATACATCTTGTCGGAGTATAGAGAGCCGAGTTTTACATTCCGTTTTGATAAAAATTATGATAACTGCGAAGGACTGCGAGAGCACATTTAGAGCTTATGGGATTACAGCACTGCTCGTGGCTGAGTAACGATACAAGGCACCGGCCTAGGTGGTTAGTCAGTTTTTACACTGACAAATTAGGCACAATCTGAAACATAACTGCGTCTTTGGGAATAAGTCTCTTTCGATAACATTATATTCATTTGCATTAGTAATTATTACGCATTTTAGTGCGATGAATTTCGAATTTGTTTTTAAACACTATTCTTATATCACTTAGAGTAGAATCTGCTATTAATTTAAGATTTTGGAACATAATTTAATTAGTTAATTTCCAAATATCTAGGGTTAGATATTACTCTATGTTTTATTGTTTATTGGTACATCGGCGATCTACCAATAAATAATATAGCCTCAGTACTATTGGTACAAAATATATTGCTATCGATACAATAAGGGCTGATAAATGTATCATGTTATGAAAAAGTCTCAATAACATTTTAAAATATCATTTTGTCCATCATTACCGTATTGGATTTACTTTACTCTACAGTGTTCATCGACATATATAAATTTGCAATAAACACATGATACATTTGTACGAGTAATGAAAATACCATATGTTTTAATAATTGTAGTTGCATAGTGCCGCTAAATCATCGACCATGCAAGGTCAATGGATGTCTGTGAACTAAAGCAGTGATTTTGGAAGTTACAAAAAATATGTCAGCATATCCAAATAGTGGAAGGATTTGCATGAATGCACGTTTTCACCCCATTATGGCCGCTATCAAAGCGAAATGCAGTTGCGGCGATTAAAGAGGAAAAACATGTGTAGGTTAGTGGGTCAATAGATGCCCCAACGGAGGACTGAAACGAGTGGGGCGGATTACAGCTTTGGCCTCCCTTTGGTCACATTAAGGGAGTTGTTGTGCGTTCTTCGAAAGCGACGGCTACGGTTTACTTTTAACTTTCAACGATGCCGGCCAAATTAATCGTGATAATGAATTAGTATTTCATGGCTAAATCATTTCAAAGATTTTAACGGTAGACATATCGCATTTTCACGAAAGCATCGAGATAAAGTGTTATCGTTTCAGTATAAACTGCAGAAATGAGAGGATAATTTTAAGGCGATCTCATTACTAAATGCGTCTAAAAGAGTTAATTTGAAGAGGGACACTTAAGAAGCATACAAGTATGAAATTCAATGGTGTCGGCCTTAACTTGGAAGTATTCCATAGCAAAAAGCAATTGCAAATAATTCAATTTATTTATACAAAACCACAAATTTAAACATACGACCCGGGTTTTCGCAGCGTAATATATTATTACATAACATTTTATTGTAAAAACATGTATAGCTTAAGGAAGGCATCTTAATAGCGTTTAAAGGATATGGAACTGAGCTTTCCTCACTGAAAATTATATCCAAATATGGTGATCCATATATGTTATGCCTTGACGTTCATTTGTACCTAATAAACATTATTAGCGATTCTAATAGAGCATCTACGAAAACTTATTCTTACTGTTCTTATTTTTACGGTATTATCTAGTTTATTAAACATTTAATTTTCAAATTACCATTTGGGATATATTTCTTGGGAGAAAAATCTTTGGGTGAAATGTTTCCTGTCTTTAGGTAAAACGTTCCCTGGGTGAATTGTCCTAGGACGAACTATGTTTAGGGCGAAACGTCTCATGGTAAGTCGTCTTTCTGGAAGAAATGATCTATGAACAATGCCTATGAGAGTGACATTGATAACAATATCGAAAAGAGAAATCAAAATAAGTTAAATTTTAATAGAAATCGATTTGTACAATTTTTGTAATTAAATGTATTAACATATTTTAACTTTCATTCCACCAAGTATCGCTTGATACCATTGATTTTACTTTTCTTTTGATAGAATAATTTAATTCTTTCCTCTGCAGAACCTCTTCGTTCATCATCTTATCTGCCTACCTTATGCCCAACAACCTCCTCAATACCCACATTCCAAAATATTCTATTCTTTTGCAGTCATTCTTAAGGAGAGTCCATTTTTCACAACCAAACACACTATGTCATGCACTTTATTACGATTTTTATGAAATTTATACCAATTTTACTTGTTAATACGTATTTTCAGCTTCTTCCTGAAACCTTTCGTTTTCATCCCTATTCTCACTCAGACTTCTTTCTCGCTTTTTCAGTCATACGTCATCTCTGTGCTTAGATGTATGTATGTACCTCCCTTATTGTCCTTTTCATCTCTTGTTCCCAGGCTTCTCCTAAAGCCGAACTGTTCTTCTGCTACATGTTCTTCTATTTTCCTAATCTGTCTTCCATTCCATATTTGAGCAATATCTTTGGCGCATGCGCAATGAGCCTAATCTTCCTACGTTCTTCACATTTCCTTTTCTAGTGGAATCATTTCTGTCCGTGGAAAATCCTGGGGCCATTTTCCACTTTTATATACTTCATCACATTAGATAGTTCAGTTAACTCATTCCATTCGTAATCAAAAATTTCATCAATTCCATCGAAATTTCATCCACACCAAGTGACCTCCCATCATTCATGTTCATCTTTGCTGCTGAACTTTATCCAAAATTAGTTCTTTTTCGACAATATTTTCTTTCATTAAATTCCTAATATATCTTTTATCGCTTTATCTCTCATTTGTTATACAGTTTCATCTAAAAATGCACATCAATCTGTCCTTTATTGCATATGATATTTGTTTTATCTGAATGACTGTAAATGGCGATTCGTGAATTCAAAGAAGTGTCTCTGATAGCAAACTTAGTCTAAGGGCGAATCAACCCTCTTGGGGTTTGGGCTTTGGCCCTGAGTGATTGCGCTATTTAGTTTCATTTTGATAACCGGAAACTCTCCACTTTGTGACTGTGTGAGCGTTTCCATTATCACCAATAAAATAACTCGAGAACGATACTTTAATTATTTTAGAATAGCATTCTATCTTCATTAAATCACCCAACTTCTACGAAGTAATATTCAAGTATTTTCGATAGTTAACTTAATCAGTTGATGCTTTGAACTTGACCAGCTAACGGCGCACTGCGTGAGGCGACCATCTCGAACTATATTCTTCCTCAGTCCGTCGCGAAGTGGGCATTTGCGTGGGCGACACCTGTTGCTTTCTTTTTGAGTGCCGCAGATCACGCATGGCGGCCACGTCGAAAGGGACACCGTCAAAGGGTGAACGCAGAATGTCTCCATAAAAAATTCACGGCGGAAGCAGTTTGTCAGCCTCGATTTCAATTATCGTCGCTGGCGGTGATGCACGCCTCCGCAGCACGAACCTTCACCTGATCAGTGCACGGCTTTGATTAGCAGCACCATTGGAGTGGAAACACGATATTTATAATTCATCGCTTTGCGGAGGGTGTACCATTCATACCTTCCAACGCTTGCATCTCATCTAACAAGGAAAGACGCTTTCTACCGCCAATTTGCAAATGGTGACTCTGAATGGAGGGAGTCTATGAGGGCAGGGAAAGACGAATAATGGAAGCTGGGGGTTAAGAAAAAGTAAGTGTTGTATCAGTATTAATTAAATGCCATACTTAGCGAAACGTAGTGGTCAGTAAACTCCTCAGCAGTCTGCTCCCCTTGATTATCTGAAAACATCTTTTTACAAGCATTTTCTATATTATCTTCTTGACCTGCAAAAGAGCTATACATTACCTTTGTTTTTTTTAAGTTTATATTGATTATACCCAATTATTTCTAAAAATCTTGAGCTGAAAGGGGGATGTTGTTAAGTCTATTGTTGAAGGAGTTAAAAGCTACTAGCTTAAGGGAAAAATAGTGATTGGAAGAGAAAGGGATGACATGATCAGTATGTGAAGGTTTACGAAAAATAAATAAATTAAATTTTTGTTCATAGCAGAGATAGTGAGATCAAGAAAGTTAAGGGAGTGGTTGGTCTCCAGCTCTTAGGTGAAATGAATGGAAGGATGGAAGGAATTGAGGAATGCTTGGTATTTATCTGTATGAAGGTACTGTCCCAAAAACAAAACAAATCGTCAACATACGTGTACTAACATTTCACATATTTTAACATTTCTGGAGCATTGAACAATATTGATTCAAGGTTGTACATGAAGATATCAGCGAAAATGGGTGATGAAGGCGACCCCATAAAAAAATCCCATCCCCTTTCTTTTAAGCTTCTTAACCCTTCGGTTTTTTACCTCATGCCCTGGACTCCTCCCCCGCCTTCCATCACCCTTGCCTTTACCTCCTACCTTTGCTGCTTGTATTTAAAGTTATCACCAGATGATGGCGATTAGTCGTCGATACCGGTCGTGTGTTATTTATTACTAGTAATTGCCCCCGTCAAGCATGACGGAACTTTATTTAGTTTAAAAATATAACTATTGTCGTATATATCTGCTTATCCGAAGCCAGAAATAGTCCGCCGTAAGATCATAATAACTAAATATATTTCTTACGATTATTTATAATATTTATTCTACTGTTTTCAAGTTATGAAAGCCTACTTTTCGTACGTTTCTTATAGAAAAATATAAGAACTGGTAATCCCCGTGTATTAATATGGTATAATTCATTAAATCGACATTCAACAATGGCCTTAGTCGTCAAAGGGATGGGTTGTTTATTTCTGAAAAACTTTACGACTTTTCCATGTATTTTGTCGAAGTTCTCGCAATTTCGAATTTATATAAATGTTTCACAACTAAAATAAGATTCTATGAATATTTTCCTTCTTTACGCAATTGTCTCAATTTCGTAGGACTATTGTTTCTAATTTAATTTTGTAAAAGAAACAACCTCTGCAGGTAACGAAAACCTATTTTACGTACATTTCTTATGGAAAAGTATACTAACTGATTATCTCCGTGCATTTATGTGGGATATCCCATGAAATCAATGAACAACAATTGCCTTGGTCGTCAAAGGGATGGGTTGTTTATTTCCGAAACATTTCACGAAATTTACGTCTATTTTATCAAAGTTCTCGCAATTTCGAATTTATATGAATGATTCACGACTGAAATAAGATTCTATGATTATTTTCCTTTCTTGTGACACTTGTCTCAATTTCGTAGAGCATTGTTTCTGATTTAATTTTGCAAAAGAAACAACCTCTGCAAGTCATGAAAACGTACTTTACGTTTATCTCATATGGAAACGTATTATGGGCTCCTGGGTTCGAACCCGGGCCTTTACAGAGATGAGAATAATTTGCCTGATGGGTTTCACCATCGTAGAATCACAATGCAGTTTGTTTCAGATCTCTAAGTCAAGCCGTTTCTGAGATAAAATCTAAGATAATTTTGAATTATCAATCATAATAAACGATTCATTTAGTTACATCCT
>KZ308288.1:1326164-1377745 GCA_000376725.2 Ladona fulva | reverse complement strand
GGCTTCATCTCATTCACAAAGTTAAAGTAGAATAATAGTCCAATAAAATCCATGAAGGTACAAATATGAGGACAATTGAACAATGATTGTTATTTAAGTTGTATAATATTGTTTTTCACTTGAAATTGGGCGATCTTGGACAATATAGACGTACATTTTGTAGCAAATTGTGGTTGTAAGCAACCCAACCCCCTGACGACCAAAGATATTGCTGAATTCGAGCTCATGCAATTTCTTATAATAATATACGGGTTAAGATGGCAGGGACAAAGCTAGAAGGAGTGTTTCTGAATCAGCTGGAATTTAAAAATGAGACTTATTCGTTACTTTGTCACTCTAAAGAAGACACGTCAAGGATTATTTTATGTTATAGTATTATAAGTTTTTGGCAATTTATCCGATACACATGGAACCCTCTATAGATTAATATCTTATGAATATTTTGGACATATAAAATGTTGATAGACACAATACACGCACTCTGGTTTAGAAGGGTAAAAAGTAAACAATACTGGGTATTCTTGTTTCTAAGAGTTGAACTAGGTCCCACCTTTGTTTGATGGGGAGTTTACCAGCTGGTGCTTAATATTTCGGATGAAATTGAGTTTAAGTTCCCTCCAATATCATTTCATTCCCGTTAATAACAGAGTATGTATCGATGGGGTTTATCAGAAGCGTTGTAATTTCGTACATTCACCGACTTGGTGATTAAAAACACGTCCCGGAAGAAAGGGACATTGTATTCGCGAGAAGAAAAAAGCAGCTCACTAACGAGCTCCCCTTAAGGAAAGCCGAGGCGGAATCGTTACAGTTTCGACGTTAAAAGAGCAGCCCAATCATCTTCACGCATCGTTTGTTCATTCTCTTTGGGAAAATAACGGCAGTCGACAGAGAAAAGGGAGCGCTCGTGTAATGACTCCACAAGGGGACAGAGCTGAAATAATAACGTCGCCATTTGCATATTCTGCTGGCACTTTTATTTCGCCTTATTATTTTCTATGACTATATAATAACAACGACACCAATGGTGCCATTCAAAGTTGAAGAATCGATTCTCGGAAAGGTGCGCTATTTTTAAGGTTGAAATTGAAGACTAATGGACAGGGCTTTAAAAAGACTAGGCTTCAAAATTCCCGATGGATAAATAGAACTCCCTGTAATGAAAGATTGAATTGTTTCCAAGAATAAAATTTCGCCGGAAATAAAATTCGTGGTATAATCATGTACCTGCACATATTTATGAATAATTTTCTATAAATTGAAAATAAAATTAGTATTGTTGCTTTAAAAATATTGTGTGGATTTTTCGTAAGATTTACTTTAATGTTGACGTAATGAAGAGAACGCAGGGCATAGGCTCGTCTATGTCTTTATTCTATATCTTTCTTTCCAGTACATGTATTTATTATTATCTTCTTCTTATGTTAATTTATGTAAATTTCATTTTCAATTAATTCAGTAATTCCTTCAATTGGTTGTCCTTCCGAGAAATCATGTCTTTATGAATGCGGAGAATAAACTTTTCTTTAACTTTTTATCAGTTGCGCGTTCTTACCAAATTTCTTTCGAAAATTGGTAAGAACGCGCAACTCACATAGACACGATCTGTAAGGAAAATTCTTGCTTTCAATGATTTCTATCAAAATGTAATTGATTATTAGATGAAATTTAATTTATTTATCAATGTGAATTTTTTTATTAAAATTCGATGCATGCAATCATAAATCTTACTTTCTAATTATAGATTTGTTTATACTGTCGCGTACATTCTATAATCAAGATTCAAAAAGAATTAGAATTAGAAGTTCAATTTCCAACGGATACTGGCAAATAATGAGATTGCTCCAATGAATGAGTAATGCACTGTCCTCTAATGGGTTGGTAAGCACTTATGTACGAAAATGGTTTATAAAATTTATCAAGATGCATTCAATTAAGTAAAACAATATCAAATGAATCCAACTTGTGGAGTATTACGTACGTGGTTAATTTTTGAAAGCTCACCTTAGCCTTTTAAGTTAATATCTTCTTTTACATTAGCTAATATCTTACAATTCGTCAATCGAAAGTTGATACAGACTGGGACGTATTTGCTGATACTTTAAGATGTGCCAGAAAAAGGCACAATTTCATTTAATGGAGATCGGCAAACACTATTGCGAATTCGTCTTTCTCTTGGGTGCTACTTGGTAAAGTATTTAAGTCGGAACTAGAAAAGTACCCGATATTATGAAGCCAAGATCACTGTCTACGTCTGGTCTTCGTTATTGTTTTCTGAGATAAGTTGCAGCAATTCCAATTTGTAAGCATTCCTGTTAATTGTGCCGAATTAAAAGTTCGAGAGAAGTTGACTAGAGTTCCTTTAGAATCTCAACATTTATTTTATGTTTGACGAAAATGTTTGTGGTATTGCAGGGAAAATATCCTTGAAAACACGAGATTCTGAAGGGACGACCCTTTAGAGCCTGTAAGAATAAATGGGAATACTGTAGTACCTGGATGAGAGTAAGTCCAAGGGACTTGCAATTTTTACTCGCTTTTAAAAGTTTCTCACTTTTCCAGTTTCTCACAGAGGTTCAGGAGCCGTTTCTCTCACCTATTGAGGGTTTCATAAATTTAGGTCTAATCTATGGGAGTGTTTTTTATCAGTGTGTTTTTTATCTATTCTACTAGGCACTTTTCGACGCAAGGAAATTCAGAAGCTCAGTTCCTCTTAGTATTTCCACGTCCCCCAAGGCACTTTATGGAGTCTTTGTCTTTTATGATCTTATGAAATGTGGACTTCGACAAGCTGAAATCACTAGACTCGGCTTTCTCTTATTGATGTTTCAACTTTCACTTATATAGGTTGTCGGGGGTGTAAACCACTGGGCTTGGCATCGATCTCACCAAATTATCTCGCTTATTCAGGACCCGCTTAACCGGATTCGACTGTCTATGAAAAGACGAATTTCCGTGTTCGACAATGAAGAGCATTGCTGGGAAAAGGAAGGATGAGTATTTTGAGGAAACGAGGCTCATAATTTACTTAACCTGAAAGGTAATAGTACGTAATGTGTGAGTTTATTATGATCTCAATGAAGCCGCGGGCTTTTCCCGTTAGATGTTGAACTTCAAATTTGGTAATATGAGTAGCATTAACAGTCATTTTTTATTCGGAACTCCTGTATCATGTTCTCCTATAGAAAAAATATGAGAAGAATGTCGAATTTAGCTAAAATTCGAGTGATTAAAGAACTTAGAATAGCCTATAGTAGTAGAGTATAGTACTTTCGCCTTCGGGAAAACCGGTCCCGGGTTCGATTCCCAGTGGGTGACAATTATGTTGATCAAATATCGTGAAAGATTGGGAAGCTGCATGATATTGGATGCAAACGGTTTGGGAAAGTCATTGCGCTTACCTGGGAGTGAATGAGCTAATTACGTGTCTCTCACGGTGAATGCCTCCTGTCTAGACGATATTCGACTGAAGGATAGTACTTCTGATTTAGGGTGATTATTTTAATCTGACGTATTCATGAATCTATTTTCAATGGCATTGAACCTCCGTAACGTTAATTCAGTGAAAAAAAATACCGAAAATATTTTAAAACCCTAAATAAATGGCTCCCTTTGAAGAAATATTTTCTCTGAGTTTTCATCAGGTGACATTTATATTATGATCAAATATGAATAAGAGAAAAATGTACTTTTCCTCGTCATCCTAAGAGCTTCACCTCAATGGCTCAACTCTTTGTGAATAATAAATTTCAAACAAAAAGTGTAACCGATCACGGCCCAAAAACCTCACCGCTTAATCTAGGTGCTTGCTTACAAATCCTATTAGTGAAGTTTTCTTTGGTAATGTAATATCAGCTGATAATTATTTCCTTACTTTAAAATTATGAATTTCTAGTTTCATTTAATAATATAGAGTGCCTATGTTAAATTTAATTGGCATATAAAGGTTAAGGAAATGCGTAAAACATGTGCTATTACACAATTTGATTCGTAAAAGTGAAGCGCAATCGGTGTTGAGGTGACAAATTCACCTCAACACCGTGGCCATTTACCAAATCTGGTCGTATGTTACTTTGATGGATCAAATTGTGGTGTAGTACAAGTACTGAGTTATTGACATGTATTCTGCTCCATCGAATAACACTTAAAATCTTTCAATTCATTTGTAATCTTCTCTTTTGCTGAAAGGAGTGGATGTATCTTCTCACGCTGGACACGCTCCATTCTACCTTCACGAGACCCCCTTCTGACATCAGAATACATTGAAATTGTAAATTAAATTGCTTTTCACTGCGATTGGAAAATTGGAATGTGAAACTGGGAGAGCGTGGGAGGAAAGGACGTAGGTGGAGGTGATGTTGGCGTTGAAAATCATCCCAGTCTTTCTTCTTTTTTGATGATGAAGTTGATTGGGTTAAAGGAGCGATTTCCGTCGACCGCGTCCTAAAATTATCATATGAAAGGAGTGATATCTGTAATCACAAAGGCACTCTATGGGATGCTTATTTTTCTATCGACGGCGAAACCGCTTCTACCGAAAGGAGTATTTTAGCAGCACAGTTATATTTCATTGTGTAAAATAGGAAAAGAAACTAAGTATATCTATAAAACTGTGTTTATTATTACATCTACGTCAACATAAATACCCGCGACTTCTCCTTGCATCTATTACTCCTATTTAATGCTCATTGACGGTTAGGCCAAAATAGCAGGGGGGTTTCATAATAACGATCACGTCTTCCTCAAATGTACCTTCTCTGCAAATAGCCTAGCCTAGCTTAGCTTCTGAAATACTCCTTTCAAGGATTCCCAGCCTGCATCTAGAAGCATTTCGTAACGTTGGATTTTTCATCGTCGCATTTTCAATCTTACTGTATCGCCCTGCGCTGCACTTTCTCGGTAACTAACTCGGTAACTAACGTGCCCGATGTTTTCTCAGCGTGTCAACGCTCTTAGGCTTACACAATTGAAATTAGGAATAAAAGTAAGTGATAAGGCATTAAAAATCTGAAATCTATTTAGAACATTTATTCAATAAGGTTTCTCAAGATTTTCGTAAGATATTCAATTTTCCTGCGATAGCACCTTCCCAACTAGCTGAATCGTAATGAATTTACGAATATGAAGTAAATATTAATTTCCACGCTTGAATTTATGATACAGATTTTCATGTCATTGAATTGATGTCTGATTCAACGCCTTCTTTGTTTGTCTTTTGGTTGCCAATTGCTTTCTTATGTTTGGTTTCCTTTTGAGTTTCTTTTTCTTGGCTAATTACAACATTCCTTGTTATCTTTGCCTCCCATTTTCAATTCCCACTGCGCATCCCATAAACCACAATGCAGCTCTTTCGACGTAATTAAGTAAACTTTTGTTTTGAGATCATAAAGGAGGCTATCAGGATTAAAAAGGGAAATATGAATGTGTGAAGGAATAAATCGGTGAAGCTATGATAGAACGGGAAATGAAGCTTCAAGCTAGAAAGAATAATTGGCTGATGTTGGAAATGGGATTTTAGTTAAATCTTTAGCTATGATTCAAACAGTAACCCAAGGAATACAGTATTAACTGACGGAGAATCTCTAAGAGCACACTGTCAGATCGGAAACTTGGTAAAAGTAAAATTGGTAGGGAAATAAGAGTTAAATTTTGGCATGCTGTTGCCACTCAAAGGTTTAACTCAGGCTGAATTTCCTTGGAATTTTTTTAAGCAGGCATATAGTGCAAGTGTCGTTTTTTTTAAACTTTCAATGGACAAAGAGATATAAAATACTTCTTAAGCCGTAAAGGGGGCATAAATTACTAAATAAGAACTCATCATTAATAATAACTCAAGAAAAGAATAGAGACTTGATTATAAATCCTTTGATATTCTATTGGTTTACACTTTATAGTTGCACGACAAAACTCTGTATAGGCTTAATGTAGAATTTAGTTTTGAATTGGAAGAGAACAGGTCATAGAACCACTTAACTCTATTAAGTAGAATAAATCTTCTGTGTTTGTCTGAATATAACTTCCTTTGCTATAGTACTTTTACCCTTTTATCATCCGCAATCTCCAATTAGTTTAAATTTCTAGGAAAATGAGAAATAATTTCTCCATTTAAGATGGTGTTTCAGTAAATTAAGGGCCGATAGCATCCCGGTTGATGTATTTTCCGGGAAGTTGCTTCGTTACCTTAAAATTATAAATTCCTTTTTAATTATGAATAAAGAGGCCACGTAGGAGTTGGAGTCTTTATTGATGCGCTGTGTTTAAAGTCTTCGACCCAATAAAATTAGATTAAACAGGAAATAAATTTTCCTCAGTTTTCCTTTGTCTTAGCAATTGATTTTCTCAAGCATATGTCCTTAATCCTAATGAAATGTTAATTCTCTCTAAAATGATTAAAAAGCTCAAGTAAGTGTCGCAGAGATTCATTGAATATTTCTGATGGAATGGAAATAGGGGAATAATATTTTTCTTCACTGAGACAGCTGAGATATAATTAATTCGCCAAGAGCTGCTTGCGAATTGGCTAATTCGCTTTTCGCTGAGATATCATACATATAAAAAGCAAATGTCTGTCCGTCTGTCTGTCCCCCTATTTATCTCAGAAACAGCTTGACTTAGAGATGTGAAACAAACTGCATCGATTTTCTACGATGAAACCCCCAGGAAAACTATTCTCATCTCCGTAAAGGTTCGAACCCAGGAGCACAAAATACGTTTCCATAAGAGATGTACGTAAATTACGTTTCATGACTTGCAGAGGTAGTTTCTTTTACAAAATTAAATTAGAAGCAATAGTCCTACGATTTTGAAACAAGTGTCACAAGAAAGGGAAATTATCATAGATTTTAAACGTGAAATATTGATATTGATCCGAACTTTCAAGGATTTTGATGAAATACATTCATAACAAATTTCATAAAATTTTTGGGACATAAACAACCCATNATATATTGAGTTATTATGATCTTACGGCAGAATTTTTTTGTCCTTTTGGAGGATTTTTTTGTCCTTTTTGTCCTCCTTGTGGAGGATCACATATATACGATAATAGTTAATTTTCAAACTAAATTAAGTCCCGTAATGCTTTACTAGTAATTTATGCGTTTAATGCATTTACTAGTAATTTATAATATATAAAATATCGGCTGCAGTGGTGAGGTAGTTAGCGTGCCAAGGCCACAATCCCTGGTTCCTAGTTGAGTCGTTGCTTATCGGATTTTTTCGCTTATGGAATGGTTGTGGACAATGATATTAACTATGAAAATGGATCCTAAGCTTAAACAGATGTGAAAAATGGCGCCATGACTTGAACTCGAACCCAGGTCTTCCACTTTCCGGGCAGTGTATGGTAGTTCAGTGGTTAGAATACCTGCTAGGGAAGTGGGAGACCTTGATTCGAGTCCCAGTCATGTCGCTATTTTTCGCATGTTTATCCTTGGATTTTAAAGCACACATCTCAATGCGCAAAGTAAACACTTAATCCTCTTCCTTATTGAAATGGATGTAATTGAGGACTTCCTGTTTCCATTAAAAAGTTATTATTATTCTCGTACTTAGAGAACGCTCTCTTGTTTGGAATGAAAATCATGGAGTTTAACGATTGCAATCTGTTGATGAATCCGTAAGTCATATCGACTAATGGAATCGTTTGTTTGTGCGTATTTTCGAATAAAATTCGATAATCAGAGAATTCTGAGACAGAGAGAATCACACAAATTTTGAAAGCCATTCATTAAGCCTTGACCTGATAGAAGGCGATTTTGTACCCTCATCATCGTCCTGGGTTCATTCAGGATTCAGGATTCATCTGGGTTCATTCAGAATTCGGGAGTCTCTGTCATGAGATATCGATGTAACGTGAGTTTGAATTGCTGCAGGGTTTGTTTCTTTACGCAGTATCTAACAAGGGTAGCAGACGATGCTCTTCCCATAGGAGTATTGTGAACATCTTGGTATATACAACTAGAATTTGAGAACATGCTCAAAATTAGTGAACGCCTGTATATTTCTAACACCGTTCCTATGGTGAAAATTGGTGAAGTAGAGTATTTTTTAAAGTTACGTTGGTAACTTCGTTCGTAAGAAATAAGCGGTTTGGAACAGTTTCTGAGCTAAGACTACACGGCTGCCTTCCCAATGAATAACATATTATTGGGCCTTCGGATAGCCACGTGGGTGCCGCGTTGGAATTTGGTGGAAGCGGTTCCGGTTTCGATTCCTGGTGGGAACTCACGTGCGAAATTACCTAATATCGAAGCATTTTTAAAATCACCACTATTACTAACATATCATGCAAACATAATGCAAACAACCGCTTGAGCCGTGACTTGCTGGTAGGACTTCATGAAGGAACAAAGAAAAACTTAAATTCTTCAAACCACAATATTGTGTTAGTGCTCCTTTGGTAAACTTTATACGTTAGAATGCAACGATACTTGCTCATTTTGCTGTTATCGCGGTGTTTCCTATCAATAAAATTCCCGTGAATGACTGAATTAAGTTAGAATCCTGGAAAAAACGATTTAGAGATGTTGTGCATCTTCTTCTTTTGGACTTAAATAATTTAGAGCCAAGGAAAAGTAACTC
Source organism: Ladona fulva (assembly GCA_000376725.2). Lineage (NCBI taxonomy): Eukaryota > Metazoa > Arthropoda > Insecta > Odonata > Libellulidae > Ladona > Ladona fulva. The sequence goes on along the minus strand of KZ308288.1, from coordinate 1,369,162 downwards.
ACATTTTTAAAAATTTCGCATCCATGTTATACAGCTAGAAATTTAATGGGAATTTATGAAATATAAACCAATGGATTCAGAAGAATAACGACTTATTTGGTTCTAAAATGTAATTCCTCACGATATTGGTCATCGACTAGATAAAAATCAATTCTAAAATTTTGAAGGCCTCTTGTTCTCAAATTCTAATGCATAACTAATCATAACCATTAAATGTATAGTTGTTCCATCACTTTCTAATATTCACTTGTTAAACTTATACACGCTATTTTCATACGAATAGATCAGAACTGAAGGAGAAAGAATTCATTTTTTTCAATCGCATGAAAATCATGTCTTAATCAATATTTGCTTTTGTCCTAGAATACCTTTACTTGGTATTCAAAGATCTTTTCAAAAACGGGAATTATGAACAAAGTTGCTTACATCCATTACCATAGGGTTGAATTATTAACTCAAAGGCTAACCAACGGGACAATATGCCCAATCCGATCCGTTGACACGAATCATGTCAACTGCTGTGAAATACGATTTGCGGGTTAGGACCCAAAGTCCATTAAGGCGTTTCCAGTGTTCCAAGTGAGTGATGACCAAAACGGCAGATGTCGTGCGTGCCTCGGAAGACGCTCGAGTAAGGATTAGCAGACAGGATTGCTCTTCGGCTTATCTACGTTAGGGCACACTGCTGCCCATGACGTCATGAGGATTATTACGGTTTGCCAACGGATCTATTAAGAGGATGTTGGTTTGATGACTTAATGGTTTCCTGAGCACCAATTATATATGGCATCCATATCCATGACATATAACTCCTCCCGAAATTTTCTGTTTCTACTAATGAGTTGAATGTTACGTCACGTTAACAAGTAATTAACGTAAACTGTAATTGGAATTTTCCCGTACCGTTTTCATATGAGTTACTGTTATCAGGATGGCCGATATTCATCAAGAGCTGAAAATTAACTATCTGTTATCCTTGAGTCTATGGGTTCTTCGTGTGTGACCTGTTTCTTTAATCATCGACTGAACGCGATGGCTACAGTACTAGAGTGAATGGTATTTGTCTGCCCTTTTATAAATATTGATCAAATTCTTCAAGAAGAATTAGGGAAATAGGAGATAGAACTGGCCCCTTTTAAAGGCTCTCGTCTATAACGGATGATACACTACTGTAAAAATAATAGAAATAGACTGAAGGCGCATGTAACTGTAACCCAACTGCAACAACCAAAAGGCTCTTTGATATCAGAGATACCAATTTATTTTTGAACATGTTGCCAAAGGCACTCTGAGAAGTAGCCACTATACTCTGATAAGAACCACTAAATTGGAAACTATACTTGGTACGTGTGCAGATGAGGCTGTAGTTGGGCAAATATTGTCAAATACAGAGATCCACACAATTCAATCTTATGTATCAATAAACTGTTAGTTTTTACCAGGCTTAATAAACACCTCCTTTGAATTAATATTGACCTTATAAAGTAAATCACTAGAAATATTTAAACCATTTTTTACGGAGGAATCCATAGAAAACCTCATCTAAAAGTAATTGAAATACTTCGAATATCGATGAAGTAATGATCTACTAATGATCCTACTCAAAGAGCTTATGTTCTTGAGGTTGATTTATTACTTATGCCACTTATTACTCTTATTGACAAAAACTTCCTGATATTGTTCATCAGAAACATTTCTCTCACTACATTAAATAAAGCACAACGACGAGAACGATAAATGTGTTAGAATAACAGAATTACAAGCTATTGTTATGAATTACGATTTTTGCGAGAAGTAACGAGATTTTGACGACTTTCAAGTCTTTAATAGTGCATTTTAATAGAATAATCACCGATGGCTCTTGTATTATCAGTTAATGTTAGAATCTCACGATTTTCAGTCTTTAAATATGGTGGAGAAAGCTCGTTAGTATTTAAATTTGGTTAAAGAAAGATAATTCTCAACGAATGTTCATTAAGTAATGAAAGTTAAAATACTGTTATAAAATCCTAAGCACTGGAATAAGATATTTTTATACCACTTTAAGATTTAGCCAAAGGTATATTTTATGATTTTAAATCATTTAATAAGTTATAGTACTCTAAATAAGGTATGTACATCTAACTATCATAAAGGTAACACTTATCAAATATTTAACCTTACTAAACAATGTATGATGCAATTGGAATGAATTGAAATGATGTCTTAGTCCCGATATCGGTTCGAACACTATTCCAAATACACTGATGAGCCAATTACTTTCAAGAGAGAGAATTTCCCTTCTTGAAAGAGAGATTTTTAAGAGGATTCCAAAATAGAGAAGGCCTTAATTGGTTCCACAGATTCTTCTTGTTTGTCTGGAAATGCAAAATCCGATAATAGGTTTGTAGTTAACACATTAAGCACCCTTATTAAGATGCGGTTTAAGAAGCAACACCTGCGTTGCATCGAAGTTTGCAAAGAATGACGTTAAACTTGGAAAATCTCGGAGAGCAAAGGAAGCAGCTGATGTAATGCTCAATTTCCGGATGAAAATTCTCTTTGAATTCCTTTTAGGTAGGTACTTGCTTCTAAATCAAAGTTACATTCTAGAGTATTAACATAAATCAATATTTACTGTTACTCTATATATTAAATATAAAATATTTTAATTGATATAACTGGTGTTTATATATTAATTTTGAATTATACATTAATAGAAATTGAAACAAAGACTTTCTACGGTTTCACAAAAGAAGATTTTATTTGAGCAATTAGATTCCACTCACACAGTTATCATTAGACTCTTAAGAGAAAGTGACAAACAACGTAAAATTAAATTAAATGACAAAAGAAAGGCGAGGCAAAAGAGTAATTCTGATTCCACGCCTTTCTTTTGTTAGATTACCTTATTTCACGTTGTTTGTCACTTTCCCTTTAGAGCCGAATGATGACTATGCGAGTCGAAACTAGTTGCTCAAATAAAATCCTATTTTGTGATACTATACGAAATTTTCCTGTTGTAATTCCAGAGGTGGAGTTTCAACAACGGCTTCGGTATTTGATTATAAATATGGATTAATATATTGAACTGCTTTTCCTAAAACATACGACACACGTAAGGCAAACTTCTATGAAATGAAATTTCAGAGGAGAAGCGCAATCGTCCCCAAAGCCATAGCAACTGCATCAAAAACTCTTTAGGCACTTTCTGACTTTTCCTTCTTTGATCCTTACCTTTCTTGCCCAATTTCGCCAATAATGTCATGTATTCGTGAACGTCGTAGGGCTAGAAATAGACAAATCCAATTATCAAATGCAAAAGAGACGAAATATTGGCAATCTATGAAACGGAGAGATGTTAATGAGAGTAATACTGTTCCAGATACTGATAAAGAGCGTCGGATATGCTTGCTGCTAGAAATGTTCATATGGTCCGTCTTTTCCTAGCCATGCATAGTTCATTAGAATGGAGAGCTGAAGAAAATATTGTGTAAGTGAACAAAAGAAAATGTCAAAGAATAAGTATTAGCTAAAACCCGACATCGTTAGATTTAGGATAAGGAGGAGTTGGGCCAATTTATAATTTTATTGTTGTCAGTGTGGGGTTTTATGAGATATTCTCATTTTCTTTGAGATATTCCATCGAATGGATGAATCAGGATGCTGAGTGAGGGATGGCTAACTCATGACGCGTTTGCAGGTAGTAACGCGTTACAGTATATAAAGATTGCAAATTGGAAAATAAGGAAGATAGCCGATGTTTATCAGCGATTCTTCCACGCATTATATTCTGAGAAAACCCTTATGTTTTATATGCAAACCGAAGTTCGTCAATCAATTTTCCTTAAATCCGTTTTCCTTCGATGGATTATCAATATAGTAGCACGAATTTTACAATTCACGTTGCGTAGTTGCCAAGTTCAAAGTTGCCATGTTTTAGGAGAAAGAAATGTAACGAGAAATTTAAATTAGAGAAATTTGCTTAATGTCCCTGAGTTTTACAGTATCTACATCTCATTTAAGTGTTTCCTTTATACAGACATGTACGCACCGAGACCCTCTATTAAAGCAATTGAAGCGCGTATTTGAAATACTCTGTGTCATGGAATGGGATGATTTATTGAGGCAGATTATCAAGAATCAACAGTAGTCTCAATTCAATGCTCTGTATGATTGGATTTCCCGAGTAACGGCTTGGAAACACGTATCTTCACTTCTATTGAGAATCTAGAGATATCCAAAACGTAACCACACCTTTACGACTTGCTTGGTTAATTTTTTTTCCGTTTACTTCTCCAAAATTGTTACCTTCCACACACTGACCCTATCTAATAAATATTTATCTCTCTTTGATAACTTTGCTGAACAAGATGAGGTTAGATATATCTATGCGGATTGACTTCAGTGTTTTCACAAGGTGGAATGATGATAAGAATCGTTAGAAGAGTTTTTTAAATCCTAGGTTAAAAATGTTTACAAAAGGAAGCTAAGCAAAGAAACCTTAACAGTGTGGACTAGAGAAATGATTAAACATTGTTATGTACTTTTCAAACTTCCTGTTTCGAACAAATACGATCTTCACCAGTTTCTAATCAGGGATTTGTATACTATATGCTACTAGTACTATATACAACTACTACTATGTACAAATACTCCCCTCTGTTGTATATAAGGAACTCAACGGTGTTACAAATTCAGTGCCATTAATATTATTAATAAGAGAGACTAGAAGAAGTGATTGAGTGCATCCTCAATCATACGCCTGAATTTGGTCAGTTGCGCAAGTATGTAGAGGTATATATAAAGTAAAACGTCGAATATGATCTCTTTGTTCTAGTGCTCCATATTGTGGCACCATTCACCGCCAGAGATCCTCATCGAGGCGGTCGACTCGCCTTATCTTTGGGTTTTGAGATGGTTTTGTTGAGTCTTTGGTTGGTTCCACTATGTAGTGCGCCACCTGCTTTGCTCTTAGAGCATCCCGAAAACTGAGTGGGATTGACGTGGCATGTTAGTTCATTGGTTAGAATACTTGCCTGGAAAGTGGAAAGCCTTGGTTCAAGTCCCAGTCATGTCGCTATTTTTCGCTTATTTATTCTTATGTTTAAAGTTGCACATCTCAATGAGGTAAAGTTCACACCTTCCTTCGTACTACATTAAAAAGATTTTAATTAGAAAGTCGATACAAACATAGCTGTGTATTAAAAGCACATTCCGGTATAATTTTGCGTGCGATTTGATATAACACAATTTAATGATGCTCTCGGATAAAACACGATGGGAATGGGATATAAATACTTTGTGCGGAATTAACCTCGCAATTGTCATTCATTCATGCAGAACATAAAGAGCCATCCATTTCCATTTAAGGTCGTGTCGATCATCTTCTGCATTTGCACGAAAATATTTGACCTTCGATTTTTCGACAGAATCGCGAAATCATGCAGAATCGACGCTTTAGATTCAAAGTGGCAGTAACAGGCCGCTGTATTGCCAATCATAAAGCCCTTTGTCTGCCTTCTCTCCCGTCCGATCCCCATTGAGTACTCCAGTATGCTCTGCCTAAACCCCCTGCTAATGCCATTTAGGGGTCGCTTCCCTCATGAATTATTCCGAAGATCGGGGTTGATCCTGGGCGAGACATTGGTCGCTCCTGTTTTGGGGACCATCGAGCCGATGCTGACCTCTCCTCTCAAACAGGGAAACTTCCGAAAAGAATTTCCTTCCTTTGTTCCCTCCCTTATTCCCTAAATTCAATGTCCGAGACAGGAATGTAGAGATTCTTTTGATCGGGAATGCACGAATTAAGGCTGCAAAGTTTTCCCGTGACTTCTTCGCCTCGTATGCCGTTAAATCACTTCACTTCAAAAGGCCATAACGAGATCGACCCGAATGCCACCGAAGTTTTCTGCTTTTGCTCGGCCGTTTAATAGGTCGGCGAAGAGTTTTCAACAGCATAATTTATTAATGATTTTTAAAGCGATAAACTGATTTATTGAAGTTATTTGAAATGGTATTTTTCGATCTGAAATGCAATTTATTTCTTCTGCAGATTTATTTATAATCCCGGAGTATCCCTGGATATAAAAGTATTTAAAAACCATTAGTTGTAACGGGAAGAATAGAAAGAAAAATCGAAATTATACGTCAATATTACTCGTTATTACTGCTAAGGTCACCCGTTTTAAATATATAGCTTCATTAAACGTCTTAAATGCTACTTATAAAACAATTTAGTCAATTTTCATATCGTGCTTCATTATTATATTTCTCCTATGAAACTCCACATATTTATAACTTTCTTTATCATCAAAATTTTTCTTACTCAATGACGAGAGAATCATATTTGAAGCTGTTTTTCATACAAATATGCCTGCAATCTTTGGATTGAGAAGATATAGTCCAAAGCTCGCACTTTATTTTTCGTTATGGTAAATACAGCATGGAAATTGTCTAAATTCAAAGTTCATTTTGTGTCACTGCTCATTATTTAAGTCTTCAAGTTGCAGGCTGGGAATCTCCATAAGAAGAAGATTTTTTAAAGTTCTTAATTTACTTAATAAGTTCAGAGAAGTTACGTTTTTAGAAGATGTAGCCGATATTCTGTATAGCCGATGCGTCCTCCTTGTCACAAGGGCAATTCTGTTACTGCAAAAAAAGAGTAAATATGCTAAAACTAGTCATTTCAAGAATGAGTTTTTTTCCGCGAATGATACGCAAAAGTCATCGATTGGGGAAATATACTCATAGTGCATACACTCCTTGCCATACACCTAAAAGCGGCTTGCAAGGTACATACGTAGATGTAGATGCCTACTAACCCATTTTCGTTGTTGAGATGGGGATGACATAAACATTACCTAGGACTCAGTAATGACATCTTTAGAAAATATGTGTTCAACACTACAAGAAAAATTTCAATACTTCAAGTCCTTATCGAAATTTAAAGCTTTTCGATATCCAGTCCTCTACTTATGGACGGACACCCTTCCCGTACTCCTGCGTGTACCAAATAAATTGTATCCAGACTTCAAATTGGAAACATTTATAAACCATTACCGTTCAATGAACAAAAGCAGAGTTACTTTTAAATCGACTTTGCTATCTGCGCTTATACTATCATTTGCAATATATCGTGTGTTTTTCAGCGAGTCTACTTACGAAATGCATACAGCATCGGTCGATTCCCCTTTTCTTGGGGAAACAATTATATGTGTGGACAACTGGTGGAACCACACTGGAGGGAATAATAACTGGTGGAAATACCCTTAGAATTCCTAACTGCCATCAGTTTAACAAATGAACGATGATAATTGGCATTTTGTTATTGCTCTCTTCGTGGTTTATTGCCATTCCATACAGCATACGTCATTATGTGTACCCGAATTCCGAAACCGAGAACATTTTTCCAACGGAGGAGAGGGATCTCTCACAATGACTTACTCTGCGTCATCCGTTTTGGGGAAATTCTTCTACGTACTAGATTTTCCATACAGGGGCTTAGCCAGGATTTGTCCATTGGGGGGTTTAGTGCCATGGAGTAAACAATGCATTGTCTACAATCAAGGAGCAGGAATACCGTCGCCCAAAATCTAAATAACCTGAAAATATAGACTGATTTATTTTATCATGTATGCCCTGTAAATCTCCACCAATGTTTGCGTGGCATAATTTCGAGTGGCCATTCTCTCACACGCCTTCGTTTATCGTTGGCTCGGTTCTAATGGTGGGGAGGTTGAACCCTCAAACCAACCCATTGGCTACGCTTCCGTTTCCACAAATTTTTGAGACCGTTTGTTCATTGATGACCCTCGTAGTCAATATTTGTTTCGTAAAATTGCACAAGTTTCGTTCAAAATCTTCAATAAATATAGGCAATTTTCCAAAAAATATCACTTAGTGCTGTTGGTACTCCTAAATGAATAAGGGTACTGATGGCCTTAACTGGGGATTTCTGTTCGAGTCATCGTTATCCAAGATTGTTTATTTTAAAAGCATGGACTTGTGATGCCGCTTGAGGCTCAATCTCCACCAAAAAGTATCAGAAGAGTGTAAAAGTTCCAAGAGATATTATTGGAGGGTAATTACTCTCTTTATTCCCCCACCCCCAATTGTCTAACGTTACATTTACATTAGTACCCCGCAAGCTGCCGTATGGTAGGGGTGGTGTTAATTCTCCAAGATTCTCCAAGATGTCGTTAACTTTGCAGCATTTCCAGCCTTGAGATGTTGAATAAGAAATGCTGTAAGGTATTGGGAGAATAGGTCTCGGGGACTTTTAACGAACTTGAGACAAATCTGGATGAGGTAAAGTATAATTTCAAAGGATATAGTGTATATAGAGATTTTTCATTGCCCCGCTGCGTTAGCCGATGTCTACTTTGAGCCTCGAAAATACAGAATGAAATGGTTAACCCATCATAAATCTACGAAATAAATTTTTTTTCTATGATGGATCTAACAATGGGCTGCCACCAGACGCAGAATCTACGAGCAGTTTCGAAACAATGATAATAAATAATAGAGGCCTTGGCGGTTAAGGCTATCTTTGTTTCGCTGGGTCCAATCCCCATCTACGGAGGCTCGCCCGGCCGGAATTTTTCGGGTATTTGAGGCCTCAGGTCGACTCAACTTATGAAAATGAGAACCAGAGAAAAATTTCTGGGTAATAATGGGCAGTTAAAGCGTAGAGCTAGCCACGCAGCCTTCTTTTATGCCGTAACATTAGCATCTCAAACCTTCCATCAACCAATAATTTTTCCTTAGGTGCGATTTTCTTTCGCGATATGACGGATAGAGACCGCGTCGATTCAATACCGAACAGGCAAAATATCGTCATAAGGAGAAATAGAAACCACCAAAGCAAAAGAAGAAACAAAGAAAGCGAGTGTCGAGAGAGATTGGGAGGGCGTGGCGTCCAAGGATTTTATAAGGAAACGCCCTTAAATGGGTACGCTCATTAAGGTTAAGACATTGAAGAGGAGACGGTGTATGGCTGGTGTTAATGGGCCCGTGTCTTCTGCTCGGAGTGCGTGAGACTTAACGAGGGGATGAGAGACAACTCATCCGCTTCTTCCTTCGCTGGATGAGTGTGAGACAGAACCTAGCCCTCCTTTTTGGTCTTCGAAGAAGGGGAGGGAGGTTTCCATTCCAACCTCCGCAAACTTTAAGTAAACCGAAATAAAATCACCTTCTCATTCCCATATTATTAATTCTTGACTTAATCGCAGATAAATGATATGAGAAACCGGGTCGATGCAGTTCAATTTTGTTCGTATTTCATAGGAGTGAAATGTGGAATCAGAATCTCACCTGGTTGGGAACCCGAGAATATTTTATACGACCAATTCGCCAGGAAAGCTTAAAATCCTTCTTTAATACTTTGGGTTGTTTTAGCATAAAATGAAGTATTACTTATGATAATGGTTATTTAACTGCAGAAAGATTTCGTGGTTAGTATCTTTGGAATTCGTTTCTATCTGAATAAAGGTAAAAATTTAATTGAATTTAAGTTCTAACCGGTTTGATGATAACTGATTCGTAAGCCTGAATATTGCTATAACTAGCCAAATCTAGTCGCCAACGAACTATATATATTGTGGATTAGTAAACTGTAAACTTAGTTTTCCTTTGTTCAAAACCGTGTTTTATTCAACAATTCCTTGTGATGTCATCAAGATTTCAGAAAGTGACGGCCTCCTCCGTGAATTTTAATTGATTCCCTAATTTCCAATCAGCCGAAGTGAGGCCTCCGGATACCATACGCATTCTCCATGAGAGAAAGCGATCCAGGGTTTGATCGCCTGTGGAATTGCTCGAGAAAAGCTGTCGAAGTATATTAATAAATCACATTTTAAAGCGTCTATATTGGTATGGTTGGGCCATGTACTCTTTATTGCCTTAATTTTTGCGTGTTAAACTCGGCATCGATCCTTGTTATCGCTGATAATATACGATGCTAAACTACGGAATTAATTTTATATGTATCTGTACTGAAATATTCTCTGCTGTCTGACTTCAAGCTTTGACCTTTGCTCTGAATAAACGGATCAAAGTTAAAGATTAGATTATAGAGTTTTCAAAAGTGCTTCGCAAATGCCTTTCTCAAGTGGAAATCGCTCATAAAATTTCATTGCATCGGAGAGAAAACTCATTTCAAGTTTTAAAGAGACATTAGTAGAGATATATTATTTCTAACTTCAATTACCAAAATATTGAAAATAGAAATTAATTAAGCAAGATTCGTGTAAGAATTCAACTGGGTTGCTGAGATAGCTAGCAAAAATAATATTCTTTGCATTGATTACATTTTACTATGTAAATAACAAACACAATATCTTCGTATTTTTCCACAGAATATGTGTATATTATTCTGTGGAACACATACACATATTCTCTGGAAAAATATACAGCTTCACTGTCTTTTATGATGTCTTTCCACGAAGTCCCGCCTTCCACCATCCATTACACTGTATGTCTAAGTACTGAAATGATTTCTATTAGTGAATATTATAATATAAATCTGTGAAATACTAGTGACAATAATTAAGTATATTTGATGTATCATCATGAAGCTTTCTTTTTACAGTTATTACTAAATGTCGTCAGTAACGTCACGAGCAGACTTAATGTTTTGTTTTTTTTGCTTTGAAATATCTCGGCATACTACCATCAAAGACTCCTCAATAGAATGATGCCAAAAATACATACCTACCCACTTCAATTGCACGAAAAAATTGTTTAAAAGATACTTATTATTATTCATTTGACATGACGCTCATGTACGATTATGCAAGTTTACATAGGTTTATGTGCATTATGATGCATCCGATTTTCCATCGACCGTGCCAAACTTCTTTTACCATGTACTGCAATTTATCAGAGTTTTAGAATAATGTGATTTACTGATGCCTGCAGAGATAATTCGTCTAGCTTTGACACTACTATTTCACCACTCATTGAAACATTTACGGTTGAGTTATAATAATGAAAAATAATGTTCCGGCGTTGCTCGTGATTCGCTAGGGGGCCGCTGATTAGATAAATAATAAATAATGATAACAATAAATAAATGATACCAATAAATAATGATAGTGATAATAAAAAGAATTGATTAAAATAGAACTCCATTCACCTACAATATTATTATTACATACTCCATAGCGTAATATAGTATTATTATTCAAGGAATGTTATAAAACAATGATCGTAATTAGAAACAGACATCCCATTCTATTACTATCTGCCTTCTTTCAAAAACAACGGAACCAACAAAACGATGACAGAGTTGTGTTCTTTGAAAATTTTGCGGTAAAATTGGATGAGAAAGTGAGCCTAAAGAGCCGCTTTAAATGTTCTCACTCCATCATCTCATCATCTCGTGGGAAAGGGGGAAAAGGTATATTTTCCTTCCTGTAAGCTTGTGATAAGTCATTCGGCAAAGATAGGGGAGAAACGAAAGAAGCGGAGGGGAAATAACGCGTATTTGGAGACGTGATCAAGTTCTTATCTTAATGACTGAATTATGAGTGTATAGGTGACGGTGAAGGTGAAAAAGATACGGCGGACATTAAATGCCTGAGAACGATGGCTGCTGGGGACGTTTGCTTAGAAGCCTTCCGGAGGAAGAATTTAAGAAACTAATATTTGCAGAGAGAGAACGTATCGCATTCTGAATCATTAAACTCGAGGGCTTCAGCTTTCCGACGCATGCAGGGTGGCTGTTTTATTTTAACGTCTTCTTACATACATGGCTTGCCGCTTGTCAGCTCTTCATCAGTCCTTTTTCCTGATGGTTCATTGCCGCATGTCGTTAATCGTATCGTAAATATTACTTATATTTGCAACAAGTCTTATTTTTCGTTTCTTGGAAAAGGTAATAATTTCAGGAGTTATTTTGGTGGAATTGTGGCTCTAAAGAAAGAAAATCTCACATTGTAAATTCCACATACAAGATTGAATGACGACGACCAAGGTTTCGATTCGGTGCTTCAGCTCTGATGGTGATTATATCCTGATGATGTTGCACCGCAACGAAACCCACATCTACATAAGTACCCTGCAAGCTGCCCTTCGGCGTGTGGCAGGGGGAAAAACCTAGGTCGTCGTCATTCAAGCTTGTATGTGGAATTTACAATGTGAGGTTTTCTTTCTTTGGTGTTCATTTATAAGGTTTTTCTACATTACATATTGGTCAAACGAATTCGAGAGAGCTCATTATATTCTCTAGGTCATTGGTGCCCAAACTCTATTTCTTGGGCAGCCACATAGCACATTACTCGCACAATATTACTCCGAATGAGTTAAGAATCACGGACAGTTTATAAGCAAGTTAATGTTCATGGATATTTGTAAAAATTTTCTCATTTACGGATTAAAAATTAATTGGTTTACTAATATTTTCGTAAGACGGATTTCTCCAGTAGGTTTTTGTAGGGATTGTAGGCGCCACTGATGTAGATGTACTGCCGTGATGTACAAATCAGTTAAGTGGGTTTACCTTGAATCGTAATCTTCTTTTTTAGAACGATTTCCATCTTATTTTAGAAAGCACCTTGGCGATGCTTTTACCGTGGCTTAACAGCGCATTTCATCGGAACTTTTCTACACTACAAATACAACTGTAGGGCATCATAACCTGTATGCAGTAAGTTCGCAGTAGTAGTATTAGTATTGTTAAAAGTGCTTCGACAGCTTAGGTCATTTCGCACGTAGGCCTCCACCGGGAATCGAACCCGGGACCGCTTTCACCGAAGTCGAACGCGTTGCCCACTTGGCTATACGGAGGCCCCTCCAAAGTTCGCATTTGATCTAATAAGCACACTCGAGCTACGCTCGAAATTTCTCTAACACTCCTATAAAAATCCTCTGTCGACGTAAGCGAGATGCGAGCTTCTTAACATTTTCCCTTAGCTGAGGGAAATCAAGGCTGAAATTGTTTCCTTGCAAACTGCCGAGCATATATCTCGACATTATTGAAACTAAAGACAAAAGCGCATATGCATTATTCGTATTATAGTGTGAGTGAACATGAAAGTGTGTACTTAAGGAAGTCGTCATATATTGTATTCCTGATAAAGTAGCACCTTCACTTCCACTTCGCTGACTAAGGTCTCTTGAGCTGACTTAGCTCTTGATCGATATCTGATTATACTATATGAATCTTTGTAGATTTAAATATCATCATATACTGTGAGATAAATATGAGATAAAGGCGAATTCAACGTCGATATTGTCCTATTCTTCCGGTATCTTCTTGTTTATGGCTGATTTTGCAGATTTTCTTTAATGTGTTATTTTCTTCTTTTGTCTCATTTATCCTTTCACCTGTAACGGGTGTTTCATCTCTGATTCTTTACTGCTTTACTCTTTCGCTTTTGTCATTGTCCTTACTTTGATTCCCCAGAGAAAGTTCGTTTCTGTCTTAACTTCATAAATCCACTCTTCTTCCCTCTTCCTTTTCTTACTAATACCAGAAATCAATTTTCTCTGAGTATATTTACGCTTTAGCACAATATCTCGATCTTCTTGCAGCTCAAATATGAGCAAAATTACGGAATTCATCAGTTTTTTGTCTGTTCTGAGAAATGTCTCTTTTTAAGTGCTCCCACCTCGTCTTTTGCTGCCTCTAGGTCCTTTGTTCTTTTCATCATTAATTCAAGCAAAAGGAAGCATTTTTATATCTCTATATTTATATTTGCTTTTACATTTGCAATATAGTTACCTGTTTTGTATTATAATTCTCCTCAAGACACACCTTTATTATTTCAACAATATTAGAAAATTACTAATAGTTTAGTTTACCCAATTATATTAATTTTTATAGGGATTTGCCTTATCTTAGGTCTAAATAAAATTTATTTTGAATTCCAAACGAGGTAGAAATAAATATTCTTTAAGCTTTCAAGCTTGCCTTCTAATCGGTTTATTTTAACCCGCATAAGTTCAAATAATTTTAACTAGAACATTCTTCAGAGTGCTTTACATCATAATCATCATGTTCCTTTTCTTTTTCTTCCCGATCCTATCAGGGAAGGCTGACTTACTACTACATTTTATTCCAATTTTTTTTCTAAATCTTCCTCCCTTCTTCTGTTGTGTTTTTAAATCATATCCTCATCTTGGTCTTTTTCCTTCATCATTCTCTTCAAACACTCTTCGTGGTTGTGTTTCTTCCATTCGCTTCATGTGCCCAAACCATCTTAATATATTTCTCTAGATTTGATCTTGTAGCTTTTCTATATTCAGAATTTCTCTTATACTTTCATTTCTGATCTCGTCTTGTTTTTTCCAGAACACTTCTTAAGAGCTTCATTTCCATTATTTGACTTTTGCTCTCCTCAAGACCAGTCATGGTCCACGTACTGGAAGGATAGGTTAGAATTGGCAGTCGTATAGTAGAAACATCAGCTTTTTACATTCAATTGGAACTTCTTTTCTCTAGAGGATGCCTCGTGGAATCTATTTGCCATTTTTGTTCTGTGTCCAATCTCCGCGTTGATTTTGCCATCTTCAGAGAGCTTTAGAATATCGTCTAAAAATCTCTATAATGAGGCTTTCTGATACAAATTCCTTTGATATAAAATGAATCAGGAATTTTTTTCCATTCAGAGGATTGTTCCTAGTAAAAGAAAAAGAATGAAAAATAATCATATTCGGTAATTGATGGCAAAATTCTCCAAATTACAGAGAGGAACCATTTAATTTTATATTTGAGGAACAATTCCGTAAGAAATTCACCAGTTCAAATCCTCGCATTGTTTTTCGGCGTCGAAATTTCCAATTGGACAAAGGGAGCTCCGAGGGAAAAATGGCAGGAGACAGAAGTACGTTAAATTCCGTAAAAATTAATAAAGATATCTCGAATGGAAGATCCTCAAATCTTATTCACAGTCATGGGATTTTAAAACGTCTTAATTAATTTCTGCCATTATTTTGACCCAAATCCCGCAAACGACTCAATTAAGGGAGTCCAGAAAAAATGAGACCAACAATAGACGTTTAATTAGCCATGAGGAATGGAAGGGCGGGAGATGGAATGTTTCGGGAATTGCAACTCTTTTTATAATCACCCCGTCAATTAATAAAGATTTCGCATCGACTTAGACCTGCAGCCGTAATTATTTTCTCCCACTCCTTTCAGCAGTTGTCTTTAATTAAGTCCCCCCGTCTTTCTCCACACCTCCTTTCTTTTAATCTTTCTCGAAGACTCTCTCATTATTTCACCAACCTGTTCTTCCATCCTCCTTACTTCTCACCATTTATATCTTTAAGCATTTATCATGCTTACTTCTTCTGAAGCGAGATTCTGCTGGAATCGTTTTCTTCCTCTAGAGTTCTAAGCGCCTCATTCATTTTCTCTTTTCGTCCTCATATATTCGGAATTCGCTCGAAATATTGCATTATTACTGATAGGTGATGGTTTTCCTTCATATCAGATTTTTATCTCCAAAAATGTTTTAATTCTACTTACTCAAGATATCTTCATATCCTTCATCTATGTTATCTAACTCGTAAATATCTGCCAGAGAACCTGTTACTAGAGTCAAATAATGTTGGCCTCTTCTATGTGGAGGGTATTGAGGATACGCATTTGTATTTGTCACATTTGCATACTTTTTCCACTGATTTCTACCTAAACATCCTTTCACGGCACATTAAAGCATTAACACAAAATTTGAATAGTTCAAAAACATGCGTTTTCTAACACCATTGAGAATTTAACTCAAAACTAGATTAAAACAAATAGATATAAAAACAAAACTGCTTTTGTAACGGAAAATTATAATATTTCGGAAATGAAATTTAAGTAAATGGCGAAAAATTTCGATAAATTACATATTACTACAAAACATAAATAAAAATGCAAAACATTACGGTAATTTAACTGAAAAATTAAGCGGATGTTTATTGTAGTATTGTGATCAAATGGATCTGAATGATTTCTATCATACCAAGAATTCAATTACATATAACATGTGTGTTTCAATAACGAAGGAAGTGATTTCAATATTCTAAAATTTGTTCGAATTAAGTCATTACAAACAAGTCATTACCCGCTGAGGGATACACCCTGAAGATGGTCACGGTGAAAGTGGCCGAAACGTTGGTTCTACACCAAGAAACAATCCGGTTAGTCTCCCGTGAAGACTTTCTGAAACAAACCATTTACCGGGAAAGCACCAAATCTTTCATATAACATGTGTGCCGTATGCGACAGTTAGAAGGCACTATTATTCTATTCTAATCGAAGCAGAGATCTGTTGAATTCGACGCTTGGCTTAATCTAGAACGAAAGTGGGAACTCGTGGAAAGACATAACTAAATAAGAAGACTCAGAGTTTTTCCATAGAAGCTTTCGTGCACGACTTCCATTTTCAGGTTTATGTGGAGAAGTATAAGTCTCTTATTAAGTTGCTTTTGATTTTTTTGTTGAGTGAGCTCCAAACCAATCCAAAGGAATGTTAGGATGTAAGGTTGGATGTTCAGATACATACATTTAAGAGTAACACTCCGGCACTGTCGATTAGTATAGTACCACAGTACAGAGTGCAAACTTTTCTCGTTCGTGACGCGATGCTCTTTTGTGAATATCTCTTGAGTTATCCCCCATGGGTAGTAACTCATGGGGATTTCTTTGGTTCATTGCCTTTTCTCTAGTTTCCTTGCCCTTTTAAGTCAGCACTAACTGTTCCATTTATAGTTACCTCTCATTTCATTACCTTCCGTTATTCACGTGCATACAATTACACCGTATTAGCGTACTTTATGGTTGCCGTCAGTCATTACCTCGGCTGACTGCTAAGTAATTTACATTCGCGTGTGAAAGCTTAAGGAACAGCAAAGGAAGTAAAACGAATTGAAAATGCAATTAATCGGTCTTTATCGCTCGATATGGAGGTCGAAGGTCTTGAATTTGATTCTATGAATACTATTTGGAGAACTCAGAATATAAATCATTATCGTGGAGCAAAAATAGTAAACTTTTGGTCCTTTTTGCCTCGAGTATTTGAAATTTAACTTAAACTGAGAATATTTTACCAAAAAAATAGCTGATTATACTTCAAGGTATCCCTGAATATATATGACTGCATTAGAGATTGGGCAATAGAGAAAGTAGTTTCTATTTCAAGGTAAAGTATTATCAAACATACAGGTCATTCAGATATTTCCGAATTAATATGATTCGGTCACCGTTAAGAGTTTATTTATTACTCATTTTAAAATAATGAATAACATAAAAATGGTATGCATTCTTGTGTATGCATACACAAGAATGCATACATTTAAGGTGTTCATCGTCACAATTTGAACCATAAGCGTCCAGGGGAATATTAAATGGTTACATTATCTATAGCAATTTAGAATACACGCACTACCTGCAGCAAACATCTGAAACAATATTTTCTGAAAAATTTCTACATGATTGTTTTTGTATGAATATGATATATATGATTGCTCTATATGACTTTTCTATGTGATTGTTTTTTTTGGAATGCTCTGCGTTTATGGAATTTAAATAACTTATGGAATCTAAAGAAAACATTACTTACTAATGACATATTTGACGAGATGAAGAATTTGACATTTTTACTAATCACAGCGTTTTATGGCCACGAGATTTTGCAATTGCGCAAAAGTAAATTCATTATGTTGCACTTGGATGGAGGAAAAGATATTTGCCAATGAGATTCGTGATGCTGAAAAATTCATTGCCATTATTGGTAACGAAGATGATGTGCAATATAGTGTTTTCTTTTAATTTTTTAAAATAAGATAAATAATCAGATTTTTTTCAAATTGTTGGAAAGGTTCATCAAATGCTTTTCGTATCGAATGCAAATAATAACGAAGCATTGTGCACGAATCTCCCTCAAAAGCCAAATATGAATACACCCTTATACTCACCTCCATAATTACCTTCAGCGAAATTTTAAATACGAATTATGCATTCTGTTAAAGAAATTAATCATTATAAGTTTCAATATAATATTATTCATTAATAATAGTTAATATTCCATAATATCTTATATATGAATTGGAACAACTGAAGCTAAATATTTTTATTTAGCGATTTTTGATTGTAGAATTTAATTTATATTTCTCTTTCATTCAGATTTTAGTCTATTTGCTGCAAACGAACTTATTTTTTAAACCTCCAAACACTATTCTTAACTGAAATCATCAGAATTTAAGTTCTCATCCAGAATCTGGAATTGAAATTCTCATTCTAGGACCAGTACAAAAAACCTTCAGTTATTACAGGAAACCCGATTTCGTTCTGACTTGAATCGGAATATCCAATAATCCGGATCCTGACTCCAATAATCCGCACAATTCAAATACTTACGATCAGAATTATCATTGGTTAGTTTTCAACCCAAATCTGAAATTACAGAGACGGAAGTTCTCCAATGTTATGATAATGTTCATTCGCTCACTCTATTACCTCTCGCCCTCAATTCTTTCTCAGGTAATAGCTTCAAAATTTCGGGCCTTAGAAAATAAAGTTCTCCTTAAGATAGCAAAATTATGGATTTCCTATTTCATCGATCGTATTAAAAGTTCCTCTGAGTTTCTCCTTAGAAAGGATTTTTTTCCGTTGAAACGATGCCCCAGGAGCCATTTCGTATGCGAAGGAGTTGAGCTCTATTCGGAAATGAAATATGAAAGACTATTAACCGTCTCTCTCTGCTGGAAAACCCCTCCTCTTTCCACTATTTTCTCCTTAGGAATTCGCCCTAAATCGTCAGCACATTGCCCATCCTGGAAGGAGACTCCGCCTGCCTTAATTGTTCCTATTCGTGCCTTCATTACGGGAACTCTCTTCCACTGTCACACCCACCGTGCTTTGCATCGTATTTTTAGATTCCTTCCTCTTCGGCGCTACGGAATCATTCTGATACGTTCGCATGCGAATGTTCTAATTTTCTTCATTCGGAAAATTGCTCATTTTACAAGTGCCGAAGACATTAAAAGATGATGTCGAAAGATATTTTTTTTCCCCATGGCTTTTAAGAAGTAGTTGAAATAGCTGTTTAGTGAAATCGCAAATATACCACTATACCAATAAACTTTCTTATTACGAGTAAGTTTTTTCCAAACGAATTTAGAAAAACTCATTATGGACGTTTTTATTTTATTTTTTTACATTTATATCTATGAAAAATTAAAAAAAGTACTTTTAATCTTGGTTGAGCAGATTTAAGCAAGTAATCGAGAAATATTCACCCACTAATGTTAACTTTTGATTGCAGATTATTGCTTGTAATAGCAGCATATATAAGAAATATTCTGAATTCACATTCCATCACATACTGATGTTTTCATGGATTTAGCAAAAAACCTCTGCCATGGACTGACTGTAACGTTTCGTTTTCCATGTTCTATACATTACCTGGTTGTAAATACGTTTAATGATCAACCGAAGGAAATTAATTGTACTATAAATGCTCTAATTAACTGCTTAACGTTTTCTAAAGGAATTATTTTAATAAGGCGTGGAAGCGATTCCATTACTGTCGTATGCTAGCTATTGATCAATCTTTGTAGTTTCACAACATAAGCAGTTGGTTCGTAAAATCGAATTCAAAGGCCTTGTTTCTTTCATTCTCTATTATTAATAATTTATAGATTCATGAATGGTATCATTGATCTTACACATTATTTCAATTTAATTTTGCCTGTATTTCTTCAATGTTATTTTTATATAACTTTACATCTCTCTGTAGCTTCCTCAGAGAAAGCGATTCTCTTTACAGCATGATTAAATTTGTACATATTTAATACAATCCTATAATAGATAGCACGTCATTAAAGCTATATTACATCATTTAAGTATTAATTTGTGATTTTAGATCAGTTCCATTTTGAAAATTGAATTATGTTCCTATCAGTAACCCGTTTTACCTCCCCTATTGTGGATATTTCGGAGTTTATCTAAAAAGGTTACATTTGAAGAGTTGTTTAAGTAAGTCCGCCCGTATGTCTTCTTTCATAATTGTCTTTCGCAATATACAGATCAGTAAAGATGGAATAATTCCCTCTCAATCGATACTAGTTGCTATTCAACCCTATCCATCTCTCGCTATTTCTGCTTTTCTGGAATTGGAATAGAGCCGAGCGCTAATTCCAGCGCGTGGCTGGAAACAGATGAATTACGCGAATCGGAATTTGATGGGCTCCGAATTAAGTTGCAGCGCTCCGTGGATTCGAGGATTTTTACGAGGCTTTATGCTCCTTGAGACAAAAAAGGAAGGATGCGCAGAGAAGCCCTAGTTTCTTGTTCGGTGTGAAGCATCATGGGAATGGCGGGAAACCAGAAGTGATGTCACTCGCGGTGGTATGGAAATTGGCTCCGTTAACGTAATTAATGTGGAGATTTCGGCACTTTAATTGTTCTTTCCTGAGAAAGGTGATGGTAAGAGATGGTGCAGAGGTGAGGAAGTAAGGACGTGAATAGAAAGCAGACGGAAAAGGTTTGATGCGACGAAAGTATCGCAATTGATTTAACGACTACTGGAGAAGAAATTATACTCATCTCAGTACAAGTAACTACGTAATATAGAATCGATATGAAAGGCAGCTATGAAGATAACAGTGATTCTATCGGAAGCGCTCAAAAGAGATAATTAAGTAACCGTGATATTGTTATTAAGTTTTCTTGCTACTTATTGAATGCTCTGTCCTTGATGTAAGAGTCGAAAAACGAGGTATAGACAAAATTCGTCGGAGAAGCATTCATTAAATATAAAGGAAATAAGTACTAGGAAATTGGAGAAGAAGAAGGCGTTCAACGAGGAGAAAATGTTGTGAGAGCATAAATGGTACGAGAACCTGTCGAATTAAAATGAATGATCATCTAATAGATTTCCATTGCATTATTGAGAATACAGGGGAGAACCCATTAGTATACCCATCTGTAGCACAGGTGCATAATCACTGTGACGACTATAAAAAGTCGCGTTTATCGCTCACATATATCAGCCTGAATGAATTATATCTTTATCAGCTTCTTTCGCCAGCACTTTCGGGCAAAGATATTTTTCCATGAATAATTACCAAAATCAAAGGTTTTAATTCCAAATATAGGTAGAGTGTAGTATGTATGTAAAGTATGTACACTTTTTACATCCACCTAGCAAGGTGTAAGGTGACCTAATGCCAAATTACGGATCATATCATTACAGAACAGATTAATATTTCAATATGACAGATCATATCATTATAGAACATGTAAATTTTCAATATTCACGACAATTATTCATAAATTCTCTATTTTACCCTATCTATGGTCGTTTCTTGCATTCACAGAAAGAAATGAAACAAACCAGATTAATGATGGAGTTGATGAAATTACCAGATTGTTGCAAAATTTCCGGCATAAATGCGCAGTTGCATTTTCATTTCCAAATAAGTCGGAAAATATTTTTTTATAACTTTACTCAAAGCATAAATTCTATAAGATTTTTCGAATAAGTAAATTGAACTAAGTCGAAATCCCACCGCAAATGTTCTAAAAGTTTCGGTTTTTTATTTCACGAAATATCATTCAAGTGAATCCCATACGAAGAAGTACACCTCAGGAAACTCGAAAAAACTTCTTTGGGTCATCCACCGAAAATTGGCCAAGTTGTTCCCACCTCATTCTCATTCATGGGCTAAGTTAGCGGCACCAAGTGCATTTGGAAAGATGACGTCCCATTGAATTGGGCGACGAAAAGGCAGATGGAACGATTTTCATATAACTATTCCCATCCCTATCCTCCTTCATAATTCCATCTGTATTCTTCTCCTCATTCCTTCTCTCTCCTGTTATAATGATTAAATCCACTAACAATTCACTAAAATAAGCAACTTTTCTACCTTTATGTTACTAAATTTTCCTATCTTTAAGGTATCAGATTTTGAAAAGACTGAATGAAAATATTCCATTTACTAACTTTGATGCAAATATCCATACGTCATTACTGACTAAAATCATTAGAAGAAACAACAAAAGTACGTTTACACCAAAAGGCAGTGTGTCGCTTCTCATTGGAACTCCGAAAAGACCATGAAGACCATAAGGACAAAAAATCTTGAATAAATTATAATTAACTTTTCTGCAATATGTTCTTCGGTGACACTAAGAGGGAAAAAACATCGTATTACACTTTTTTGCACTTGAAACCAGTACATTATACGCAAGCCAGCATTCAGCAAGGTGTACAAGGCATTACTTATATGTGTGTGTGTGTTCTAACACGAAAACATTCTAACATGAAAATTGTCTTCCTACGTAGTGAAAATAATATGCGCGGAATAGTATTAGGGAACCGCTAAAAGGTCTTTTTCCTTTATTCGCAGAACATGTTTTATCCACCATTTCAACAGGTGTGACTATTTTAGGTTTTTGTCATACCCAGTCACGTTGTAGCATGATTGAGCTCTCGAACCAAGATTTCTTATAATTACAGAGAGTTTAAACACGATTACTTGGCAATAAGAGCAGAACTGTATAGCAAGCATTCACAAAAACACGAACTCCGTGGCTGAGAGTTAAGTTAAAATCATCCCTCAAGAAAAATCGTATATAATTGATTTAGGTGTTGCCAGTCAACCACGAGGATTATTCACCTTCTTCTTCCTTCCAAGTTTAATTTTTATGCCTCTTCTGGCTTTATTTACCGTCTCATCCTTGGTCTTCCGACACCTCTTTTGCCTAATGACCAATATTCCATTGCCTGTATTGGAAATCTTTCCTTAAGTAATTCATAGAACATGTTTTTTCCACCTTTTCTTATACGCTACTAACTAAAGAGATCGCACCTAGTTTATCTCTTGTAAATGCATTTCTTAATAAGTCTATCCATGTACAATCTTTCAGCGCTCAGAGAAATTTCATTCCTGGTGACTCTAATCGTCTTAATTCTTTTACTTTTCTTTTGCTGCCCAACACTCTGAGCCATACAGGGCAGAAATCTATCACTTCATAAAATCTTGTTTGTGTTTGTTTTCGGGTTTCGATTTTCAAAGTTCTCTTTATCTTCCCACATGTCCCCTGGAAAACATTAATTTTGCTATTAATATCGCACATCTATTAAAACATGGCACGTTATTTCTCATCCTAAATAATGAAAGTGTGAAACATGTACAAGAGCTTGATTGTCTTTAAAAAATTTTGTTTTGATCGAGTTGCTTCCAAAGAATACCATAATTTTTGTTGCAGCTTTTGAGATTTTCAGCTTATATACGTTACTCACTTGTTATATAGATAGCTGAATCACTATGATTTTCGATAGTGGAATCAAATATTATTTTTAGCTTTCTTCGATGCATGTATATATCTTTCATACGTATCACAGAGCTGAAGAAACGTTTTCTCGCGGACGATTTTGCGGCATTTTAAGTGAAAAACTTCTCCCGTTCTGAGAGCGGCACGTCGTCAATCTTTGTTCCTCTCTGCACTTTCTCCACTTTTTTTTCTCCAGCCGCCCTCTTTTGTTCGCGCTATCAATTTGAGAGCGACGCTACGTAGGAATCAAAAGATCTCTTCTTTTTTGTCTTTGTTTCCCTTTGGAAGGACTCTTATTCACTCGTTTCTTCCGATTTTTATGTCTTAAAGGAGAGGAGCTAAAGAAAGGGACGTTGCGAAAATACTGGAAAGAGAGTGAAGGGAAATTGCCGGAGGTTTTCCATTCTTTTAATTCTCGTCATATTATTTGTGGAGTAAAAATTAACTCTTAAATTGTTTTCCTTTGCATGTCTTTTTTGGACCAATTTTCCATGAAGCTTTCTTTTCGTAACCTACCATATCACTCCACTTTCATGAACAATCGTATTTCATATTCTTTCAGATATAGAGATGTTATTGACCATTAGCGTATCCAAATGGGGGAGACTAGGTATGACCAATCCTTTGATGACATTGTTGTAATAGCAATTTGTCTAGAATGTACGAGGTGCTTGAATTTAACTATGATCATGAATTGTTTCTTCCATCAAATGTCTATCGAATTTATCACATAGGAAAGGTATTTTACAAGTTAAGTTGATATGAATTTATAGGGAAATTGTCTTATACTGCGCCCCCAGTTTGGGAATGTCTACTCCCCTTCACAAGTTCAAAGATTAGCCTCTGCCATTGCATTCCTTTTCTTTCTTTAATGTTATACTTTACAGACTTTCTCAAATATTTTAGTTTCAATTACAAATTATTTTGATTTGATAATTACGGGTTAATTTCCGGAAGAAATAGCTACCATTAGGTGCAAAATACAAACATGTCTGTGGAGAAATACAGTTATAGAAAATTATAATGCTCTATTCAAAAGGGATATGAAGAATCAAGCTACAATCAACATTTCGGAAATAATTAACTTTTAGAAAGCTGAATCGGAGTTTTCTGATGAACTTTTATTAAAATTCTTCACAAAAAATGTTTCACACGGCAGGTATAAATATTTATAGAGTGCTTGTAGTCCCACCTATATGTTTGGAATATATTCCCTAAAAAGACTACATCCTCACGGTATTCAGTTTAGTTTGGAGCTCAAGCCCTCCACCAGCTACCGAAAGCTCGGAAAGGAGATTGAGGCTAGTTGAGGAATGAAGATAATTGCCTTCGGTTAGCCATAATGCTTAGAGTTGAATAAGTCCACATAAGCGCTGAACAGGGATCCCAAGAGAAGCACTTATCACAGCGTAAGATGAGGAGTAACCAGGACGAACGCCATTCCAGTGTATCAAATAATATATAAATAGCGTTCAAGCTATGAGCCCTGAAATTATTATGCATTAGGCTTCCATCAGTGACACTGAGGCAAAGTAACATTCTGTACTAAAAGAAACGAAAAACATTCCACTCGTCTAGATGTTTGGCAGATGTGAAGGAAGTCATTCTTAAGAAAAAGGGTTGAGAAGAGCGGAAGCTGACGAATGTGTTAGGAAGAGTGTGTGGAAGAAGGCGCCAACGGAGGGAAAAGGGGACGAAAGACGCAGTTTTGGAGCGTGTTTTCTCCCTTTGCAATTACATTTGTCCAAGGGAAAGAGTTATTGCCGGAGGTCGGGGAAGACAGACTCCGTGTGTCTTTTATGCTCGGTGAACATCTTCGCGGAGCTGAGGAATGTACCAAGGCCAAGGCGGTTTCTAAACGGATGCAAGCAGAAAAAACTCCGAGATTTACTATGTGATTCGCTTCCTCCGAACGACTGCAAAACAGTGCTTGTGCGGGGTCCGCGAACTGTTGTGTAACCCGCGATGCTTTTTTGTTTCTTCCTGTCTGCGTAATGTAGGTGACGGGGTCGAGGGTTCGATTCTCTGTTTTGCCGCTCTCGTAAAAGTCTCGGAATAAATGGTGTTGGAGAATTGAGGAGCACTCCAGAGTTGAGTATAGAGGTCATTTCCTGCTCTTTCATCGCAAAACGTATCGCTTGCTCCTTGAATAAGTAGCTTCCCGCAGTTTTTCTCCGCTCTTGCTCCATGTATCTTATGGAATATCTGTTTATCTATGTCCAGCCCTTTCCTATTCAGCGTTTAACTTTTAAGAGAATTTTTCCACCCAAGGAGAAGTCAATATACGGAGTTTCCGTTAGGAGTTTTTAATCATCACGGCTCTTGACTTCAGCTTCTATAACCTATTTCGCTTAATTAAGCCTTACTAAGCTTCGCTATGTTAAGTAATTACATCATAGAAAATACTCAATCTTGTACATATTTTGTTGGGAATATCTATCACATATGAAAAGTTCCTATGCTTTGGATACGGGTCATAAGAACAAGTATGGGTGATGTACAAAGTTTAAGAATTGGTCCAAACAAAGATTTATTGAGAAATAAACCCTAAAAGAATGCCGAAGTTATGGAAGAAACTAATATAGAAAAATAGGATTTTCAAAATATATGGGATAGATTTAGCTTAAGCATTCTTTTAGAAAACAGTTTTCTATTTCAGAATTGTATTATTTGCAATAATTATTGCCTCGTAATTTTTAGTTGAGTCTATAAAAGAAACTCCAGTCATCGAAAAAGTGTCCACGAAATATCATGTAAATTAAAAATGTCACAAAAAATTCTAAACTTGTATACAGAAATACTATATATAATTTATCTATACGTCCCATATTTATCTACATTGTATGAAACTTATTATTCTCCTAACAAAGATATCAGCAGGTGTCCCTTTGAACTTTGAAGGGAATGGTGATGAGATATTTTTGGCAGATCTTAATTTATACTTAATTTATTATGAACGAAACTGCTATTTAACTCTACTATGTATCAATCACTTATCAGTTGTAAGTGACATTTGGAATATAGGTTGGAAAACATGATCGACAGTTATATTATATTATTAATACATTATTATTACTCAATTATATTACATTTTAGTATAGTTAATATATCCTTTCCTTTTATAAACTAGGAGCAATTGCTCAAGATATAATTGAACCTGATTTGATAATATTTCTTCCTCACCAATTTTCTTTGGTCGATCGTAAGTTTTCAACTACCATCATGGGTGGAATAGCTTACGTTCACTTATAGTTTAAATAAAATATTGAATTTAGCAGCTAAGTAATATTATTTGGCTTCGCAAAAATCAGTCCAAACCATTTGACTTAATTCCTAGAACCGTACAGATGTTTTTCTAAGGAAGAAGGTAAAGGATGCAATTAAGTGAATAGGACTCGTGGCCTCGCATGCAGTGAAGCCATTTCTAGTTGGTGTCGGAGACCTGCTTTCTCAATCAGTGACTCAAATCGCTTCTTGCTATCTTAATAATTCTTGACTTCTCCGCTATTAGAGGCGCTGAAAATCTTAGCTGCCTCATAAACGATACATTAGGTTCTCATTTTCTGCGAGCCTCTTTTCTAAACTTAATCAGCTCATTCCCATTGGCTCATTTCCCAATTGAGCCTAAACTGCCGTAAGAATTATATAGATAAGTAATCCCATATATTTTAGCCACTCCCAAACAACAAACGTATGAATAGCCTTCACTCCCTTATACTTTTAAATACGCTTGTTGTAGTTTCTTTTTAAACAAAATATCACTATAGTGCCAGATGAGTTCGTCTTAATCAATTATTGAATTTATTGGAGCCAAGCTTAGCGTCAAATATTTAGCAAAATGCTTACCTCATAGCTTGGGCACCGAGACGGAATAACACCGAAACCGAAAAATCGTTATTTTTGCCGAAGTTAAAACAGAACCCGAGCAAAATAACAGCAATGGTTTAATCCGAACCGAAAGCGTTATTCATTTCATTCCGCTTTTCGGTTTACATTATCTTAATTTAATTGGAGGAGGGATTTACTAAACATGTGTAATTACGACTTGCGTTTCATTATTAATACGTTTTGTTGTAAGATTTGGTTTAATATAGCGTATTTAAAAAAGCTGGAAGCAATAAAGGAGAATTCCAGAGGGACGTATCATTACAATGTCGGAGCCAAAAATGGTTCGATCCGGTTTGAAACAGGTAAAACGAGCAAAACAGAAACTGAACCGATATTATTATTTTTTTCGTTTAACCGGCTATATTTGATGGCTGCTGATAACTGGAATAATTAAGTAAGCTAGAAATGCTTCATAGATTGGTTAAATTTTCCTAATTTAAGGAAATGTTACAAACAAATTTCGTATGCTTTTCGCGTGTCGTAAAAAGTGGTAAATTAATGAAGAGGTTGAAAAGAAATACAACAGTCCTTCATGCTTACTCGAGTGCTGATATCGAAGAAACTTTTGTAATTTAATCTTTGCTGTCATGCTAATGGAGAATTGATCATATAATCAATGAATTTTTTGTATGTGAAACTTCATAACCGTGAAGATGAAATCAATTTAAATTGTTATCACAAACTTATTTCCATATATACCGAGAATTTATTAAAATTCAAAGGTTTATATACCGGAGTAAATTCAAGGCTGAAAAGACATCTTCTTGAGTTAAATTTGCTATCGAATCTAGAGGATTTCATTTTCACTAGAAATGGTCACTGGCTGATGATTATTAATTTTATCAGTATGAAAATCTGTGAAAACGAATGACCAACTTGAATATTTTAAATTAAATGAGCATTGCTGATAAGAAATAGTTGCACTCATTTATTGGTTACATAAAAACAGGAACGTGTGAAAAAATTAAAGTTGTTTTGCAGTGTCTTAAACCTCTGCAGTAATTTCGAAGTCCTGTAATCCATCAATGTCACTACTTGCAATCAAGTATTTCTTGCACATTAGCTGCTATCCGATCTAATGGAAATTCTGTATGAGGACATCTTAGACACTTTAGCTTTCAGCAATGTTATCAAATCCTTACAGCGATATAATCATTTCCTTCCATATTTGGAGATTATATAATTAACAATAATGTAATTAAAATAATATAACTAACTATAATCTATTAATTACACTATAAATAATAATGAGATTAATAATAATACAATTTATAATAATATAATTAATAATTACTATATAATTCCATCGGGGAAAGAAAGAATAGAAGAATTATTGACCTATCGAATGATTATTCTTTGCATCTTAGACTTCAAAAGGGGTTAAGTTTAGTAAGCGCTGGAATTCGGTGATGATCCTGTATTGGTGAGTGAGAATGGTAAAGAAATGGAACTAAAATCTTCACACAGCTTATGAGGAAATGAAAAAATAAATAAAAATACGATAATTAGATGTAGAAATACCACGAAAATATCAGAAAGAAGAATTAAAAAGTAGTTGGTGAAGTGGAAAAAGGAATTTTGGACATGGGTGGGTTGAATGAAGAATCCCTTCGTAACCTCGTAATGAAGTATCGAACGGTTTGGCACATAGCGAAAAAGTACCAAGCAATAGAAGGAGGGGCGATTCTTAATTACGATGGCTATTCCATTCACTACTCCGTTATGCATTACCATGAGTGGTGTTCATGTACACTATAGTCTTAGGACAATTGAAAGGGGACGCTGAGGGATTATTTCCGGCGAAATCGCAACCAATTGCGTTTTTTGCCGAATCCGTTACGTGCGCGATACTGCGACCCTTCGAAGACGAAAGTCACTTTATTCATAGAAACGGCTCTCATTTTTCAACGTCTTCCTCGGCCACGCCATCGTCTCCGCCCCTTCGCGCACAATAAATCCAAATTAACGTCCGAAAAAAGAATTTAAGTCCATTAACATCGGGTCCGGCCTTTTACTCATTTTCGCTATTGTGAGTGCGTTTCCTTAGGGTGTGTTTCGTTTCCTGCGCTACGAGTAAACAATTTGGACGGAGGTGTCCCTCCAGTGGTGGAAGAGATACGCTAATATTCAAAACAAACGAAGGAGGAAAGACGCAATGCGCAATCACGCGTCACCAAGTGATTTCTGAAAGGGGAAAGGGAAAATGCTGTTAGATCTTTTGAGAGACGTTTAGGGAATTCCGCAAATTAGTATTGAGAGAATAAAACATGCCCTATTTCTCATGATTGTAATTTTTCTTTAGTTAGCTGAGCGCTAAAGGGCACAACGGTAGTGGAGATTCATGTAACCGAAACAGTGCACCTAATTAACGATTATCTACACTCTGTTACATAATAATTAAGATCAAAAACTTTAAATATTCCTATATTTTCTGTTTCAATTAAAATTGAATAGCATTTGACGGAAGCGTTTCCGGTAGGCCTGGTTGCATATAGTCAGAGGCTGCTTTTGTTTACTAACGTTGGAAAGAGTGGAAAATCATAAGTTTATAATCATAACCTATTGATCAGTTTTAGACACCTAAAAAGGATATGTATTCACGATATACTCTTGTCTGATGTTAATCTTTGAATGCATAAATCTTCTGTAGGAAGTGGAATATCTTGAGGAAA
The DNA here is from genome assembly GCA_000376725.2 of Ladona fulva. Lineage (NCBI taxonomy): Eukaryota > Metazoa > Arthropoda > Insecta > Odonata > Libellulidae > Ladona > Ladona fulva. Next base: position 1,339,345 of record KZ308288.1, on the reverse strand, counting down.
GTCATGAGATGCTATAAAATCTTTCTCAACGCCTTATATATTTGAAGAGGAAATCTATAATACATTTTTTCAGAATCATTTCGCTAAGGGTATTTGACGAAACGTGAAATTAATTATTTTTCTACTTAAGAACATCGATTAACATCGCATTTGCTTGTATTAATACGCATTACTCCCTTGTGGAATTGTGATGATAATTTTTTGAAAATTAATTTCTTGCTAAGAAATATTAGTCGTATTAGGATAACTCGTTATTCATGAAGAATACATGAACAAGTATTTAGAACAACGGAAGGGCAGTGGAAAAGTTGATGACATAGTGAGAAAAAGATAGTAAACAACTCCGTTTTAAAGAATTTTTTGTTACAAGTAGATGAAAAAGTATGTATAAATAAATGTAAGATGTAGATTTAAAGGTCATATTTATGGTAGAAGTCAGCAAACCAAAGGCAAGGCAATGTCCTAGATTGATAATTTTATAGGGAATTTGTTAAGCTAAATCAATATGGCACAATATCAAGGCCTAAATATTGATAGAAATTAGTTAGGCAGTTTGGTGAAATATTGGAAAAAGCTAATGTTTTATAGAAAAATATTTATTATCAAAGCTTCAATTAGTATGAGATTATATGTTAAAGACTTGAGCTAAAATAACACATATTCTGATATTCGTGAATATTTGCTGTAAATAGTTTACTTCTTTGTCATGCATATAAGTTCTCAAATTTCGAAGTTGGTCTGAAAGGGTATTTTAAATAATTAACAATAAATAACAGTGTCTCTTTTTCCAAAATCCAGTTACCCCAATTCCTAAGATTTTTGCTTGTGGCTTTTGAAGTGAAATTCTGTATAATACATTTGTTTGATAAAGATGTTTCCTTTCTAAGCATAAGGCATCGAATGAGTTTTTTGAATCTGTAACTCCGTAACATTTTTCATTTAGATAAGAGGACTTCTTGGAATGATTTTAATGTCCCTGCTTTGATGGATGTTGACAAATTTGTACAATTTACAATTTATTTTTGTTTATTTTCATACGTTGACAAATTATGATGTATTAACACACTAGGCCATTTGAACACAAACTAAATTATTTACCGAGAGTCTGGGCTGAGTTTTATTGTCATATAAAAGGGCGATAAAGTTTCCAACCCGTCATTTAAACTTAAAAAAAGTCAAAGTCAATTTAATGGGTGCACACTAGAGATTTTATTAAATTGCTCCACTTTAGGTAATTATCTACAAAAATTCTCGAAAGAGATTTCTCTGAACCGAAAAATAAATTAGTGGAAACGTATTTTTGATATTTGCTTGAAAATGTCATATTTTTGATATCTCTAACCAATGCTCTGCTATAAAAAAGCCGGTTTAAGAGAGTTTCATTGAGAGACGTTTTGCCCAAAAGACATTTCGCCCTGGGGCGGTTCATTCAAAGATATTTCATTCATTTTACCCTACGGATATTTCACCAGTTGATATTTTAAACTAGGTTACTACAAACACGATTCCAAGAAGGACCTTAGTTACTTGTATTTTAAATTAATTACTAATTAAGTCAATCGTCTCCCTAATCGTGAAGTATGCATTAACAACAGAAATTACTAACGTTAAAAGTTGTTTCGGTAATGTTTGTGGGTGGAGATAGTTGATGGCTAAACCATAAAAGTACAAGTTTGATCGCATATATTAATTCGATGTTTTTTGTATTTTTACCTCACCTCAAGGTAAGCTACTTAAGCTTGTCATACCTCTTCCATTTACAGTGGCCCTTCATTCTTTCTCCTTCTTAACTTTACTCTGTTGTTTGTTTTATGTGGATAACTAAGTGGGTTCCTTTAACAACGAAGATATATTTCAATCTATATCTGGACGTGTACATGACTTTACGCATATTTCCTTAGTAGGTTACTTTTACATGTCGAATGTAGTGTAATGCATTTAAAAATTGACTAGTGTAAGCATCTATTTCTCCGATTCCTTTCGCAGAATCTGATCGCCATATCTGATTGGATGGACGATTAATATCTACTACGTCATCCAGCGATGTGTATCTCTGAATGTACGCAGCAGCTTTAAGGTAAGTTTTAATATCTTTTATTCTAACCATTCACTTCCTACGTTAAGGTGAACATTTGGAACGCCTGTCTGTGTTTCAAGGTAATAATATATCGTAGTTAATGAACAAAATTCCTCACACGTTTATTTTTACACTTACCCTTGGTGAAGCTTTATCTAATCAGTAATGGGTGTTGCGTGATGAGAGCTTTTTGTTAGTTAATGCATATAATTATTTTAAGCCCTCAAGCCCCTTTGTGTAACTCGTAGGAGTGAGACCGGAATGTAGATTTAGGATACGACTGCCTTCAATTTGTCCCTACATGGAAACCGTATCCCACACTCATTTACAAACTGAAGCATGCGCAATTAATAATTGCATGAGATAAAAACTTATTTATATATCTGCAGGTTTGAGCCTTACATGAAATTCAAACCGAGCGATACGTTTAACCCTCCGGCGTAAATTAACAACACCTTTCGCCAAGGGCGTTTGGCTACTTGTAATTGTCGGGAGGGTGTCTTTAATCAAGGAAAAAATATCTGCCGCGCGTCTAGCGAGACCTATCTCGTGTCAGCGCATTTTAATCTCTCGAAAAGTTCGCGTGAGACCGAAGGCTCTTTGTTCCGAAGAAATTGATGCAAGCCGAGCGTCGTCTCGTAATGAATTAAGATCGCGATAATTACTCGATTAATACACCCGCGCACTGCATCTCAATCTTCGTGTCTTGTACTTATAAATATTCCGATGACGAGGAACAAGATGTCAGCGATGTCGACTTGACGGAGTATTTCTTAATTCACGCCAAGGGGTTATTTTTGGATCTACAATGTCCTTTCCTCAGCATGGAAACAGAAGAGGGTTTTCTCTTTCGCTTGCCATTATTCAAAATATTCTAAACATTTAAAATTCATGGCGGAAACAAAAGTTGACATTGTATTTAAGAATGAGGACCGAGAAATACCAGTTGAAAAGACAATTATAAAGTCTCTAAAACTTATAGAACCATTTTCTGTAGGAGTAGGTTTCAGTTTGTATGAGTTGAATCATGGGTAATATGTTATTCATATTTTCATTGAACTGTAACGGAAAACTATCTTACTCCTCATCTCCCTTCACTCCTCATCTTGCCTCATTCTCCATCTTGCATCACTTCTCGCCTTGCCTCATTCCTCATCTTGCATCACTCCTCACCTTGCCTCACACATCTCGCCTAGTAACTCCTCGCTAAATCTCTTGCAAGCTAAAGGGGAGTGGTTAAAATATAACCAACCTCCGGGGTGAAGACTCTACGTAGCGATAAAAATACAATTTCTATTGTGATTGAAGTTCCCCTGGGACGTTTACATTTTTTGATTCGTTACCATTCTGTTGCATATCTTTTGCTTGCATACCGCATCCATCTTTCTTTTTTTTTGTGTGTTGGTTGTTATACGGGGTACTCGCTATCTTATCTCAGTGACATTCATTCTGTTGTCTCTTCAATTTGTCGCAATTGCAAATATCACTGGTATTGTATTAGCGTCATCATGAACTTGGAATAATGTTCAACGAAGGAACAGCTGCTCATGTGTTGATCTCCAAATGACCACTTTACTGTTAACGAACAGTTAGATGCTTTATATACATTTTTCTATGTTCATACGTTTTTCTATGTCCTATTTTCTACACCTTTTATATCCAATTTAACACTGCCTTTCCTTCCACTTGTATTTTATGATATCTTGACATTATGTTTGCTCAGAATATATCTCATTAAATATTTTTCAAATATCAAGTATCTAATCGTTTCACCTTTTTTCTGTGCTCAAAAGAAGAAAAGTAGAAGGGATTGACAGGCAGAAAAATTGGAGGATAATTGAAAAATTTTGGGTCACCCAAAATAACCCCAATATAGGATATTTAAATAAGGGAAAATTCGCCTGCCATTTTCTCCTGTCTTGTTTGCTGTCATTGAGTTTCCACTATTCTCCACGAATAACCTTAACACCTTTTCTCTTACGCCCTCTACAACCCTCTACATTCTCTCTTTTAATGTCCTTTTATCTCCAGTTCTATACATTACTCCCATGGGATTCTGCAAAAGTAGATGCCGTAGACCTTAAGAAAGAGACCAATGGTTAGAAAGATGTTGTGGTTCATATTACTAGTACTAATTTACTAATTTGTCTAGTACCTATCCAGCTATTTGTTTATAGTTGCTAAAGCAACACGAGGTAGTTTGCGTATTCAAAACCGTTTTGGTACACCAGAATGTATGGAAATCTTGTGAATTTGAAAATAAAACTGCACCTTAAAATGTTTCCTCGGTATCACATTGTTTTCCAAAAAATTTAAACCATCAATACGTTTTATTTAAATGCTATCGGAAATCGTGCTTAAAACGTAGACTAGTTTTGGAAGTTTGCCTTATCATCCTCTGTGGTAAGCTGCATCAATAGGTAGAATTATATTCCCGGTGGAATTCTCGCGGGGGCCTTTCCTCTTTCGCCTCTAATTTTCGTCTGCCCGCATTCCATTTTCGGAGGAAATACGGGAAAGGAAATGCGCTCCCAACGCGTCACGATATCGAGACGACTTTCATATTTCAAAGTACTCCGCACATTAACGGCGCTGCGGTCGCTATGCACCCACCGTCTTTTGTTTTCCTAAGGCGTAGGAAATACGCTTAATCCGATAAAAGAGGGATCCGGGCACATAACTGCGTAACTTATACTCGATGAACAATTGGTGGCACCGCCCTCTCCACGACGGCCTAGATGCGAACTAAATCAACCGCTCTTGCACTTTCCGAGATAGCGGAGAGGCAGACAAAGCGGAAGCGAAGAGCCCGAGATAGCGAAATAGTTGAATAAATCCCCGCGCTGCACTACCGTAATTTGTGTACACTGCAGGACGTTCCCTAAAAATAATGTTCTGATAGTAATCTCCCGCGCCGTGTTTTTCCCCTTCTTTCCAAAAGGGAGACAAGAAACGGAGAGTAAAAAACGCGCTTTCTTCCGAAAGCTATGATTTATGAGGCTGTGGTGAAATTATAAAAAAGGCGCTGAAAAATCAATAGGAATCGGGGGCTGGCGGCGGCCACAACCTGGTTGTTTGGGGTCATTAGTAGACCTCGCGGAATGTGGAATATGAAAAAATAGGAGGCAGAAAACAAAAAACCGTAATAAAGGCTCGCGGGGAAAAGGGGACTGGGAGCGGAAAAGATAAAAGGAGAGAGGGAAAGAAAGGAGAGAATTGGAAAAGGTAAAGGGAAAATAAGGATTTTTTGAGCGGCGGAGAAATTGCTGTGGGAGAGTGGTAAGTCAAAACCTCGGCTGACCACTGCGTCAATCCCCTGAAATGCGAGGACTATGAGAGAAAAACGTATATCCAACAACTAATTGTGATGCTTTTTTAATACGAGTCTCAAACATCCGAGGAAGGCGGAGTTAAGTGGGTTTAAAGGATAATTTTCGAATTAAGCCATCCATGGAGCTTCTAGTGCGTGGTGAATGGTGTACAATGTCCGCATAGTTTTTAAAACAATTCATGGGATGTGAAGTACAAATATGGAAAGAGTATTCTCCGTAGATAATTGGTGTTATTCGTCAGTTGATAAGCAGCAACGATTCATGAAAAATACATAAAATGTAATTCTTTATCCTAATTGCATAAATGACTTCCGAATGGCAATGCACCCCCTGCCACTTGCCAATAGACGGCTTGCAGGGATTTACGGTGACGCGTATTTTTGAAAAGGAGTGTGTATTAATTCCTTGCCACCTGAACATTGCTTTACTTGTGAGGTTCGTGTATAATAATGATGAAATCATACATCCATTATGCACCTGCCGCTTACGGGGGAAAGCGGCTCCGCGTTGGGTTGCCGATGGACACTCACGTGCTAAATAACCTTAGCTGTTGAAGCACTTTTAAAATGAAAACATAACTAAATGCATCGATGTATGATAGTTCATGCTGAAGGATGCCGGGATGGTGCTGTGGATGAACGCATACTCAATTAGAAGTAGTTCACATAAGAAGTATGACGTTCTACGAGTATGAATAGATATATAGAGACCGGAGGCATACAATTTAGAACAACTATTATTTTGAAAAATTCCCATTGGAATTTTTCAGCAGGATCTTAAAGACCGTTTTCAAAATATACTCCTTCATAATTACTGCATGATTTTTTCATAGAGTTGTACGCAAAATTTTAGGTGATTATTGCAAGATAGTTAACCGATAATTAACTTCCAAGAAAATATTTTGTCTATACCGCTCTAGGATTTGATTACTCAAAAGATACTAGTCAACAATATTTACTTTTTTAAATTCTTTACGAAGTAAATACCTTCGAAATTACGTGAAGCATCATCATTTTTATGGACATTCATAAATTATAGGTCCCTAAATTTCTGACATTTCATCATCTAAATGACGCCATCGGGGAAAATGAAAGAAAAAGAGCAAGTTAGTTTCGAATTACCGTAATCATCTGGTATTTGTCGTGGTTCGGGTATATTTGGTTTAAAATAAATTTACCACTCGATAACTTCGACGTCCGTAAGCCATTACCGAGTTTCTTCCGTAGCCTTTGGTTTGTTCGCGCATCGATTTTGTTAAATCGTAAATTTTTCGATCACTGAAAATCAAAGCTTTCGTGAAATTTTGCGTGTATTAAAAGAAATATTTTACTCACGAATATACAAATCAGTACTTACAATTTTGTCGATAAGGGTTAATTTTTCCGGCAGCATCATACTTTGAGACTATTTCAACTCGAGGAAGAAAATTTTGAATATTCAAATTGGAAGGTTTCCGCAGTTTAATTCGTACAGTGGTGAACTACAAGCGTGAAGTGGCGCTCAGTCGTTAGAACGTAAAATGGTGAAAATTTAGTGGAGCTTGAGAAATGTAGTGTAAATTTTACCTTTTAAGGAGCAGGAACGTGGGTACGAAAAAAAATGAAATGGAGGGAATAGGATATGCAGTACCTAGAAAGGTTCGCCTTTGGTGAAAGCTGTCCCGGGTTCGATTCCCGGAGGGAGTCCGAAAATACCTACATAAGAAAACTTTATTCTACTTATACTACGACTTAAAAAGTAATAACAAGTAGAAATATAAATAAACAGACTAAACCATGAATTGAGAGGTTTTACGAACAACTGTTTCAAAGGATGAGGGAAATGAAGTATGTTGACACTCGTAGGCGTGTACCTTTAAATTCAAAGATTTTAAATATCAATAGTGCTAACATACTTAGTTTCCCTCATAATTGTCTGTTCCCTTTTAAGGGAATAGCAAACATCGCTGTGTGTGTCGGCTGCCTCGATGAGGACCTCTAGCGGTGCTCGGTGTCATTATGAGGAGCACTACTTGCCTTTCTAGCAAGTAACCCATTAAAAGATTGCAATTGACTCGAGTTTAATGGTCAGAAATCCTAACCGGAAAGTGGGAGGCCTGAGTTTGACTTTCAGTCGGGTCGATTGTTTTTCCATCTCTTTATCCTTAGGAAGAAACTTAGAATGGACTATTGACAGTTGGATTGTTGGATATTTTTAAGGACGTAAATTCTGCTTAAATCAATTGAGCAGGGCAGTCAAGCAGGAAATAGTGGGTTTATTGAAAACATAGGACGTGAAAAATGATAATGGGATTGAATAATTTCAGAATTGCATTTAATTCGCCATATTCACAAGTTAATGATTCGATTGATGAAAGTTTTAGCTATTCTAATGAACATTTTCGAATTTTGTACGCTTAATTAATGCTATGGAGCTGTGGTACATGTCAACTGAAAAAATTGCCTAAAATAAAAGGTTGTGCATTTCCTTGCTATTCGCTATCTGGATTTACCTAAATGTTCCCAGCCAGAGTAAACATTGATTCTAAAGCCAATCCTAAGAATGCGTTTCTCATTTAGATCTATGAAAGCATTCATCCTTTGGGTATTCAAACCTTTGGAACCCATGTTTTCTACTGTGATTAATATCTTTTCAGGCACTCTGACCCACGTCTCGAGATATAAATAATTTCTCACCTAATGAAACCGATTTAATTAAGCAAAATATCACTGATAGCCATATTTGAACCTGGTAATCTCGGCGGATAATAAATAAGGACGCAGAATCCCACCAGATGTAAGATAAAATCAATCTTATAAGTCAAACTCACATTCGTATTCAACTCAGATTTAAATCAAGTCCTTTTTCTGGCGATAATTACCGCCGTTTAAATTCTGAGGCGCACATTTTTGCGCCGCTGGCGACGAAATAAACCCCTGGCGAATTTTCAGAAAATCTTGAATAGCTTTTTGTCCGACTCAATCACAAAGCTTGACAAATACTACGTTTTTTATCGCTGGTCATTCATTAACATAAACAGGGCATGTGGACGACTCCATGTTTGCGAAGGGACCCGAGAGCAGATTGCGGTCGTTAAGAGGCAAAAAGGGGCAGTTAATATCCCTTTGAAAAAGGGGAAAAGTGAAAAAAGAGATAGGCGAGGAAAACAGGGAAGCAGAAGTGGAAATGGTGTGTGAACAGGCTCCGTTCTAAGTACCCGGTTCTGTCTTAAAACGCGGGGTCATAAGCAAATTAAAAAAAATACTGTAAAAATCCGCTGAGACTGTACCTAAGAAATATGTTTAAGCAGTAGATTTACTCCATTCCTACAGATCTACGGGTCAGAGGGGAAATTTGATGAACTGCAAGCCGGCCACTAAGGGCCACTTCAATTACACTATCCTCTTTCGTATATGAATTTCGTAGTTTTGCAATACTATTTTCATACAGATTTTTTATACATACACAGACATAACCTTTGTACCTTTCGGTAGGTTCACGTGTTTTAATATTTACTATTCAATGCGATTTCTTTCGGTTCTCTCTCTTTGCCCTTGCGTTCTACCCTCAAATACCCATTCCTCTCAATCTCTGACCTTTACCTCGGCCGGCGCTTAATTATTTTAATTAAAACCCTTTCTTCTCCAACCATTTCTAGCACTTCCAAGTTTGTTTTGCTATCCACCAACTTTCTTTATCGATTCTACGCCATACCAACATCTCGAAGGCCTCAAATCTTTTGATGCCTTCTTTTCTTAAGATCCTCGTTTCACACCTACGCAGCGAAACACTCCACTCCTACGATTTTACTTCTAATTTCGTATTTCTCATATTAGGAACTCTTGCCAACAGTTCCAGACCCTTCTTGAAAGTTTTTGTTTTCCAAATGCATGTTTGTGGAACATAATCTGCGCATTTTCTATCCCTGGATGGACGACCACCCAATAAACTCTCGGTGCTCCTGTTTAACTATGTGGAACGCCATTAAAAATAAATCCGATAACAGTGCTTCGTATTTTTCCAATTCTTTTTTTAACACAACCGGTTTCGATTATGATGACCATCCTCAGGTTTTCCGTCCGTCATGGTGGTCGAATTTATCCGTCCAGGTCAAAACCGATCGTTAAATTAAGAATTAGGAAAATACAAAACTCTGATTTGCTTAAGACTACCCAAGTAAGAGAATTGATCCGCCTCTTCTAGTTTTTCGGCATCAATCCTGACCATTACCATAACTTTATTTATTTTGGTAAACTTCATCGTTTTGGTTTCTCTTACATAAGTTTTATAATTATTTCATTAACACATAAATCAATTTAACACGTCAATTCAGAGATTCCGCTATATTTTAACAAGAACGCATAACTATTGCTGGTCTCTTTTTCCTGACCGTATTAAGAATTCCAAGTATGTAGGTGGTTTATTGGAAGGTACGGTGTTTCACACACCCTGCCGTATGCCATATGACGGGCTGCGGGATACTATTGTAAATGTTATTTTAATCCCATAACGCCTTGCTTTTTCATTCAGATTGAGTTGAGAAATCTAGTGAGATATGCAACACAGGTTACACAACAAAGCAGAACAGATATAACCTGGGCTCATCGTCTAATACTTCCTAAGGTTGTTTCGGAAAAATCTCCCCTCAATAGTAATACGCAATAAATTCACCATTTCTTTCAGCGTAAGGTAAATATCGGCCGAAGTCAAATCTAAACAATCTTTGGCAGCAAAAGATTGGAGAATAACAAAGCGTCTATCAGAGGAGACATGATTCGTGGCGGAGTCGCATCGCGTGAGTCAAATGTTTCGACTCGAGCCAAATACGCCCATATGCGTGAACTGCAGGCGTTAAGGCGGAGAAAGCTCGCACGGTATTATGGGAAACGGGGAAAAGTTAATGTGGAGCATATATGACTTATGAGAAATGCTGCCATTAAATGAGATGGGGAAGCCTATAAATGAATCGAGGAAAAATGGAAACTGACCCCAGATTCGTCACTTTTTAGTACTGCAGTTGGTGAGAAGAAACCTTATGTATCGGGTAAATTGTTCCCTCCATTTTTCATTCGTGTGAGATTGTATGTTCACGAGGTTTGATATTTTTTCGTAAGGGGCTGTTTATAGAACAGTTGGAAAAACTTCAATTTCGATAAATCACACCATCGATTTTGGAAACTCATTCAATTTGAAGCATTTTTAATGCATTGATATCAAAGATCCCTTTTCATTCATGTTGCGAAACAAAAGTGGTGTGATTAATTATCTCCATGAAATTGTCGTAGTATGATGTTTTTGTTTGAAAAGAATACATTTTTATATCCATAGAAATCGTCGTAATAAGAAAAAATAATAATATAATTACAATGATATTTATTATAATTTTTATGTACCTTTGGAAGCAATACACAGAGTCGAAACAGCACAAATTGACGAAGAAAGAAAAACCAAAGAAATAGAGAAACAGCAACGATAAGTCCTGGATTCTTTTGGACCAATAAATAGAGAAGTGATCTGAAGGAAGAGCATCAGAAATGTTAAAATATACGGATGAGTTAATTCACACGCTCAGTAAAAGAAAATAATTTTTGAGATGCTATTGAGTGTTATCATTTCACCAGGAACTTTTCAGTAAACTGTGAGAAACTGTTCATGAAAAATTCACATTTGATTCAGAGTTATGTAAAAAGAAGCTATGAAAATCAAATTAATTTATTATTTCGGTTTTGAGGTAGTTTTCCAACGTGCAAGAGATGGGAAACAAGCGAACTTTCACCCTCACCAAAATAGTTTATTTTACGGTTTCAATGCGTTACTTCATCGCCGAAATTTATGCCATTTACTCACAGTTCAAGGTCAAGGCTTGCTAAAAAGATACAAGTGCACAAATACAACAGAACATCTAAGTAATACTTTTTCTGTGAAGGGTCCGGTCAACGGAAAATCACTCTCCGTGAAGAATGTTTGCCGAAAATAGTCTCTTTCTGTGAGCATGTTTCGTGCCTCCGGAAATCTTGTGAGAGGAAGCGATCGGTGCCTTAATCGAGTGCCTTTGTGGAGTGGACGCTACAATGGAGATGAGAGTGAAAGAGATTTTGTTTCTCAAAATCGAGCTGAGATGGACTCCGAGAGAAATACATCATTTTTATACAAAGGAAGGAATTTTAGAAAAGAATACTTGGTGCACATTACGCGGCGTATCATTATAAAAAGTTAAACTTTTGTCACTTTTAACTTGTCAAGACTTTGTTTTCGTTACATTAAAATACATGCTTAGAAAACTCAGTAATACCGATTTTCAATGGTCCCCAAGCGGCAAGTGTATTATGGAGGTATGACTTTATCATGTATTATTGTTATACATGAACCTTACAAGTAAAAAAATGTTTAGGTGGCCAGGATTTAACATACACCCCTATTCAGAAATATCATAATTAAACAATAAGGCAAACAGGTACACCAAAACCCATTTTTATCGCCCAATGTAAATATAGTTTATTAATATTCAACCCCATGCCGTCATTACCTTCACAGCTCAACTAAACACAAGCCAGTACTTTTAAGTTAAAGGGAAAAACAAGTAACTTACTCGCAAAGTAAGATTTAATCGTAAATACTTGAGATGATCCATCGCATATGTACTACTGAAACTATGATATTCTTATGTGACAAATTTCAACTTCTTCCACTTACCATACTAAACTCTATTATATTCTATATTCATTTATTCATTCATACATTTCTTTCAGCATATATTTTTTTTCGACATTCATAAACCATTTCAAAATACCTGTACCATTAAAGTAAACTTCAAAAAATGCTATTGCTCTACTCTTACGATTCTTATCATAACTTACATTCATAAATGTTATTAGCTACATTTTTATTATAATTGTATTTAAATTAAAAATTGAAAACAGCAAATGAAAACCCTTTCTCATGGCCTGCGCTTCCATTTCACAGTCTTGACCTTAACTCAGGTGCGAATATCTCTGGTTTCTTCACTTACTCTTCTTATGCAATGCATTTCTAAGTTTGGAACTTCTCTCAAACATATTGATTGATATAACAACATACAATTGTTTACAGGAATGAAAAGTAACTTCATTAAAAAGCAAAATAAAGTGGAGTTCATTTTTACCTGAGTTCATGTTGCCAACCTCTTGGTGAAGGGGCTAACTTTGCGATACTGAGGTACCGGGTTCGAATCTTGGTCAAGGTATAGTTGCTTGTCAGAAAGGTGTTTACTTTAAGATTGGTCAACATTGACTGAAATATGCCCCACAAATTAAGACGAAAGGAAGTGTTCATTCGGTTAATTATTTCTGTCAAATAAACATCCTTTTCATTTTCAGATATACACTTTATAAAACTATTTAATCAAATATGATTCGAAACTCCATAAGATTTCTCCCCGTCTATTCCTTCAATCATATATTTTTGCTGATCTTCTTCAATGTGTATTTTATTTTGTTTCGTTTAGTTCGAGTGCAACCAAATTTCGTTGGATATTGCTTTTAATTATATTTGACTGTGTTTTCGCGGGTTTCTTTTATCACCCTTCTCCTTGGATGTTTTCCCTTAAGGAGGATTTTTTTTCTTGGCCAAACTTAAATTGCAAAGATTTTTTCCCACACTCTACTCAGGGGATTGTTTTTTAATTAATCTACATGTTATAACTATGTGTATATTATGTGTATGCTATGTGTATATTATGTTGAGATAATTGTGTTGGAGAAATAGGACTAAGTTACCACCTGGTTGTTACCTACTTGTAATGTGTATGTATATAT
>KZ308288.1:1298191-1326151 GCA_000376725.2 Ladona fulva | reverse complement strand
ACAGGGAGAGCACGCAATATATATATATAATAGTAACGACGTAAGTGCTCAGGTGGAGAGGCCCGACTGGATCTAACCTCTCCAAGGGTCAATCGTAGTATATTATCCGAAAATAAAAGCTGTTGGGTTTTGCGAACGTAAACCAAAAATGCAATCAGATTATATAAGTCTATTCCCAGTCGTAAGGGTCAGAATGTGATGGGGTATTTTTTCTGAGAGATAAACTCATTATCTTTACCATATCTTCGATTTTAGAGATGTTTCGTGTTCAGCCTATATTTACTACACTTCTTTATCGCAAAGATTGAATTTATATTCTGCTGACGGATTTCCGCTTGCTGTTGTGGCCAAAAGAAATGTATTTATTGCTTTTCTCCCCCGAAGAGAAACTTATTACATTTTACGAGGTCTCTTCTCCCCCTATTGTGCTTCTAATTCTAAGAAAATCGATCGAAGGCATGTGAAATACATTCCATATGGTTAGGGCTATCGGTGCAGGGAATTGATCACGGTTTTCGCTGCAATGAGAACCGTAAAAGTGTATTTCGAGACATTCTTCCCACGACGGAAAGCGATGGCTAACCTTCTCCACAATTACATTGAAATTTACGGGTTTCGAAGTAGCAATCTTCAACGAGTCATTCACAGAGCCATATATTCTCCATTATTTCCAAGTCTCCTCGAACTCATTTCGAACCCTCGTTACAGGGAGCACGCCATTTCAGAAACCGCCCTCTGTCTATGAATTTTTGGAAACTGTTATTGTATGATTGAGATGATTGAACCATAAAGAATGGAGTTCACAAGAAATAATTCGTTTTGGTGAAAATAATGAATACATAGTAAATCATATTATTCATTAGATAAATGGTTTGTAACAACAGAATAACATAGAATTTTGAGAAATATTCATTCTTTTGGAGTAATGAGTCTAGTCTTATCGAGCAAGACTAGACTAGAATTTGTTATGCGTCGAAGGCCATTTCTTTGTGGTTTATTGTAAACACAGTGGCTACTTTGAGGAATCATTACAAGTACTATGAAAAAAATTAGGTCCATAATATAATTATTTTCTGCAACAAATGCGGATTTTAATTCCAAATCATGAAAATTGAAAATGTCTTATATGAATTTTTATTTCCATCTAGAGCTTAAAGGATACAATTCAAGAGGTAGACAGACAAGAGCTAAACTTACAACTAGCCTTTGTTAGTGTGGAATATAGCCGTTATTTGGGGGAACAATGACAGTTCAAATTTACTCCTGCATAGAATGAATCACTCTAATCATTCACTTAATCTCTTCTGCAAATATGAAAGATTCCTGTTTCGATTAAATGAAATCAGATGATAGTAAGAAATCTACTTTCGGATCCATTACTATACTTTACAGTCTCTGGGTTTGATGCTCGTATTTAATAGCACTCAAATTCCCGTCTAATTTTGGTTTTCATAATTGAGTTATAGGTAAAAATGTTGATCATCCGCAGTAATTATTTGCTTGGCGGCAGGAGGGTTACCGGCAGGTTGTGTAAATTGTATGAAGAGTAGATTATACTTTAGATTGCAGCTTTATACCGATTTATACCACCTATAACGCTGTCTTCTTAGAACTAACACTTACAAGCCCCCATTTCGTAACTGCATGAATAACAAAGCTTCAAACGCTCTCAATAAAAGTATTTTATTTTTGATTAAATATTATTTACCCGTGAGAAAAGAATTTGTGATTATCTTTGGTTACTCGTGAACTCATGTTCTTTACTTTAACTTAAGTTCTCCTAAAAATTATATCTGAGAGTGAGTTAGTTAACATCTGTTAATAAAATAATTAATTTGCAATCAATGAAGTTCACTTAGGATTATTCTTACCATAACATATAAAATACAAAGGGAGCCACTTCTACATGAAAAAATCAGCTTGGTATATTGTAAATAAGTAATGATGAGGAATGGAGTAAGAAATATTGAGAAGTGTAAGGAAAAAACCCCTCGGAGGTATGCGACCTTTGAGACCCAATGTCCAATGAATTGAACATCCCATAAATTGTTAACTAATCAGCTAATTAAAAAGAAATGTGAAGTATGCCTTAATATATCTAAAACATAAACTATATCGAAAAATATATATTTTTCTTCATTAAAAAAATTCAGGTCTGAAAGGGTTAAGTAGATCGGCGAAATATTATTGTAAAAGACGAACACAAAACATCTAGTTTAATGTCTTTGGCCAAGGCAAGGTGTTGAGAGATTATACAGTAAAAATGGAATCTTTGAGTAGTATCGCGTCCACAAAATTAAGATTTTATGTTTATTGATTTTAAAATTGATATATTCTGGTGTTACTTGCTGGAAGTTCTCTAAGACGACTGTAAAGAATAACACTTCGTGAGTTCCACAAAACATACTATTATTCTTACGCACGACCGGCTTCGTTATATCGTAACATCATCAAGTGCCGAAAGAGCAAAAGGGCACGAATATGTGGCATATGCAGTTGGAAAGAGGATTGAGGGGATGGAAGCGTGGAGTGAGAGGGGAAAGGATTGGTTTAAAGGCCAATTGGAGGAGGGATATGCTTACATATCTCACCAAGCATCAAAATAGCAGGTAAAATTAAATGAGAGTCAATGTAAACATAGTCGAAGTATAGTCAAAACTATTAAATCCAAAAAATAGAGGAAATTCTATGTAAATTACAGTCAAAATAAAGGCATAAGCTATAAAAAAGTCAAACCAAGGCAGTTATTCGTAGAATTGGGAAATGTCTTACATTTATTATTAATTACATTTATTCGACGAATAACCGCTATAATCATTCGTTAAAACCGGTTGTTTGTGTAAAAATAATACATTTTATGCGAAGAGCACCAATAAAGGTTTTCTATTGCCACAATAGACTTCCTCGGAGGCACCAAAAATAACTAAGAGTAACTAGAATAGTTTGTAGTAAATATATTGGTTAGTATTGTACCGTTACAAATTATTTTCAAAGCCGCATCGAAATCGATTGACTCGCATTCAAAGCACTTGTTATAGCAGCTCTGAATTGTAAGACGTTCAAATTACAAAGTCTGGTGGAATAAGAGTACTGCACTCTCTCTTCAATTTAGTTTCCCCCTTTTCCGCTCCTCTCAACGAGCGCTTCCTACCTCTTCCGCGAAGCGTAATTTACGATACAAAACACACACTGGCGAAAGAATCTCGAGAGAGAGGGAATGAGTAATGTCCAAAAAATAAGTTAAATGATTTGATGAGGAGACGCGGCGAGGAAGTTGGACTGGTGGCGTGAGAGCCCCTCTTCCCCCGGCTGAGTGTGTTTTCAATATATTCCCGCCACAGGGAGAGCACGCAATTCGGTCATAATGCGGCCGGTAGTTTTCCACAGGGAAAAAAATAACACGCCTCCGAGATTGTTTGGTCCTGAAAAGAGAGTAAGGAATAGAATAGGCTGTTCGTTCGGAAGGGGTAATAGGAAGATATGGGAAAGAGATTAACTTCCTCGAATGGGAATAAACGTATACACTCCGTATGTGTTGGCTCTAGGAGGCACTTATCCCACGGCTGGTGTTTTGATCGCGTAATGGTTTATATGCCTTCCGCTAGGGCGGTCTCAATTTCAGCGTATTCGCAGCGTGGGTAGATTAGTGTCCGTATTTCAACCTGGAAGTATGTTTTGATTATTCCAAATGTCAGCTGCTCGTAAGAGAACATGAATTTAATACAGAGGCGACGGATGGAGGCAAGAATATTGGTGGGGTAAACTTTTACAGCCAATAGGAAATTGGGCTTTCTCGCGCTAACTTTTAGGATCTAAATCTCAAACCGAAATAATCACACTCCTCAGCATAGTTACCGCGAAATCCGTTGATTGAGATTGTGTGAATCTACAGCATGAAATAGTATTTACCATGAATACCAAATTAGCGAATTGTTATCATGGATACCAAATTATTATCATGATACCAATTTACTACTATGATACTGATTTTTTTCCATGGTACCGAATAATTACCATAGTTACCGAATTGTTGGAATATTACCATAGATACCGAATCACTACCATGCTACAAAGTTACCGAGTTCTCCCGCGAGTAATCTTCTCACAGATCTATTCATAGTCGGAATGAAGTAAAAAAAGTAATCCATTCAGGGGAAAAAATAAAAGTATAGCAGTAAGGAAATATTTTTATACATTCTTTATTTCTGATAATAAAAAGATTCCAATGGAGTTGGAAAATTGACCTTTAAATTTCCAAGCTTGCAATATCAAATTTTGAAGACCGGTTGGAAAGAATTTTCTTCTACATTTTTCTCTTTTAAAGTTTCTTTAGAGCCAATCCAGAGTCAGTCAGTATCTACGCATCAGATTAAATCGGAAGTATATGTGTGGTTTCAAGAGAAACTCGTGCTATTGTAAAACAGGCAGATTTTTAAATTAGCTTCATTTGCATATTGGCGATTATGATCGACCAATGAATGCCTTCTTCACGAAACGAAATATACTAAAAATTGATATGTGGCGAGTATACGTGGTCGGTGGATGAAACGTGTACTTGTTGGCTCGAGATATTCAAGCGAAACGTTTTGTTAAAACAAATACTATGATGAAAAAGCAAGCGTCACAAAAATGTTCTCAGGCGCAGGTTGGGAATGGAAAGAATGGAGATTAGAAGCTAGGCTGCGACTGCGTGATAGATTCAGAGAAAATACTTTTGCGGAAGATATAATCGATATTATGCGACCTCTCTACTACTTCGGCCGATCCGACAGTGGGCGCAGAATAAGAGAAATAAATGCTAGAACAAGTCGTTTTAGGAAATCATTCTTTCCGTGAACGATACGCGAAAAAAAAAGTTAAAGAGATATTTCGAACGCTCGGTGTTTACAACCCCAGCCACACGGCCTAAGGAGGCTTGCAGGGTGTTATTTAGATGTAAATTAATAGAATACATTGTAAAAATTGATATTTTTCTATTTGAGTGAAGCAGTGGAGAAGTAGTTCAAATTAATTTTATGGATGTCAAACATGTAAAAATCCATTCCAGAGAAATAGAATATTAACAACTCTTGGTCTTCTTTCTTGGAAGAGCAACTTTCATCAGAGTAATACGCATAAAAGATATATTCTCCTTTAGTAGAGAATCCATATCTACTCTCGGCTCTGTCGACTTTCCCCTTCGCCGTTTAGGATATCATTTAGAAGAGGCAATCGTAATCCTCTCGCTGTCGGTCGACGTCATCGTTTGACAGCGAATCGACTCCAAGCATAGAGGACGAGTTGAAAAATCTGTTCGGACGTAAAGCCCTTTTCTCGCTCGATAAAGAATCCACGAGAGTCAGAGTTCCTGGATTTTGCGTCCTTTTGTTTTCTTTTTGTTAAGTGATTCCACCAAGGCTTACCTCGATAAATCAACAATATCAATTTAAAAAGTCTTAATATTTGACTTTTTATCCGTACATTACGCTTCTACTTAAGCTGGACATTAAAAAAATGGCTCAAAGGAATAAATATCGGAATTAGTTATCGTTAAATTTGAGAAACGCCCACGAATATGGTATTGTATTAAAGCAATTCTTTTGTTAGAGTGGCATTACCTATGTTTAGTGAAACTTACATTTATTTACTTCTTACAAGTAAAGAATTTAGAATGAACGAATGCAATTATTGGAACTTTATAATTCTAATGCTTGTATTATATTGTGTGAATGTCCTCCAAAAATGCCTTTGGCCTCCTTAGAAATTTAGGAGTTGATGATCAGGAGTAAGGAATTTCTAATGATTGTGAATATTATAAATAAGATTTCGATAGATAATTGGCTAAATGGCAACACTCGCAATCATACGACATTATTTGACTATTAACTGAACAACATTTGCTTACTATTGTTTTAAAAGGACACATTTCAAGATTATATATCGAAACAACTTCATACATAATTTTTATAAAGGGACTGTGTATCGGCTGTTAATAAAAGGTGATCACGAAAAAGTTCCCATACAGCTCTATCTAAAGAAAAATATTTAATAAATAATGATGATTATCTCTTAAAAAAGAGATTTTTATTTTTTTAATAGTACTTCGTGTTTGATGCAAATTGAGAGACACAGAGAGATTGTTTTTACTAGTACAAGCACGATTGGGACGAAACGTCGAAACGAAACCCTTTAAGATTGAAGCTGTTACTGCAATTGCAATGGTAAATTATAATTGCTAAATTGTTACCACTAGAGACTTTTACTTCAAAGCTGACAACGGTGTAAATGTTTTGTCAGCCATTTTCGTTCATACAAATATGTAAAGGAGAATTGAAATTACTATCAGTGTTGTAAAACACTTATAATTATTTTTTAATGTCCTTACCATCGTTTGATTATTGGTGTAGAAAATTCGTCCAATTTCATTATTAATCATCTTTATACAACCGTATAAAACCACACTTTTTAATATTTGCATAGTTTTTCTCTATTTTTCTCAACATCTTTTCTTTTATATTGCGGAATGTTTCCTTATCACATTTTGATCATTTGGCCTCCATACAGATTAAGCAAAGTAAGACATTACAGCAATCATAAATCGGCTGACTCTACCAGATACATATTTCGCCTTCAAAGAGAGCGTCATCAGGGGTAAGGAGTGAGTTTACTCCCCTGATGATGCGTTCTTTGAGGTGGAAATACGTATTGCTGCGTCTAATCAGCCCATTTTTATGGTTGCGGTGTTTAACTTCACTTAAAGTTTCTGCCATCACTTGGTCAATTTTATCTTCACCCTAGAGATGTATCCAAACGTTATTTAGATTTCTTCGCTATCATATTATATCATTATTGGGTTGGATGGAATAAGGTACTTGGTAGTATTAATGTCGCCCAATAAATGAAGTGGTAATTAAGATTAACCATCTTCAAGGGTGGAAGGATAAGCCATGCTATTTTCCCACTCCTGAAGATGGTAACTTGGCCAGTGAAGCACCCATTGAGTACTAGAAGTTGGTTTTCCAGGGGTCGTGCTACGTTCCTTGAACCGGTCACAGCTTAGGCTCTCAGCCAACTGCATAAGAATATTTCAAATCTCTATTTAAATAAAGCTGAGTCAATTTTTCTGTTATTATACCTCACAGTCTATGTGCGACTACCGTTCCGTGGAAAAATATTCATCCTTCTGCGTGAAACGAATTCTTGACGAATTGTGCCCGTCGAACTGTCGAAATCGGTTATTGAGTGACGTCCCAAACGGAAAATTGGTCCGAATGAAGGGGAGGTTGGTGACGAGTATGGAGGGGTTTGGAGCATTGAGGAACACCACTCCGAATGGTGGAAATGGAGTCGAATATACTCGGAAGGGCTAATTGCCTCCGAAGCAGCTGACATCGCTCGTTGTCCCACTCAATTTTATTCCTGCCGTTAGGGAGTCGACCAATCAAACTCTCCCATCCCATGATTTCGGGAAGTTCCTTGTTTGGGAATCGCTCGGGCGCCGCGAAATTCCATTTTTTCACAAGAAAAACACGCAGTTAGATCATCGAGATTGGTCACGTGATTGCAATTTCATCGGCGTCCCATTCTTGGGGTCCTCGTGCCTTTCCAGTGTTTCGTATCCCGTCGCAAAGTTATCGATGTATCCAATGTATGATTTCCTTAAAAAGATTTCTAGTGGTGGTATTATTAAATATGAAACCACTATTAATGCCCTATGTGTATTTTGCAGTACTAAAGAAGCCAAAAAGGAAAGTGAGTCCTGATTTATCATCGGTAGGTTTTTATTGAAATGATGCAGATAGTCAAAGATTACGCAATCATCGATTTTCTGAAGTAAAAGAGAATTGTAAGGGACAAGAACCTACGCACGGCTAAAGGACCACGGATGTACCTGATTAATGTGTTGTATTGAAAGTTCAGTACATGTTATTAACCCTGACATTTTGGAAATACATAAGTAAACTTGAAGCGAAAACCATGCTCGGTTTCCAGGGAAGCATCATTTGTTATTCTCTACTCATTAATCGTTAAAGTCTAATTTGAATATTCTTTTGATTTTTATGCTTATTACTTGTTCGTCTCTTCAAAGTAAAAACCATTTGGGACCAACGACTTTCAGTCTTACATGTTCAGCCAAAGTTATCCAAGTTCCTTCCCTATAATCATGCTGTTACCGCATTTGCATGTCTGGTGTCTGCATTTTTCTCTCCGACTACAGCATAACGATATATTATGGGGACCTATATTATGCTGAAAATGAATTGTAAACAGCATATGCGAAGATCCTTATTTAGTTTCTCTTTTTATTGATACATGAAATAAAAGAAAACATCAGTTCTTACCTTTAAAATTTTCCAATAAATGCTTCGTAAATAATGCATAGGCTCTTTATGGGCGTTTTATTGTAATAAAATGAAGCGATCACACAATTTTCGGTGAAAAGGTTTCAAAGGTAAACGGACTCTGGAATTAAGTCTATTGAGTATATTTTACGATGATCCCGAAATTGTACCCACTGCCACCAGAACAAGCACCTACTTGCTGTGATAAATTTGCAATAATGATAATAATAATATTCTCCTTAATAAATTGAACTGATTCTAAAATTCTCATCCCAAATCCCAAGTGGTTCTTTTGAGTTTTCTTCTGCTTCTCTTTACTGAGATCGTTCTCCCGGACGAATTTGCTCGTGACTTCGTGATGCGGTATTGTCCGTCCTCTTGCCTTAATTAATTTGGACGAGAGATGTTTAACTTTGATCAACTCGATGGACTTTGGTTCATAAAAGTGGGTGTTCTTCCCTAAGTTCTCTCGTAATTCGAGAACTTAAAGTTATGTCTATTAACTCAAACAGATATTCTGGATTGAAATATTATCACCCGTATGAAGGGGTTAAATAGATAACGGAACTCTCAAATCCTAAGTTCACCTGATAAAAACGTATATATTACCTCAGAGTATTTGAGACTAAAATTTCAAGCAGAGTTCGATGCTTAGACCTTTTAAATAATCGTTTTGATAATTAAAGGCCCGAAGGAAATTTAAAGTATCTAACGTGAGAACATATAACTATATTGAAAACAATGCATCGGTTGGTTACTCGGTAATCTATAAAGATAAGGAAACCGTTAAGTTTTTATCAATAATGAACTATGAAGTTTTCTGGGATGAAATGAGTGCATTCACAATCGTGCAGCGGTAATGGAAAATAGATTCTACTGCTTGATCCGTGACTACGAGGCAAGATTTCATAAAGGAAGAAAAGGTACCTTTACCTTACTAAACAATTTTTTCGAATGATTATGGAGTCGTAGTGATAAATGTATGTTACCGTAAAAAAGCTTATTCTTTAACGGATTCAATAATAAACTTTATACATCAAAAAATGTATTTAACGCTATATGATATCATATAATGACACAAAATGAATCTAATAATAAAAATAATTGTAGTAATAATTATTATTACTAATGCCCTGTGGCATAAAGCCACCTAAAGAGAAAGTCAAAACATATCAAATAAATCCTTATTGTCGCAGTGAAACAAAAAATAATTTTATGATGCAAATTTAGAGTGATATATATATTAAAAGATCTTTGGAAAGCCGTAGTCTTGTGTGAGGCATAGTAGAAGTTATCGTCAGGAGTCTATGTTCGGACGGCAGCTGAGTGAAGGTCCGGGAAGGAAGGGACCAGGACTCGAACCCGTCTCTTTCGCATTGCAAATATGCCGCATCGTCAGACGGACTTTCAGACAAAGCATCCCTTAGAAGGACGTTGAGACTGTTCGGCGAGATAACTCAAGGGAAAGAGCAACCGCTCGGAAAGTGGGAGATGAGGGTTTACGACCCGTTCTCTTAGCTCTTTTCACGTTTAAGTATACTTGGACTTTCGAAGTGTACGCCACAACGTACCGTTTCCAACATGAAATCCTTTTCCTGAACTTCGCAAAGATGGCAATGAAAAATGTTGCTGGTTGATACGCGTGATGACTGTTTGAAGTTTAAAGACATTAGTGTGACGATGTAATTAAGTCTCCAATTGTTTATCCTTATTATATTGTAATTAATTTTGGATTGAATTGCTGTAAAACACAGTATTTCCGTAAATTTCATTCTCATTTTATATTGTACTTGACGAAGTCTTCTGAAAAAGGATAGAGAAAAATGTATCTTTCACTCAATTTCGTGTTAGTCTTGTTCATGGCTGTGATGATTTGTAGTTCACGGAGGTATGATTGGTTCTGAATATTTAATTCTGATAATGAAATAATGGATCGTGATTAAGGTATCTCCTTTTTATATGCCATGAACAATGCCAATTGTATAGTCATTGTGCCTCTCATACGTGGACTTGTTCCCCCACTCTGCACTCTGACTCAGTGAAAAAAGCATGGGCGAACTACCTCACTCCTCATTTGGCCTAGTACGCCTCATTTCCTTCTCATAGCTAATAGTAGCCATTGGAAGAGGTCCCGATCGGCCAGAACACTTTTTAGACAGACCTTACGAAGTTACCAATTTACTCAACCGTATAATAATGGTTGAGTAATATGTAATTTTAGTTTGCCAAATAACATTATTACTGTAATATTTAAACATTATTTTTATAAATTATTAACATTATGTTTATAATTATTCATAACATTATTGTTATAAGTATATTTTTGTAATTATTTCCATAGTCGTTTATTTAAGTTATCGAGACTAAGTTGGGCGATTAAAAAATCGTCGATAGGATCAAAATAAATAGTTAAAAAAAGTTTGGCGACCACTGCTGTAGACGAAAGGTGCAGAATTCTCTATTTTCAAATCTTTTACCTTCTCTTTAAGCTGGAACTGCACAGCCTTTCTATCTGAATTACGTTAAAATAACACAGGTCAACAAAAAAAATGTTTTAAAAAGTTGTTTGAATTTTAATAACTGACTTTTATAAAGTTTTCAGCGCTGAATTCAAAAATGCAATTCATTTTTTTCCATCACGTCAGGTTTTCTCACAAAATATGGAAGTATTTTGGGTGTAATACAAAAATTTAAGCAAATTTTAAATTTTCCCTAAAGTTATAAGATTTTATTAAATTTATAAAACATGTTTTAAATTACATTTTAAGTGTTCTTGCATTTCTCTTTAAGCTTACAAGTCCTTATAATAACGCTTTCGTTTCCCTTCGAAGCTTCTTTTAGTGCTTTTCCGGCTGTGGACTCGTTCAGGATTTTCTCTTTTCAACATCCAACAGTAGTCCGCTATCATGTTGACGTTCCATCTTCCTTGGTATCTTCTTTCCATTTCCTTGATGTCCTGATGGAATCTTTCGCCCTGCTCCTCACTTACATCACCAAGGTTTACAGGGAAGTAGTCAAGATGTGAGTGGAAGAAATGAACTTTAAGACTCATGTTACAGCCCAGCTTCTTGAAGTTGTCGAGCATGTTTGTGACGATTGTCTTGTAGTTTGGATCTTTTTTGTTTCCTAGGAAACCAGTTATAACTAGTTTAAAAGATGTCCATGCTGCTTTTTCTTTTGTTTCCATTTTATCCACAAAGTTGGGATCTCTCATTAGTTTTCTAATGTCTGGTCCGACGAAGACTCCTTCTTTTAGCTTTGCCTCGGATAAACCAGGAAACTGTTCACAAAGATATTTGAAGCACTCTCCTTCCTTTGCTAGTGCCTTAACAAACTGTTTCATCAGTCCCAACTTAATGTGAAGTGGTGGAAGTAACACCTTTTTGGGATCCACAAGGCTTTCCCTCTCAACATTTTTAACCCCGAGTTGTAAGGTTTTTCTCAAAGGCCAAACTTTTTTTATGTAGTGTTGCTTTCTGTCTCGACTGTCCCATTCACAGAGAAAGCAAGGGAACTTTGTATAGCCACTCTGTTGACCAAGCAGCATTGAAATCACTTTTAAGTCACCACATAGTATCCATTTGTGGTCTGAGTAGCAAAGTTTGTTTAAAACCAGTTGAAGGTTTTCGTAACATTCTTTTAAGTGAACCGAGTGTCCAACTGGCATAGAAGCATACTTATTGCCATTGTGTAGAAGAACTGCTTTAAGGCTTGTTTTAGAGGAATCAATAAAAAGCCTCCATTCTTCAGGAACATATTCTATTTCGAAGCGTGCCATAAGTCCAGGAACATCACTGCAAAAAACAAGGTCACCTTCTTGAGAGAAGAAAGAAACAAACTCCTTTTTCCTGGTTCGATACCAAGAAAAGGATGTACCTGGTGCCAACATATGTTTATCTTTCAATCTAGATCCTAAAACTTCTGCCGAGTCTTTAGGAAGACCTAGGTCTCTAACTAAATCGTTCAGTTCCGATTGTGAGAATGGAATAGGATCAGTTGTGTCAGGATCGTAGAAATCACTGTCTTCTTCACTATCACATTGTTGAGGCAATGGTTCGTGATCATCTAAAATATCATCCAGAGAATCTGGAGGAGAAGGTATTGGTACTTCAGGTCCATGGAGAAAAGGGCGAATGGCTGATTGGATGTTAGGATAAGAAAGATCTTTTTTGTTTTTCAAATTGAAACCTTGTACGTTGCAAGAACAAAAATAGCAGTCATCACTATGATTTTTCGGCTCCCTCCAAACCATTGGTATTCCAAAACGCAAGGACTGCTTTTTACCTTGAAACCATTGTCTCAGTTGTTCGACACACACTGAACAAACTTTGTGTGGGGCCCAAGGCTTATCTTGGTCGCCCAACTTTATACCAAAATAGGCAAAATACACTTTTTCAACAAAATCTGAAATGTTTCTTTGTTGCTTTTTAACGGTATAATTACCACAAATGTAGCAGAAGCAATCTGGTGAGTTTTTACATCCTCTAGTAGCCATTGTCCATGAAAGAGCTAAACAACAGTAGAAAAAAGTCACCACTTTAAAGCACTAGTAACAACAGCACGTGAACAGCACAGAGTGAAGAGATACTGTGAACTGAATGACAATAACAGTAGCACACTACTTGGTGATGGAAGGGGAAGGGGCAGCGACAGACAGGCACTGACATGAAAGATGCTCAGTGGGACAGTAAGTTGAAGGGGGGGAGGGCAGTAGACAAGCACTGACATGAAAATACGGCAGGTTTATTTAAATTGCTCTTTAGTTTAAGTATAATGTATCTAGGATAAAAATGGCTTTGTAACTGAAAATGCCTCATGGTATTGTTGTATTGCTTTTTAAAAGTACTTTAGGCTAAATTATTGTTTATTGTGAATTTAAAAAACAAAATCCAAACATACTAGAGTGTACTCAACAATGTATCGAAATATCGAATAAAGCTAAAACTAGACATGCAGTTTGTGAAAAAACTGTACGTGATGGAATTTTTTCACTATTTTTCCCAAAATCAGCGCTGAAAATACTATAAAAATCACTAATTACATTTCAAACAACTTTTATGTCGCAGACCTGTGTAATTATTGTGATTTTTATGAGGCTACCACCAGGATGTTTCTCTTGGTACAGTGTATCTCTCATACAACGGAAAATACATCTCTCATTACTTTTATCACAATGTCGTCCATGACTGTGATGATAAGATAGGTTTTTTGGTGTGAGTAATGCTGAATAAAGACAGTAATTTTGGTTACTCCTTGACGTATACTGTGAAAAGTGTTATCTGTAGCTGTGTAAGTGCTGTAATAACGGAAATGTTTTTCACACGCCGATTTGTGGCTAATTTAGGAGGTAAATTACTTTACTCCTCCTCTTGAGCAATAAGTTCAGGGCTTGTGCAAGCTGGTAATGGTGGGATTAAGGTTCAAGGTGGTATTCGGGCACAATAAATTACAGATTAACTAACAGTAGAAGCAGGGTAACTTCATTTGCTTTTCAAAATAAGTTTATCTTTTAGTCGATTTTGATTGCTTGATTGAAGGACTTCTTAAGCTCCGTTTAACCTAGCGATATATCGTACGATAATTCTTATCAGATAAAATGATTGACCAATAAGAAGGATAGAGATAGAGGTGTAGATAGAGGTTCAACCTTCTTTCCAAGCCATTCCATCTTTCCGATAAGAAAAATTGTTCGATAAATTGTTAGGTTTAAATGTGGCTTTAATAAATTCATATCAACAAAACATGGAAGGTATAATAGGTCGAGAATCATAAACACTATTCAGAGCCCGAGAGTTTACCGATAATCTATTATCATCAACATGAATGGATCCTTTTTCTATTAACCAACCCCTATGAAGTTTAAACTTATCAAAGTTTCATCAGAGATTTATTTCAGATATTCCCACGAGTCAATCTGGCAAATGGAAAGCTATTTTCGCATCTCAGACGGCGGCGCGCGTTTCCGGATGAGATATCGCCGCAGTAATATGCGGGATGCGACGCCATTTTATCATTTCAAGTACATCTCCAATTACCTTGATTTTTAGTAATTACGGCGGATTAACTTTTCCCATTCATAAGCGAGTCGTTTGCCGTTTGAGAAATTGGTTCGAAACTTACGGAGAGATTAAACGCAGCGGCAAAAATCGCTTCTCTCGTATACTAAGCCGATATCATGCAAATTCATATTCGGAAACGGAAATAAATCGCTGCTAATCCTAAAAGTTGATTGCCATGACTTAATTTGTACATTATAGCATTCGATTAATCTTTTTTATCTATCCCGTTGAAGGAAGGGTCTTGTACTTTGAGGAATTTCTTTCTCATTTATCGAGGACATATTTTCAGTTGCTCTTACTTAAGTAATTGATAGGTGTAAAAAAGAATTAAATAAAAAGGTTACAACACCCTTCCGGAAAGATGGGTACTGGGTTTGGGTACCAGTAATGTCGATATTTCTCACATCTGATTCTCCTTGGGTTTTCAGCCGAACGACTTTCCGTGCTTTATTAATTACCGCTCCCTCACCTCGTTTTACTTGTATTTTTAAAATCAGTTTCTCGTGGTTAACATGGAGTTTCGCCAAATTCCACTAATGATAATTAGTTGAAACTGTCAATTTGAAAGAGAAAGTGACGTGAAATCTGAGGAATTTCTACTTAGTAAAACTTTGAAACTGAGTTTGCCCAATTTCGTCATATATGTCGCGATTCATCGGAGAATGGAGGTATTGATTAATAAATGTGATTGCAGAAATAATTTATACGAATGGATTAACAGTTAAGGCTGTCAGTTTTAAACTAATCGAAAAACCGTTTGAGGATATCGTTAATTCAAATTAGCTATCCTAAGATCGGTAAACTTGGACACTAAGTATTCCAGATTGTACGGGTACTTACTGCCGTAGATAAGCAACTGCTAACTTAATTATCAGATTTCACACAATGGGACTGAGTGCATGGGCAGTTCCAAATTGAAGAGTCTGAGTTCCATCCAAAGGTGGTTGCATCCTGCTCTGCTGAGAACCTGTCTCTTGTGTAATAAAAGTAATAATAATAATAATAAAACGACTTTATTTCAGGGCGAGATTGAGACTAGTAAGTCTCTTCTTACATCTAACCCTAGTAAAACCCTAGTTTAAAAGTAGGGAATGTAAGGAAGGGAAATTTATTTGAATTTGAATAATACAGCAAGAAAGGACTTATAAGGACTCCCGTATACCTGAGTGGGCTGCGCGTTCGACTTCGGTTTCAATTCCCAGTGGGTGTCCGTATTTGCGAAATGACCTAAGTTGCCGTAGTAATTGTAACGATCCTACTTCAAGGAAGGATTTTTACGCATAGCAAAAATCTGAACACAGCAGATGGAACTGACTCCTTAAAAGATTCTCTCGATTTTAAAATATATTTTAGCCAGTCAAATTCCATCCTTGTATCTTTCTCCTGTTTGTTTATTTTCAGTGGATGTATTTTAGTTATTTAAAAAAAATTAATCGCTAGTTTAATTTGCGTCTGTATGTAAGCGCCACGGAATGTTTCTCTAATGATTTCCTCCAACCTATATTTTCTTACGGAGTATTATTTCAGCGTAGAATATATCACCGATATTCCATTTTCGAAAATATTTTATAGTTTGAAACATTGCTCCTCGTTTTACTGACTCTGAATGAATACTTCGCATCCACTTTTTATAGAACAGAAAATATATTCATGTGTACAATATGGACTTCTCTCTCGGTTACCCCGAATAATGTAACACTATTAACTTTTGGTTATTCAAACGGAGCTTTTACTGCTTATTTATGACAAGAATTTTACTGTTTTTTTTATTTAAATTTAATATCGCAGAAGCTGCCTAGAATATCATAGTTCTTTAATCGCGTCCCATAAAGGCCGCGTAGGACTTTTAATATTCAGGTTGATAAGAAAAACTGGAAGTTTATTCGCCATTTAATAGTTATAACGTCTTATTTTTTCTATAGAATTTTCATGAATTGTTTGAAGTCACTTTATATATAGCTGGGAAAAATAATGCAATATATCTGATAGCTGTGAGGTTCTTATCAATTTAAATTGTGTGGAACCTTTTGCTGAACTATATGAATTGATATAATTTATGTGACAAAAGAATTATTTCTTATCAGCTAAGAAATGAATCTGTTGTTACTCGTAGCTTATGAATTATAATGGGGGTAGAAGTCTCTATAGAATGCATCAAGTGCATGATGACGATGATGATGATTATGGTTAAAAAAGTGCTAGTAATAAAATCAAAATATTCCTTTGTATTGTTTCTCGGAAAATTTTAATAGACTTATTCTAAGAGAAATGGATGTTTAAATGTCCTACTTTCTTATATTTGTATTACGTTATATTTTTCCCCATTGTATATCTCATTGCTGTCGCAATATCAACAAAATTAATAATTATTTATAAATGCATGCATTGTTCATAACTCAATCTCATTATCGTTTTCTATATTGTTAAAAGTTGGCTTCCTTACTAAATCATATGTTTACGTATAAATTCTTGATGGAATGATATTGGCAGTTAACTTTTAGAATCCAACGAAGAAAATAAGTTAGTATTCAAGGACTAACGCACACAGAACACCACACTACAGTAAAAGTACTGTATTGAAGGAAAAAGTGGCTGGTAAATTAAATAATTGAACCCAAGCAGGCGGACAAGTTGCCGATTTAATGAAACACACGTTGTTTCATTTCCAATATAAACAAACTCATCATTCCTGGAGCTCCTAAATACATATAGGTATAGTGAACTTGCTCTTTAACACTTTTTACACCTCCTCTAATACTTGAAGACAATCTTCAGCAGTCCGAGCGACAAGAAAAGGCGGTAAAAAAGGAAGAATGGATTCGCTTTGTCATGGCGACACCAAGATTAATTGGAAGCGGACGAAAATCTTTTTCCAATGGGTGTTCCTCGAGGGCCCTCTTCAGTGAGACAACAGATGGATACTTAACGGATAAGAGACGATCTCCAACTCCCATCGCCTCCCCAACAATATTTGTCCTCGTCTCCTTCCGTTTCGTCCATTTCACCCCTTCCGATCCCATCTTCTTAAGTATCGCTTGCTTCTTCAATGATTATAGTGTAAAGAGAAACAACCCCGGCCATCGGACAAGAAATATTTAGAAAAAGATAATCAATAAATTGATACAGATCATATGTTTAATTTCGGTAATTACAGTAAATTCATGGTTATCTGAGTAGGTGGGGAAATAAGTTTCGGAGCTCAATTGATTCCCCAGATAAACCACAAAATGAATGAATTATTTGCTGATATATCTTCATACTTATAGTGCCGAAAGTGTGTAAATCCGAGAAAGTATGCCTTCTTTAAGGTTTTGTGAAACTTTTAAGCTGAAATAAGTTTTGAGATTGAGAATTAAATCACCGTGAATTGCAGTTCAAGTCAAGTCTTTCTATATTAATACATAAATAAAGTCTTTATTTTGGAGAAATTGAGACTTTCAATGTGTAAAAATTTAAAATAAGTAGCTAATCCACTTCGTGAACGCTCTTTTGTTAGGAAAAAACCTACGAAGTTTTGGAGATTCAGCGAAATTAAGATCTGATCGATAAACAGTATTAATGAACAAGGATTAAGGAAAGGTTTGAATACTTTGCAGGATAAAGTCCTGCGGCTGATCCCAAAGGAATAACAAGTGTGAAAAATAGCGACATGAATTGTCGCTATTTTTCACACCTGTTATTAGTATTAATGAAGTTGCTCTTTAATCTTGAATAGTTTTAGGTATCGTTGTTTGATAGTTAATTGTAAAAGGTTCGGAAACGTACATGATTTAACTTTCCTATGAAATCCAAGAAACAATTTCCAAATGGAATATTTTCTATTAAGCCCAAGGACAAATTAATTTTTTTAATTGATGAAATTCTCCGTATTTCCTTATCGAGGGTATCTTTTGTCTGGCAAATTCACGTTTTATTTCTACCAACACATCCATATTATTATTTGCTATTAATATATAATAAATTATTCAATTCTTGATATAAATTTCCCCGTCTTTTCTTCCCATTTCTCATCAATTTTAATCCCTTTTAATTTCCAGACCAATATCATTGGTTGTGAGATATACTAGAAATAGTTATATATTAAATAGAGTACTCGAAATTTTACATAATTTTCCGATTGTTCGTCTTTTCAGAGATTCCACTGAAACCTTTAACCACAGACTGGTAGGAAAGATGAGATGAGTTTTAGTAACGATATGCATTTCTTATGATCCGTTCTTTTTCCTTTCATTTTGTTTGCTATTTTTTGATTGTTCATCGATTGTCTCGAAATATTACGGCTCAGTTGGACCGGAATGAACTCCTTTATTCATCACGAACGCCCTGTTGCGTTAAAATCTAAAATGCTGCGTTTCTCAGAAACATCATGAATGGAAATAAATTCAATTAAAGTGTTATAATTTTTAAATAAAGTATCCCGTAAGTACTTGTCGACATTATTTGCTGCGAAAGAATATTTTAATTTCAACTCAATCTAATTACTACGATTCGAAGCTATTTAGACCAGTATATTATATGGCCTCTTTAAAAATTACCATTTAATTGATAAAAGTATATACTGCGTTACCCACTTGGCTATCCGAAGGTCCCTATCATACTGTATATCTTCCTCTGATTTTCATTTTCGTCACCTCTCCCTCTACTTTATGTTCTACTACCTATCACGCCCCTCCCCTCACCACCTCTCATTCCACCCCTCCCCTCACCACCTCTCATTCTCCCCCTCCCCTCACCACCTCTCATTCTCCCCCTCCCNCCCTCCCCTCACCACCTCTCATTCCCCCCTCCCCTCACCACCTCTCATTCCCCCCTCCCCTCACCACCTCTCATTCCCCCCTCCCCTCACCACCTCTCATTCCCCCCTCCCCTCACCACCTCTCATTCCCCCCTCCCCTCACCACCTCTCATTCCCCCCTCCCCTCACCACCTCTCATTCCCCCCTCCCCTCACCACCTCTCATTCCCCCCTCCCCTCACCACCTCTCATTCCCCCCTCCCCTCACCACCTCTCATTCCCCCCTCCCCTCACCACCTCTCATTCCCCCCTCCCCTCACCACCTCTCATTCCCCCCTCCCCTCACCACCTCTCATTCCCCCCTCCCCTCACCACCTCTCATTCCCCCCTCCCCTCACCACCTCTCATTCCCCCCTCCCCTCACCACCTCTCATTCCCCCCTCCCCTCACCACCTCTCATTCCCCCCTCCCCTCACCACCTCTCATTCCCCCCTCCCCTCACCACCTCTCATTCCCCCCTCCCCTCACCACCTCTCATTCCCCCCTCCCCTCACCACCTCTCATTCCCCCCTCCCCTCACCACCTCTCATTCCCCCCTCCCCTCACCACCTCTCATTCCCCCCTCCCCTCACCACCTCTCATTCCCCCCTCCCCTCACCACCTCTCATTCCCCCCTCCCCTCACCACCTCTCATTCCCCCCTCCCCTCACCACCTCTCATTCCCCCCTCCCCTCACCACCTCTCATTCCCCCCTCCCCTCACCACCTCTCATTCCCCCCTCCCCTCACCACCTCTCATTCCCCCCTCCCCTCACCACCTCTCATTCCCCCCTCCCCTCACCACCTCTCATTCCCCCCTCCCCTCACCACCTCTCATTCCCCCCTCCCCTCACCACCTCTCATTCCCCCCTCCCCTCACCACCTCTCATTCCCCCCTCCCGCACCACCTCTCATTCCTCCCCTCCCCTCACCACCTCTCATTCCTCCCCCTCCTTTCAGAGCCCCTGTAGTAGCAGAAGGCAATGGAAAGGACAATCGGTATCGCCCGATGACCTTCCCATTTTCTCCTTTTTGCGTCCTTCTTCTCAAAGATGATTACATAGCCCTTGCGTCAAGTCCCTTTTCCGAAAGGGAACAATGGAAGGATTGATGAGGATGGGTATTCAAGCGCACCGAAAGGGGATCCTTCTTTACTTCTTACTCGACGAAGAATTACGGCGAAGAGGCAAACAAAGGAGACACGGGAAGCGATGATAAAATGGTGGAGTAATCAGATTCGAAGGAGAGTTTGGAAATGCCGAAGTTTGAGTGGAAAGGGGACGGATTGATGGAGATGCGGTTTTTCCCTACGAAATCCATCTCTTTTTACAAGTATTTGTTTCGATAGCGAGAACAACCTGAGAATAAGCGGGTCTGATTCATAAAAGAGGAGGAAATGGTGATGAAGGAGTAGGGCTTCTGCATTTTTTGAAATTATAACGTCACTATAATTAACGTGGCTCTGAAATTGAGGTGAATATAAGCTTTCGAGAATTCTGAGAATGATGGAATGGGATGAATGATGGCGGACCGTAAAACATTTCTTGGAAGGACGGTTTCGGATTTCATTTAATTAATGGGTAAATGAGTCTTCAGGAATTCATTAAACGTAAGACTTAAATCTTAAAGTTATTAAATTCCTGAAGAGTCTTTTAGCCATCGAATGGTAGCATGAAAAATCTATTCTGTTCGTTGGGTTACCGGATTTATACTAGGAAGATTGACC
The DNA here is from genome assembly GCA_000376725.2 of Ladona fulva. Lineage (NCBI taxonomy): Eukaryota > Metazoa > Arthropoda > Insecta > Odonata > Libellulidae > Ladona > Ladona fulva. Next base: position 1,305,273 of record KZ308288.1, on the reverse strand, counting down.
GTAGTTGATTGAAAACTAGCTTAAAAGAGGACATTTTTAGTTCCTATACTTTTTAGATCTGACAATAGGTCTGATAAATAAATATCTAAAATAACTACAACTATGCGTACAAACAGAAGTATGTTAGTATTCAGTGAATCTTTTGCCCATAGTTGCTGTGTTTTCAAATTTATCGCATTAAGATTTTTCTTCTTAGTATATTATCTAAGAAAAAATGTTTTTTTTTATCATTGCTGATGATTTTCTATCTCGCCCGATCCTTCACCGCTCTAGATTATTTCTGGTATTCTTGATCTGATTGCAATCGAAGCCGTATTTTTATCTTCGTTCTCGTATATCCTCAAATAATCAAAGAAATGGTTTCACAGAAGATGAGTGAATTCTTTTCATTTATGCACGAGTTTATGTCAAATTTTCTCGTAGCATTAAAAAGAACTCCGTTTTTTATTGAGACATAATGAGATAATTGTGATGGAGGATTCAAGAAATGGCGTCTTGAAAAATATTTCCCGTACTTATCTTTTGGTAAGGGAGAGGAGGTAAGGCTTTTGGTGAAGTGAAGGTAGTGCCTCATTTTTCTTTTGCTATTTTGAGGTTATTTTGTACGTAGGTTGTGCTTTGTTTAAGTTCAACTTCACTGTTGGTTATATGGTGGTACGGGTAGTATGTAGTAGTAATACGGTACTTTATGAGTTATAAATGGCTAAAGTGGTTAGCGTGCTAGTACGCTAGCGCGCTAACTCCAAGGTTCCGGGTTCGAATCCCGACTCGTCAGATTTTTTGGTTAGGGAATGGTCTTGTGCGTTCGTGGTGTGTTATTTTTGTAATATTTAATAAAATGGATGTGATTGGGAATTATGGAAGTTGTTGTTATTATACTCTTGTAAATATTATGATTATACTTAATGCTATACTAGATTCGTAAGAATTCGTAGCAGAAAACACGACGGCTGCTTATTATCTTGTATAGGCCCGTTTACGACAAATACGCTGACACGGTTTAATTACATTTTGCACGTATTTGGTTTGGACCTACTGTATCTTCCGTTGTAGATGATATTCCCTTCTCGACGTTATCTTTTACTTGTCTTTTCTTAATTACTTCTATATCGAGCTTCTAAATTTAAAGTCCTACTAAAACCTACCTACTGGAATTATAAGAAAGAATAATTTGCTAGGTCAACATCTAAATAAGTTTATTTTTTTTTAAATTATCAAAGTTTTTAAAAGACATGGGTAAGGGAAAATATCAGAAAATGTAAACAGCTGGAAAGCTGTGAAATACGCTTGGTAGACTTAGGGGAATGAGATATGACGAATGTCGTAGCTGGAAACGAATAATTAGTATGAAGACATTGCGTTGGTAATGTTATTAGACGAGGGACGAAGCAACAGAAATACTTGATAGGATGAACTATGAAAGTAATTGAGATTTCAACATTTGGGGAATAGAGAGTATAGAACCTCACTTACGCTAAAAGAGACAGCCAAGTTCATTCCACAGCAAACGTGTTCTAAAGTACTTTACGTGAATAACTGTTCAGTATGTGATTCGATTACTCTGGGATTGATCCTTCAGCTCGTTTCATTTTATATGAAGCGTCTTAGAAGATTATTTCGGTTTGATGCACCGATCTGTCGTCTTATAAATCCTCGAGATCGGTATTTTTCCGACCGAGAGGAGATGTCTGCTCCATGGAGAGATGACTCGACAACGAGAGGAAGGGGAGGTGGGAGGTGATACATGAAGGTGAAAGTGGAGGCGGGAGGAGGAGGCCTGTGACGTAGCTGCGCGATTGAAAAACTAATCTTATTTCCACAGAATGTTTCAATTGGAGACCAATGCCAATACCTGTTATGTAACTTAGGCTATAACTATATTGTTAGACAAGAAACTCGTATGAGTTCAAATGGAAACATGAATTATGCTTATATTCAAAAGCAACTGAGAAAACATGAAATCACGTGAGGTCGAGCATATGACGAAAAGCAAATAACAGTAGTTTATACCTAGTACATTAATTACGGGATTACTTTCTGTGCAATCATATGCAAATAAGGTTTAAATACGGATAAACTCCTCTTCAAAAATTTTATGAATCATGTCGAAAACGGTCTATCCTAGTTCTCTCTCCATGCATGCCTCCTTTGACCGGTTTCAATGAATTTAATGGTTCCAGGTATTTATATCTTGGGCTAAGGCCTTCTTTGCCTTATCGGTTCCTCGACCTCTTATTCTCCTCCTCTCTAGGCCTTCCCTTTGATCTTTCCCATTGTTTCTACTCTTTGTGAGTAGTCTCTCAAGGTATCCATTTTGCCCCTCTATATTTATAGTTCATTTGTCCCAATCCTCTCCAATACTTTCTCATCTTTTATCTTAACAGTCTACCATATCCTCCCCATTATTCCCAAACGTATATAAAAACTTTTCAGACACAGAGTTTCGTGTGAGGTTCACACATAGTTTACATGTAAAAATTCGTCATAATATTTACTGAAGGTATTTTCTGTAACCCTTCTTCGTCATCAGTTCAGGAGATGATCAGGTTATTTAAATAGAGATGAATTGTACTTTTTCATCTATTAGTGTTCTTCTTTCTGACCATCATCGCTAGTGTAAGATTTATTTTGCCTCACTTACTTGCAGCGTAAGAGTTGTAATTCCCAAAGGCAAAGAATAAACTGTTTTATTAGCTTAAGATTAGAAAAATATTAAAGACTAGGATTATAAATAAACCAAGTTATCAACAACATTACATCTTTGGATAAGAACATTCTTCTTAAAAATAAAAGGGGTCCTGGATACCCAAGTGTGTTACGCCTTTGATGAAAGCGGTTCCGGATTCGATTCCCAATGGGAGGCTACATGTGCGAAATTACCTATGCTGTCGCATCATATCTAAAAAAAACTACTATACTTAAAAAATTAAAGCTGTTTTGAACGATTAAATGGAATTTTCATTACTTTTCTAATTTAGTCTACAATTAAAAGTAGAGATAATATAGTCTTTGTAAATTGTGGAAATAACGTTAAAGGAAGTAATTCTCTTTCGGGTAAAAACTCCCGTTTATAAACTTCATCCGTGAAGTACAAATTAGAACTGATGATACTGGAAGAGGCAAATTTGCCTCATCTCAGACACCCTTAGTTGTATAAAAGGGAAGTTATTACAGCACTGCGTTTGACAAGACAATTCTAACAATAGCTTTTTCAGGCATGAAATTATTACCAGAATGTCACTCGAGCGTGGACGTCGTTTATAAAGCTATTACATAGTAAAAATTCCGCAAAATATTTACTCAAAGAGATAAAACGCGTATCTGTCTCTTCAATGATCACATTTCTTTGTGCGTAAAAAAAGTAGTCTGGCAAAATGGAAATAAAAAGTCAAAAAAAGGCGGGATTGAGAATCGGCACGCAATAAAAATTGAGATTTACAGGATACGAAACAACGGCAGTCCTCTACTTCAAGCCTTGAAGGGATTTTCGCTAATTAATCCAGATAAAAAAGAATGGAGCAAACGATCTCTCATTAACTTTCGAATTCACATCAAAAAGGACGCTTAAAAGAGCTTATACCTGTTCTTTGCGCTTTTTTTTTCTGATTTTCTCGCTAAAGGCGATTTGACGATACTCCCGATTGGCTGAACCTCGTGCCACGTGGCTCCCGCGGTCCAACGTAGTTTCCGATTTCCCCGTACACTTACTGCGGACAGATGAACGGGAAACCTCGAATCGTATACTTTTAATTGATTATCTGTTTTCTATCATGCATGTAATAGTGTTAGTAAGTGTGATTCGATGACATAATACATTCATGTTTTTCCAATAAGGCTATTGCAAGTAAATTGTTTTCCCATCAGTTACAAAAATTATTATATTATTCTTCTTAATAATGTTTCAATATATTCTGCTCTATTGCATACTTACCACATTTAAACCACACATTACACACAAATATCTCTTTTTGCATAATAAGTTTTAACGTAACGTATACTCACTGAAATACATTATTACTTTAATGTTCGTGAACAATATTTCACCGTTTTATATGCAGAAAACACAGCATTTTAGAGGAAATTAAGGTGTTTTACAACTATGGCAGTAGAAAAGACTATTGATAGAAGATTACAGGCAAAAATAAATCATGTAAGTGAAGATTGAATACGATTCATTCAATTCAAATGTTCATAGCGGGCTTCCATAATGGACTTATCCAAGTCCATCCAAGAGTACATAACTAATTTCAAGCATTCGTTAAGAGGAAGACTTTGATATGTTTTTCTTATTGTATCAACTTGATGAAATAAAATGGACCAAAAGACAGTGGGATAAAACAGTAAGTAGCTTCGGGGGACTTTATACGTTGGAAGAATAATTTGAACCTGAGTTAGAACAAATGGTTGGAAGGAGAATGAACGAATGAATAATTTAGGCGAGGTTAGGCCAATTGGCCTCTGTTCCACCTAACCTCAATTGACATTATCATATTTAATTTTAATATAGAATTAGATTAAAAAAACAACGCAAAAAGACTGGGTTTGTGGGGAATATATCTTCCTAGCTGATGTCTGAAGAAGACAAAAACCCCACTGAGCGGGTAAACACCCGCAAGAAGGGTGAACGCAGACAGGAGGAGACGCAAGCCAGAGTTCTCTAGCCGTAACTAAGGGCTTTCCGAAAGAGCAGAAATAACTGAATATAGGAGCGTCAACATCTATATTATGTTTGAAGGAAGCGAAATTCGACTTCTTGGAAAGGGATGGATTCGAATGAAGGAAATCAGAAAGTAGAAACAAAGACGAGTTTGCAGCCTTTCACTTGACGAAGCCGAGTTTGTAAAGATGAAGTACATATTTTTCTTTTGGATTTTTCATATTAAATAAACGAGATATTTCCGGCATATTTCACTGATTATAACACTATTAAGTTTCTGAGTCAGAAAACATCTACGGTAAGATAGTCTAAATGGAGATGGTATTTTAACTGAAATAACTATTGTTGGCAAAAGTTAGTATATCTATCTATATATGGTGCTCTCTTGGCTTTCACATGGCTGTGAAACATTGTCTATAAGTGTAACAGAGGAGAGAAGATTAGGAGTAATAGAAATGTGGCACCACGGGAGAGTAATGAAAATATATAGGATACTCCGAATTAAGTTCTGAGGAGGTTTCTTTGCGAGTAAGTGAAGAGAGGAGTGCTTTAAAAATTTGGTGAAAATAGAGGAAACTGGATAGAAATAGGACGGTCTATAATTCTGCAACAAACCCATCCTCAGATTCTTGATCTATGGCGGGGAATTTAAAATGAATTGATTGCATATTAAACTTGTTACTTGTAATTTGGAATAGTAACTGCAGTCGAATTAACTTGTTATCGAATGAAAAACGGTATTGAGGTGGATTATTGGTAACGGTAAAGAGATTACACAGTTTACCTAATAGGTGGGGAAAATTGATTATGTATGTTGTAGAATGTAAATAATAGCAATTAATGTGATATGAGAGAGGGTTTAAATGAAGCATTAAAAGATTTAGAGAATGATAGAGAAACGCGGTTAGATCCATGGAGTGCCAAGGACAGTTAGAAGTTAGAATTCGTACGATTGATGGAACAAACTGAGAATGTCGGAGAAAAATAAAATAGAGGCATAAAATTAGGCAGTCAGTATAAAGAACAGAAATAGATACATTAAACTTTAATTCATAATACTTAAATGTACTTCCAAGCTATTTCGTCTAAAATTTCCAGAGGATTCATAATTAATCACCCAGGAAACGCAATTTGTTGAGATTTATATCTCAATAAAACAAAAAATAAATACAAATATCTGCTAATTATTAAAAAAATAGAAAACGCGCCCGTCAAGCATGACGGGACTTAATTTAGTTTAAAAAGATATCTATTATCGTATATATCTGGTTCTCCGAAGCCAGAAAGAGTCCGTCGTAAGACCATAATAACTCAATATATTTCTCATCATATAAATTATTTATAATATTTATTCTACTGTTTCAAGTCATGAAAACCTACTTTAGGTACATACATTTCTTATAAAAATTATAAGAACTGATTATGCCCGTACACTTATATGGGATAATTCATGAAATCAACATTCAACAATGGCCTTAGTCGTTAAAGGGATGAGTTGTTTATTTCCCAAATATTTTACGAAATTTCCGTGTCTTTTATCAAAATCCTCAAAAGTTCGGATCTATAACAATATTTCACGACCAAAATAATATTCTATGATTATTTTCCTTTCTTGTGACACTTGTCTCAATTTTGTAGGACCATTGTTTCTAATTTAATTTTGTAAAAGAAAAAACCTCTGTATGTAATGAAAACCTATTTTACGTACATTTCTTATGGAAAAACATACTAACTGATTATCCCCGTGCATTTATATGGGAAAACTCATGAAATAAATGTTCAACAATGGTCAAAGGTCGTCAAAGGGATGTGTTGTTTATTTCCGAACAATTTTACAATTACGTCAAAGTTCTCGGAATTTCGAATTTATATGAATGATTGACGACTAAAATAGGATTCTATGATTAGTTTCCTTTCTTGTGACACTTGTCTCAATTTCGTAAGAACCATTGTTTCTAATTTAATTTTGTAAAAGAAACGACCTCTGCAAGTCATGACAGCGTAATTTACGTACATCTCTTATGGAAACGTATTTTGTGCTCCTGGGTTCGAACCCGGACCTTAACAGAGATGAGAATATTTTTTTGGTAGTTTCAGCATCGTAGAAACACAATGCTGTTTGTTTTGTACCAATCCTACTACAAGAGGTACCCATTGATGTTTGTTCAGAATACACTTACCTGGGACAACTAGTTACGACAGGAGAGAAAAACAGGATTAACGAAGTGAATCGAAGAATGAAACTATGCTGGAGTGCCTTCGGAAGAAACGCCCATATTCTGAAGTCGAAAATGCCAATGGTCTTGAAGAGAAAGGTCTTCAACCAATGCATTCTACCAGTTTTGACATATGGAAGTGAAACATGGGTGTTAAACGCAGCAATAACCCAGCGACTTCAGACTACACAAAGAAGTATGGAACGATG
>KZ308288.1:1237496-1297802 GCA_000376725.2 Ladona fulva | reverse complement strand
TAGATTAACTAAGGCATTGTACACCTCCTGCAACACTCCACCTGCCATACACCGAGTGCCATCCACAAACTACATTACCCTAAACGAATTATTCAAAATACGTCCATACGAATTCTCCTAGCATCGAACCTGGGTCTATTAGGACAAATATTCTTACTGCATACGATAGAAATCCCTATCTTCTATAGATGTGGCGAATTTCAACCTTCTACTTGCCCGGGAAATCCCGTAACGAATTTTTGAAAATTCGGTCATTCTAATGGTCCTGGGATCGAACCTTTAGGTAAAATGCCTTTAGGGCAAAAAACTTTATGGCATACGATAGACAAGCATCCATTCTAACAACACCGTGAATTGCAAGTTTCTATCTTAAATGAAAATACCCTGAATGAATTCATCAACTTCAGACAGAAAACTGCCCTAGCATCGAACTAAGGACCCTCAGGGTAAAAACTTCTAGGTATACTATAGAGGTGACTGATCTCTATCGATGTCGTGAATTTGAACGTTCTATCTTACCTAGAAATACCCTAAATGATTTTTTGAAAATTTTGCACTAAGAATTTACCCAGCATCGAACCTGGGCCCATTAGGTATAATGTTCTTGTGTGAAACGGAAGATAAAATCACTTTCTAAGGACGTAAATGACGTAAATTTTGAAATAAAATATACCAAAGATTAAAATAAAACTTTTATGCGCTTCCATCTCGATGCATCCTTGCATGAAAACAAACGAGATACTTTCTTCCTATTTTCAAAGTTTTGCCGGAGGAGAAGCAACGTCAGTGTAGTTCTCTATAATTGCACTATCCACCTCGTTACATTTACGCCGTCATGAGTAAAACAGATAAAGAGACAATGTTAACTTAAGGAATTGGGTCGAAGAATGACTTCCCTTCCTTCTTTATTGTTTTTAATTTTCGTCGCTAGGCAGCCGTGAGGTGCTCTTCTTGCTTTGGATTCAGCCCCATTTAACTGACCCCACTTCCTTTCTAAACGGATCTCACCCCATTTTCCCCAATAGTTCAGGGTTCTTCCGTTAGCGTTCCAACGGCGCTAGAATCTCGTCCGAGCCATGGTAAATTTGCAGATTTTTTTCCCTCAACTTTTACTTCTTGCTTGACTCTTGTGATTTTCTTTTTTTTGACCGATTAATTTACTTCAATTTTTGAAATTAACTTGCATACATTTATACCTTTATTACTAGAATTTCTACTGTTTCTATAACTTCCAATGACAAAAGAAAAACTTTATAGTATTCAAACTCTTCGTTAGAAAATTTATATTCCTTCTTTTGTATATTTGTGTATATTCTTATTTGTTAAAATCTATATCTAAAGGAATATTTGAGGAAGTATCTAGCCGATTGATATATTTTTATTTTTGTTTCTTTTTGTGTAGTAGTAGTGTTATTAAAAGTGCTTAGGTCATTTCGCACGTGAGCCCCCACCGGGAATCGAACCCAGGAACGCTTTCGCCGAAGTCGAACCCGTTGCCTACTTGGCTGTCCGGGTCCCTCTTTCTGTGTAATAGTCAGGTTTTAGGTTGGCTGCTTGTACATTCTTTTAAATATAGAACTTATTATATTAGGGTGTCCCAAGACATAAGGGAAAATTTTTTTCTAGCGAAAATAAATACGCATACCCTCTATATTTTTCTGTTGAACTTAATAACTCACGTAATATTACATAATAAATATTAAGGACATTGAATTATGGTAACACGTGACAACTCAATACCAAACATGAGAAATTAATATTTGCACTAAGTTAGTATGGAAGGATTCTAGAACTTAATATTTATTCAGTAAATAAAAAACCAATACGCCCAAATCGTGTTTATTTACTGTTTAAGATGTAAAAAAAATTGTTCTTGAAATTATCTTTACAAAGTTTGATTTTTGCAGTCAGGATAAATCTTCCGGTGTTCTTGTGCGCAACGTAACAAAAATTGCTTTTGTTCCTCCTCAACCGTGATTAAACCATGAAAGTCTTGCATCAACTTGACCGCTCTTTCAGCTGTATCATTCACTGCCCTCAGTGTTAACACCTTCTTTCTGGCTTCTTGAAACGAAGCATTGCTTGACCAAATAGTAGGACATTCGTGGAGAAAACTGTCATAAATTTTAAGACGATCGAACAATGATTGCTTCTGACTGAAATGAAGTCATAGATATTCTTCTTTGAAATAAAAAAGAGAAAGTCAGTTAACAAAATTATGATCTAAACAGTAAACTAAAGAAATAACTTATATTTACTTATCTAACTTACCATACAATGGACCGCAAAGTTCTTCCTTCGATGGGATGTAACGTTTACCATGAATTGATAAATTTTCTTTACTGAAATGTTCAACCATTTTTACTTTAGTTTCTTGATTCACATCATTGTCAAACATACATGATAGAAACTTCAGTTAAATACCGTAAATGCTGGATTATTTTCTGTAAAGCTGCTTTGCGATGCTTTTATTAATTTTTTCGTAAGCCTTCATCGACTTCAAAAAACACAACTCTTGGTAAGGTTCTTTTACTGCCAAAATACATTGGAGCCATAGCTTGCCCTCTAAACATGCCCTCGTGGGAGGCGAAATATGCATATAATCAACGGTAAGTTACTTTTGATGGTGTTTGGATGTGTTTTCCGTATTCGGAAGAATCGTGTGTTACTTCTCGAACGACCCACGATCATGTATAACATTGGCCCCTGCTGCCAAATCACCATGTTTATAAAAGCCGTTTTGATCGTCATTGGGTAGAAAATAGAAGGAAATTCATCTTTGACCTAATTTTGCTGAGTATGAGTGATGCTGTATAATTCAATTAATTTTGATTACTACACATTGAATGCTATGAAAGACGTTATTCATAAAATCATTTTACTAAAGTTGTGTGGCCTTCTTCCGCTGACAGCATTGTGACTCCAAGTGTTACTTACTTCCTCACTCCACATCCAACTTAGAAGGCCTCATTCCTTAACAAAGCTATTGTGGGTATTGTAGGAATGGGGATCTAAGTAGCCTTCGGGCTTATGAAGGCATCTACAGCTGTGATTAATCTATCGAGAACGCCTACGAACCGATTTTTTCACTCAAAAACATATCTTTCACAGATTCAAGAACTCGGCAATACAGTATTTGCGACTACGTCCGATCGCATAAAAAATTGAAATAAGACTGAGTTATTGAGTATGGATCGTTTTTGCTTTTGCATCGTGTTTTGTTTGTATGTTTTGCATCAGGATGGTTTCGATAATTATATTTCGGCCTTATTTTGTGTTATTCTTAAACGTGTTATCTTCGTTAGCAGAGATAGCATTGCACTTCATTTAAATTAAAGTTAGAATGCACCATATCTGATAGAGTTTTTGGAAGATAATCCTTCTCTCTCGGGTGAATATAAAGCATCCGAGAAATCTATACATTTTTCTATCTATTATATCTATTCATATTAAATAGTAATTGTTAATGTATCCATCTCATCATTTTTTACTATCACCTACATATTTTCCTCGAGCAACAGATAAGTAGAACGAATGAAACCTTAGAAAATAGAGAAATATATTAATTTAGGCAAAAAAGACAATATCTATCGATCATGACGTACGTAATTCCGCGAATTTCGTTACGTCATCTCCAAATGGAACTATTTCCCCATGAAAAGCAAACACAACGTATGAACTCGGCTTAGGATATGCGTGCCATTTGCAGAACATCGGCTCACATTCGCAAAAATAAGAACAAAGAAACGGTCGAATCGAGGTCATGAGTGAGAGAGAATCATAAGCACCTCGTTCGCCCGTCTAACAATTTCCAAAATTGGCCCAATCGTCGCAAAAGTATTAAAGGCTGACACACAAACGCACGAGAAGGCAAACATTATGCATAAGCGAATTTGCGAAAAAATGAGATTCTGCAAAAGGGTGGAAGAGTCATGAAAGGAAGCCGATTTTAGCGGAGCGAATAATTCCGCAACGCTGGAAATTTCAGTCAGAAGAAGCCCAAATTCTGTCTCTCAAATAGTTCCATCGGCAGTCTTCATTTCGGAAACCAAATCGTTATCGCGTTACACATGAATTCTTTATTGGCGACAATGAGAGAATTGCTCTCAGAGGGCTATTTGGGTAGAGGTCGCTCGGGATGAACCTCTGTTCTCTCTCCCGAATTCTTCTTTCCTCTACCTTTTATCAATCTATTTGCAGTTGCCCATTCTTTTCGCGCTCGATCGCCGTTGGCTTCAAAATCTCGCCCACCTATTCCGATAATTGTTTAATTCACTTAATCCGCACCTTTTCTACTTTTCAAAATACGCAATCTTTCATCAGTCACATTACGAATGCAAAAAGTGATTTTTCACTAAATTGCTTAGTTTGATGGCAAAAACTCTGATGTATTTATTCTCGCGATTTTCAGCATTGAGGTGTGGCTAGTCTCATAGGTGTTTGGTTTTCAAAATGATCGGATATAGTTTGTGAAACTTATTTCTTATGCAACCTTTTACATTCTTCGAATTTATTAAGCACTCTTTACGATTGTAGCCAAAGAGAATTTCTTTTTTCCCCCCATTTAATTAATTTAAGTAACGAAATAATTTTGTTTATCTATTTAACACATACAACACAAAGTAAACATTAAAAGTGATGATGTAACGAGTACAACAACGAAAAAACAACAGAAAAATTTAAAAGGGAATAATAAAAAATTAGTGGCAGCAATTACAATTGATCTGGCGTGAGTTTGACTTGATTTTATAGTTGCCCCTATAGATAAGGATGAAGGATCGACAGAAGGGGGAAAGGATGCAGCAAAGAAGGAAAGCGAAAAAAGGGAATGCTTGATAAGTAACCGTGTTGTATAGTGTGCAGGAGTTGTCAAACGGGAGGACCTTTGAGGAGAGAAAGACATTAATTTCCAAGTACGTTGCCTATATGTGCACAATGATATTTAGAGTTAAACATTCATTAGAAATCTAAAGTATACAATGGTATTCTCCTGATTATGTACATTTTAAAACAGGATATTGTTGTTAAAATTTTAATAATTAGATATTATAAGTTAAACACTAAGCACATAAGTTTACTTTGCCACAATTTCTACCTAGTAACTGCCTTATTCAATTTAAAATTATTTATTGCATTTGTAAAAAAGAGTGCACGTTTAGTTCCTATGTCTTTAACGTGGATAAAATTTACCAAGTGTCGCGTGGAACTCCTTTTTTAAGATAATAGCTATAAGATAGGTGCACATCATCTTAAAGAGATTTTATTTTTATGCTATACGTTTGCGGTTCTTTATTAACTATTACTATTTATTTCTAATTAACAATGTTATAATATTGTTATATCGTGGTTTTTGCATTTTTCAAAACTTGTTCACTGCGATCACTTTAAATTTATTCTTTCTGTTATTTTGAAAAATCAATGTATGGAAATTAATTCTCAGAAGTCTTCATTTAGGAATTTTAGCATAATTTTGAAAGAATGCGGTCAGACTAGAGGCAGAGAAAAAATAAATGTAACGGTAAGGTTTTCTGTTCAGATATACCTACACAAAACAAGGCGGCTACGGTATATATTTTCATATTTACAGCGTGTTAATTAACTTAATAGCAGTATCCATTTTACTCTCATAATATAAAATCTCTGAAAAATATTCTGGATTATATTTTACGGCGCGTTATTTCAATACAAGATTAGCTCGCCGTTGGAATGGTCAGCGAAATGCAGCGTGCGAGCACTCAAGATATTCTTACTTTTATTTTTTGGTTTGTTATTCAGATAGCTTACCAATGACGCTGAAGCAATTTAAATATTTGTGATTTTGATAAATTATTTTACATATTTACTTTCTGCAGTCAAATTTAACATTCACAAGAATGATTCGTAATGACAGCGCTAGCTCTGCTTTGCAGAAAAATCGTTTAGATATAGATGTCTAACGTTTCATTATTGTAAACATTACAGTTACTTGTAATTACCATTTCCATCCGTATAAAAGAACGTAGAAGGAATTAAATACGTGATTGTCATCCCTGAAAATTTTCTACAGACTGATATGTACATTTGTCTCGCTGGGAGATCCTGCACTAACCTCATGAATCTACCTCACTTCAGTATTCTCGAGCGAGAGGCTTCAAAGAGGCCTCAACCACTGGAAACAATGGAGAAATACGTCATCTTTGCTTGCGGTAGTAAATCCACAGATTCGAGCGGAAATGTCTCCGCTCGGTTCTGTTTCGTATATTCTCTTTGGGTACGAAAAAGAAAAATTTAAAAATCTACTCTCATTGCCTTTGACAAAACGCATTCCTTCCTTCATCGATCTATCCTCAGCGCCTCATCTTTTCTATCGCTCCGCAGTCCCGCGGAGTGATTGCAGCTGCCGCCTCTATTCCTGTAATAGCACCGCTCGGATAAATTTCCATTCATTCGATGGCTCGAGATTGGATCTCTCAAAGTCGCGGGGAACGAAAAATTCTGACTTTGAGAGGTCGGGCGTGAACTAAGTTCGTTAGTATGACCTCTCACTGCGATCGCCCGGAAAGGTTAGTCCTTCCGCCCTGGGTCATTGTGGCGCGAACGGGCGAGACCTCTGTCGCAACATTTTCATTCGTAGTTACTTTTACCATTGTTGGATCGATGACGCACCGTCACAATCGAGCTCGCTCTTTCTATTAATTTCCCGCTTTTCATGGCTGCATTCTTTTCACTTCCGCTTGCGAGTGCAGTTTTTGACGTTCTCTCTCGACGGAGTGCTTAAATCGATAACCAGTCCCGTTAATGGATTATTTTCTCTTGAAGAGAGGTCATCGAGTAAATTTCCTTTTGATTTACGAAAATGAAAACTATCTTCCCGAAAGCTGTTATGGTCCATTTATTTGTCGTAATGACCTAACTAATTCGCTCTGTTCGTTTATAGTTTATGAATATTATTTTATTNTTTGGAAGTAGAGAAAATGGTATCCGGACGTCTATTACTATTAATAATTAATTAATAAGTGTGCAGAATTAATCAACAAAATTTGGGCATATGTGCGCATGGGTAGTTATTGTTCTTTTCTATATAAGAATACAATGAATCCCTTGATAGTAATTAGTGTGAAACTTCTAAACGACATCCTTAGCATCATAATCTGATGAAATCATGAATTTTCTCAGTTGTTAAATTTCATTCATATTGATACAGTAGAATCCAAGCGTGGACTATTAGTAAATATTTGTGTTGAAAGACCCGTATGAGAAATGTTAGTATAGTGTACGGCATCTAAGGGAAATAAACGTGCATATCGTAAACATCCCAAGGAATAGAAGAAATTAAAAACGTGACATAGACATAGGACCCGACATTGGACCATGACATAGGACCCGAGCCTTATTTCCTTGGGATTTTTCCTAGGAGCAAGCCTATACACGCAAACCACCTTTACCCTTTCACCTTTTGAACCACAATATTATTTAATTTCACTATAATCGCTTAGTTATTATTAAAACAGGATGTAGTTTCTTCGAGAGCAATATACTCCTGCCGTAATTCTTCTTTCATGGAAAACCACAATGTTACTTCCGATTTTGCTAAATTTAATAATTTACCGTTTTTCGTAACGAATAATGGAGAGTAAAGGGTTTTGTAACAAACGTTAGCTGAAATTCTTATGCAAAGATTGATCCATGTTGATCAAAACGGTCGTTCCGTTTGCGGAATTTACCCGTTTTCCGAATTTCGCATACGATACGATGTTGATTTTAGTTGTGGTGCGCGATTTCCATCTTTTACATCTCCTATTTCCTTTCCGCCTCTTATCTCCCACACACCGATCTCTCAGTTTTAAATCTCCCCTCCACTCTAACCCAACTTCCAACACCAAACACAGCGAGAAACATGCTAGTTGAACTTCCACCGTTTCGCAAAAAAGGGAACAAAATCGCCTCGTTTTCTCTTACACATTTTATATCGTTCGGGAGCGCATTGGCGTTTAATTTCATAAGATCCACATTTTATTCCGATGAGAACTTCCTCGAAAACATTTCTATCAAATTAGTTTTGGCGCAAGGAAATAAAAAGATAAGGCATTGATGAAATATTCATCGCTCATTACTCTCCCATACGAGAGTATTTTTCCGTTCGAGTCCATTCGTTCCAATCAGTTTTCGCTAAAAGTTATTCAGCGCTCGCTTCAAACGTTTTAGAATTTCAGAATCCCATTTATTTTAAGTCACTTACCGACGGGAAAAGACATTGAGATCGAAAAAGCAGGAGAAAATTATTTTTCTGGTTCGTGATAGGCTTTCATTAGAAGAGCATCTAATTTATGGTAGTACTCAATAGTATGGCTACAAGAAAAACCATCCTCTGATAAATACTCATGAACTTCTTCTAATTAACATATTAATCGCAACCGCCAGACGAATGACCTCCTCGAGGCGACGTAACACGTTTAGTTCCTTATTTGCTGGCCAGAGGCTCTCAAGCTTAGATTTAAAAATTTGAAAATCGTATGTAATTTGACCACTTCTTAATGGCAAAATAAAAAATATTCGGAAGTAAGGAAATCGAACAACTTCTTTCCGTTTGGCTTCTTTTGGTCATTCAAAAGATTCAAAAGGTTACTTAACCACATGTGTTCTGCAAGAAGTGGTATATCTACCAGATGACGAAAGATAACTCGAAAAGTGTTATATTCCGTCAAAATTCCTCTTAGTTTCACGAAAATTTTGCCCAATTATGATAGTAATTTATCTATTTTTTCTCTGTTCGCGTAAGAAAAGATTTCAACAAATATCAAAGGAACTGACATAAAAAAATGACCTGAGAAGTGAGTAATGACCTAAGTGCAGTAGAAGGGAGTGGTTCTTCCTATGCTAAACTACGCATTGCTTGTAATTTAGCTGTCAATCGTACGTTGATGACCAAAGCTTAAAGGAAAACATTTGATATCCCGGAATAAAAGAACGTGATTAAAGGGCAGGATGCTGCTCGCGAGCCACATGTTGGGAGTGCTGTTTTAGATAACTTACGTTTTATGGATCTCAGTTCAGCTCTCTAGTTCAGAGAAAACACAATCTATCTCCTTCCACAGAAATATCGTCAGAATTGAATAATTAGGTCTATTTTACGTATGAATTTTGACATCGAAGCTTCATCTACAAAGTCTATTTACGTGATCTGGCGGAAAGCTATTGAAAATCATCAATAGCCGTTTTCATTCAAATCTATTTTATCCTAATTAAGAAATGAACTGTAACTGTACCAGAATACGAATGAATGCCACTGTATAAGTACGTAAATTGTGTATTAATTGTGCACAGGCAAACAGCCGTTTCAACGGGTAACACTTGAAAAGCGATTAATATCTGTGTGGTTTCCATTGCATATCCTTCAGCAAAGGGAATGTTGGAATCGAACTTAGGTCGATCGCATCCGACGTCAACTCAGATCACGTCATGCCATGTCGAGCGGCCTAATGCACTTACTGGCGCGACAGTGTTAATTACGGGAGTGTTTCTCAACCAGTGGGACGTGTGTAATTGCGGTCTACGAGGCAGCTAACCCTTGGTATCTATTTAATTCCTCAAGAAGTATGATCTCCGTCGGGAATCAAATTACTTTCTCCCATAAATTCGATGTGACTCTCTTAATTTAATGTTTGTAGATTCCGAAAACCGTGGTTTATCTGAACTTACATTTTAATGCTATGTAATTCGCATATAAAATTTTATGCTCTTTGTGATGATGATATTAGTTCTGTTAATAAAAACACTCGTTATTGAATATAAACTACTTGAATTTTAGAAATAAGTATCAAAAGCAATGCTCATATAATTATTCACTTAAAGATTCAACTATGCTTTCCTTTTTTCTATCACGATAATGGAATCGTTTAATTGTATGGAATAGCTGAAAAGCAGAAGTGCAATCTAGATTGAGAGTCTGCATTTTGAAATAATTATTGCGAGACTTAAAGCAGATTTCTTCACAGTTAAAGAAAGGACTTGTAAGATGTAGTGTACATAATTCAATAGACTCAGATTTTAGTTACAAGTAATCCTTCCCCACATATTGTTAGCCATGTTTCGTTAATGAAATGTCCCTAGGTTATTCCATGAATAATATTGCCAGAGTGTAGTAATTATTGATTTTTAACACCGGGCGTTTGCTGTAAAATTTGATTAAAAAATAAATTGTAATAAATTTATTCTGCACCTTAAATATTTGGGGCAAGCTTTATCAAAACAAGTAAGCGTTTAACTAAAATGTTATTGACACGAAAGAATTAGTGATAGGAATGAGGTTTAATAGAATCGTTGTTCATTTGAAAGAATTTAGCGAGAAACGAATAAAACGCGTTAATGTCCTACAAATCTCGCACGTAACAAGAATTCTCCGTAGCGAAGTTTTTAATACGGAAATGTCAGTAACCAATCTTCTGAAACGAATCTCCACAAACTCGTTTTGAAAATAGGTATTTAGTTCTGAGTATTTGTTTAGGAAGTAAACATTTACATTCCAGTAGCATTTTTTGGAATTTTCCGATATAAATGTGAACCAATTCTGTTATTCTGAAGATGAAATTTCGCGGAATGAGGCGTAAATTCATCCTGTGTTATTTATATAAAGTAAACATTTCAGATGTTTCCGATGATAGCATTTATTTAGGTTGAGTGTAATAAATAACTTTAAAGTTTCGCGATAATTTCACTTCCTTGTCCTTTAGAGAACTTTTACTTTTTAAGATATGGAAATCTACGAAAATTTGGACCCAAAATTTAAATGTCTCAAATTATATTTCTTCTTTTAATATTTAAAGCAAAAGTCATTTCCATTCTTTCCGTATCGCGAATTATAAATTTCGCCGGTTGACTTTTGTAATTATATATATCTATTCCTTATTTTATTATTTAACATAACTCTTCTAAATTTTAACTATAACGTTCTAAACAGCAATTACTGACGCTTTATACAAAAATTAACACATTAAAAAGAAAGCGAAAAGGGTTTTTCCTGATAATAAGGTTACATGAATACGAGGCAAATATTAATCAGAAATATTCTAGCATGCAAACAGTTTGTAATATCTCAGTGGTTTTTTTTTTTTGTTTGTCGCAGATATTTTTGAGCAAATATTGAAAAGAATGGAAAATTAAATCGATTCCAGTAAATCGTTTCTTCTGGGAGTTTGGCTTTCAGGGAGTTATAGAGTCTATCAAATATTTGCTGTAAATAAACAAGGTTTAATGGAATCAAGATGATATCACGGGTTGTTTTAGTGTGCGAAAAATATCAATTTCCAAGTGGTTATTTATTTACCAATAACAGATATCGATACAGCCTTGTATTTCAAACTCAAATATTTGGTGTTATAACAAGACCTTTAAAAGGCCCATGGTATTCGAGATTAAATTAAACCAATTGGAAAAGGATGAAATTGCCAATCAAGACGGACTCGCAAGACCGTGGATCATTTTCATCCTATGAAAGGTTTAAGGTAGTTTTTATATTTATAAGCACTCTCAGAAACGAATGCAATTTTTCTATTCATGTTTGCCCGTGCGGACTCTAAAGAATTATTTATGATGCGAAACTATGTCAGGAAAAGAATGACCAAGAAATAGTTAATTTGTCTACTAATTCAATTCGACATCAACAGAATGCTAGGTATCCTTTCTTGCAGTACATAATGATGGAATATTCATTTGCAGAAATAACGCAAATTAACGATATAGGCCACTGTCGAGGCACCATGCTGCCTTGAACCTATTTTTACATTATATATTTTTTAACGTGGCCTCTCAAATTAAGATATAGAAAGGATATTAGGCTGAAAATTAAAAAATTACGAAAAACTTGCTTGTTCATCCAAAACACGGATACTTATTGTTCATTTCTCACCTGTAATCACTGTGCAAGATATAAGCATGTATTACTTACATCAACGATGTTAATTCGATGAAATAATATTCGTTGAAAAATGTACACTCATTGTCAGAAAATGACCCACCAAGAAGGAGTTGTCGTTTCGCAACAAATCTCAGCATGCAGTTACATCTCGGATGGTTATCAATTCCTTAGCATATTGACGTGGTTAGGTGACCGGACCGATTGCCTACAGGAGTCCTGTACGCGCTGCACCGTGGCCTATAAAAGGGCTCGCAGAGGTTACTTGAACGTAGGGGACCGTTGTATCTGGATGCGAAAAACTCATCCACCTTTCAATATGTTACAGCTGTGCCAAAGCGGAGATTTTACCTAGTTCGTAGAGTCTTAGAGTGGACCCATTATTGGAATGTGCGAGGCTGGACGTATCGATCTGTTAGGACCAGTGGATGTGTGAAGGCATGTAGGCAACCAGGATCAGGGCGACCTCGACTGAACACCAGGATGGGAGATCGTTGCGTTCTCCGACAAACACGAGAAGATTCAACAGTTTCGTCGACCGGTATCCAGGTATCATAACCGTTACAGACTCCTGTGTTGCCCGAACCATTTTCAGGAACTTCGCTGAAGGAAATTTGGTGTCACTGCGCTCACAATTTGTCCTGCCATTGATACTCACCCTCTGTCGCTTCCGCTTGCAGTACTGCCCTGAACGAGAATCCGTGACTGCTACAGACTGGAACTGGTACTTTTAAATAACAAATCTAGGTTCTCTTTATGCTCTAACGACGGCCACGCTCGTGTCCGGAGACCTCATCGTGCTCACCTTTATCGGTATGGCTCGATATACTGCCTCCACAGCTGGCGTGCTGGTCTAGAAGCCATCATATATGACAGTCAGTCACTTCTAGCAAGGGTATGTAGGACAGTAACAGCACAGCGATATTTGTAGGAAATACTGCAACCAAAGGTGTTGCTACTTATTGCAGTGCTTTCAAGAAGTCTTTTTCAGTAGGATAATGCTTTACAGACGTATTTATTCACAGATGCATTAGCAGAGCTATTGTAAACTTGTGGCTACTCTGACTTGTGCCTATGGAGACGTGTGTCGCCATTGTCAGAGTCAGAGTTTCGAGCGCCGAAAGATAAATCAATGCATCATGCTTGCAGTTTCATAAACGTATTTGAAGTATATTTCAGTGTCTTAGCTCATGTATTAGCAGCTATAGCCTCTTAATTTCCATCAGTGTCAATACACTACGAAAGGGCTGTTATTATCATTAAGGCGCGTATGTGGTATATACGCATTCTTATTCAAATAGTACATACGATCTCGTCCTTTTCCTGATAATTCCTCCTTTTGCTACAACACAGCTAGGATATATAGACTTTATTAAATGGCTGTTAACTTTGCGGTTGAGTAATCCTAATAAATTTTCATCGACCAATAAAATTTTACATAAAGAGGATTATATTATTAAATGAGATGAATCTTGTTTCCACTGTATGAATTGAAACGTTGAAACCGTTCTTTGCATATCTCATCCAATACCTTTCCGTTTCTTTTGTTCTTCAGCTCAGTATTCCATGCCTCTTCCGTTTTCTGTGTAAATGATAACACCAAGAATTTCTTTAGAAATCGCGGAGGAATCACCCTTTAAGCTATTTAAGCCGTTTGCAAAACATTTTAACCGAATTCAACGAATTTTGGAGATTAGTTTCTGAAATTTTCTTCGCTTTTTACGGGAGTAGCTACCATCGAAGCGTTCAAGCGTTTTCTATTTTTCCTTGCCATTTAGAGAGATGAAAACTCCCCCATTCTTTTCCAGAAAATCGGAAATTTCAAACATCCCTTCTCGGTATTGATTCCAATTGGAAATCGAGAGAATAAATAGTGAACGGAGCAAATAAGTTGCGGAGTTTTTCAGATACTTCTACGAACCAAATCTTGATTACTAGGACGCTTCAGCAAACATTCAGGCTGTAGCTAGAAAACTAAAGTAAGAAAATTTTTATGTTGAGAATTTCAAACGATATTCAACAAACATACATAAGTTTTCAACCTTTCGGTAGGTCCATTTGCTCTTATATTCACTACTTAATTTCTTTCACTTTCTGGTACCTTACCCCATTTTACCCTCTTTATGTCATCTAACGATTTTTGTCCTTGTCTTTCCCTCTGCTTTTTCCCTTGCATTCTTCCCTCAATAACATTCTTTAGCAATCCCTCTCCTCTCTATATTTGGCCCCCCATTTTCTTTGTCGACGTTTAATCATTTCGATTGAAACCCTCTCTTCCCCGACCACCTCTAGTACCTTTGTTTTAGTTTTTCTAGCAACTCAACTCACAATTTCTATTCTACGTCATAATCACATCTCGAAAGCCTTTTAACGTTTTATATCCAATCCAATGGTGCGGCATTCCATTGAGCCGAATTGAATAGTGTGTGTGATGCGTGGTCAGTGCATCGACTCCCACTACAGGACCCCACTACTTTTTAATTTTGATAGTTTCCTATTTTATTGAGAGTACAATAAATGTTGGCCCGCATGGGGAATCGAACGCAGGACCACCAAGGGCGAACGCGCTACCCTCTAAGGTATCCGAGGTCTCGGAGGGTATGGTGCGCCAAATGGATATTTTTAGCCTTCAGAGGCCAAAACCATAATAACTGGGCTACGATATTACAAAATACTTTTTCAAAATATTTTAAATAATGAAAATGACAAAAAGTTTCACGACAATAGGTTTTCAGTTCTGCCTCTACCATGGAAAGACAAGGACAAAAATCGTTAGATGAGGTACTTTCTCTGAATTTATCAAGAAATCACAGCCATTTTTTCAAGGGTTCCCTGCGTCCGAGAGCATTTTCGTCACGCGTGCTTTTTTATCAGAGCATTTTTTAACAAATCGTTTCGCCTTGCGCTGCACTTTTTCGAGTTTTCAGGTGCACATTTCATCTGCTGAATCCTATATACCCGCCGTATATTCCAAATGTGCCTGAGGAAGGTAAAAAAGTTTGAGTACCTGTACATGTACCTCAGAGGAAAATTTCTGACAAGCACTTCCTTTCGTTCTGGATCTGTATGGTTTTCGATAGAGCCGACATTTTTTGGTGTGGAATTTGGAGCCGTGTCCCCGGAGAATCACCGTGTTATACAATCTAGTGATTCCCATAATTTAAATTAAGGTTTACTTCAATTGTCTATGTATTTAATTCTATGAACGATTCTATTGGTATCTATATTATACGTCTCCTGCGAGTCGTTTATCGGCGCGTGTCAGGGAGAGCGTGCACCATACGTTTACTTCCTTAATCACTTAATCATTATCGTTTGCAGGAAGAAATGAATTCTTGAATCGTCTAGTTCTATTCTATTCTATTTTCGGTACATATAGGTTGGTTTCCTAACGTAATTCATAACCTATACATCTCGGTAATTTTTTTTCATATGCTTACTTATGTACTTCCCTGGCCATTAGAGACGTCCGTATTCCCAGGGTTATAAAAAGAAACGAATCGAAAATCGGTATAACTTCGAAACTTGAGAATGAGAGCGGTGGAGAAATCATAATCCACTCTCGCATACTCCATGACAACAGAAATTCTTCTTTGAAAATCGCCGCATAATGTGTAGCAACCGCCTCCTCCTCTTCAGCCTTAACGGTTCCCGAACACGAAACAAAAATATTGCTTCGGAAACCATTCGAATCCCCGATGCGCTGCTATTGGAGCAGACAATTCTTTCCTTTGCCGCAAAAACGGAGTAAAACCAGAACGTATTATTATTCGGAGCGTCCGTCGGGGATATTGGAAACCCGAGTCTTCTCCAATCTTCCACTGTGCTTCCCTCGAAATTTCACACTTCTCTTTTGGGGAAAATTTCCCTCTAAAGAATCCAGTCTCTAATTAAATCCGGATAATGAACTCGATGATGGAAATTCGAATCTTCCTCTTGGTCCGTGTCTATTCTTTTCTTCCATTCCCAATCATTTCGTTCTTTTTGATGCTCATTACATATGCTCGCGTGGTTTCGTTTCGCATCTGAGAAAGATATACTGTCAGAAAATGTTTCTCTGCTAGAAGACTATAAAACCCTTTCCGGTTTATTTAATTAATATGGTGGCTTATCAGCAAGCTAGGCTATAGGCCGGTTTCGATCCGACATCATCATCAAGTAATTTAGTTTTTAAATTTACATTAACATTTAAACTCGGCAAGCCACCAGTGGCGCGTGAAAAGGGGTGTAAAAACTAACCTATCACACCCCAACTGCTATCAGCTTCTCTAATACCTCGCGGGAAAAACGACCAGAAGTAACTATCCGACTGGCAATCACTTCCCCGAATCGCTTTTTAGATTTCTCTCGGAGCTCACGCTCGCTGCTAACTTAATAGTAATATCTGCTATCTATCGTCGACGAGATCTGTTGAGATAAACTTTTCGAAAAACCTAATTCAGAGCTCAAGTCTTCTATCCCTAGCGAAATGAAGTAAACCAGAAGGATTCTATAATTGCCGAAACACTACTGTAGAATCTAAAACCTCACGTGACAAACCTAAGTAGCAGCTCTATGTTGAAGCATCTGAAGATCGGAGACTAATCCTACTTCAATAGGATCTCTAATTGCACAGCAGTGCTCTAGTAGAGGTTGAATTAAGGAAACTTACGCTCTTTTTTAGTAATAAATTAATTTTTTCTCATTATATAGGTATTTTTCCTTCTAAATTAAATTCTCTGATTATATTAGGCTCGGAACATTTGGAACTCATATAGTCTGTCACAGCTTTATCTGAAATAGCTCACCAATTGTGAAATTGAGATAAACATTTTTATTCATAGCACATTTTATTCACACTAGGATTGTATCGTTGTAGGACAGTTTCCTCCAGAACATTTGTCGACAAATGTCCACGATGTAGTAGTTCGAGGGACGCTATTTTCCGGTACGCAACTATTCTGCCATACATTTTTATTTATCGACTCATATTTTAGCCTATAATAAAACACAACGTTGTTTTTTATGAACATTTTTACATTTGATTTTATACGTATTTTGGCGCCGGATAAATTTTTCTTTTTTAATAAAATTTTATTTACTGTCGGCACAAGGAGGGTATGGAATTCACCCAGGAAGTGGAATTTCACACAACGGATGCCTCCAATGTTGTAATCGTAATTAGTATATAATGTTTTTTCTTTGAAGTATTTAATTCAGCCTTTAATATTGTAATTATTTTCACAAGTGTCATACTTCCATATTTATTTCGTATTTAACAAACAAGGATGTACTTTTTAGAAAATAAAATTGAGGCCATGGTTTTACGAAGATGTTCTGAAAAAATCTCGCTCTCGACCATAGTTTCATCAGTATCGATCAGTAAAAGAGTGGTGTATAGATTTTTTTTTACTTAATTTGGCATATTTATCGTGAAAATTATGTAGTATTCTGCAAGGAAGTCATTCTGTCGAGGAGTTTGGCCCGGAAGGTGGGAGATCTGGGTTTGAGTACCAGTCATGTCGCTATTTTTCACACTTATTATTCCTTATTACTGTAACAGTATATAGCTGGAAAATTGAGTGTACTTTTTAAATTGGATGACATTTCGTGTTGTTGTAACGTTCTTTGCAAAAGATGGATCGACGGCACATTAAATTCATTTGAAGCTTATCTGGGTTAATAGATATTCTCGTTTTCCATTTTCATCGATTTATAAATAAAATTCCGATTTTAAAAATGGCGGTACGAGTCTTGAAGATGATGCAGGTAAAGGACGTCCAGCAAAGAAGCAGTAGAAATTGTTTTGAATAGAGCCCAATGTGTCATTGAAAGACCGGAGGATTAAATTGCGTTAAATTGCTGAGACTTTAGGCATAACGAAGGAATGCGTCGCGCTTGGTTCAGACAGAGGAAATTGCAGCTTTTTATGGATATCTTGTTGATTATCATTAAATTGTTAATGATTTTGGCTATTTGTAAGGTTTAGGGTGTATGTAAATATATTCCAATGTTAAAGAGCTGATTTTCCGCCTGATATTTTTTTAGGCTGCGACAAGATTTAAATAAAGGAATATATCAAATTTTTGTTTAAAATATAAATGGGAAACTATGAATTATCGTTATTAATTATTCTGTTTATGACTTTGAACGCTCGTCATTTTCACCTTGTAATTAATCCCGTGTCATTAAGGATGTTATGAGCAATGAGCAATTAATTACGGATCTAATTTACTCCGTTTATGGCAAATTGTATTTATTTAAAGATCAAACATCGTCGAAAATAACCGCTACGGAAAATTAACGCATTTTTTCCCTTCCTTTCACTACAGCAAATCCAAACATATTGCATCGTTGTTTGTAAATGATTCCATTTCTAATTTGCTTAACTTTCACGGTGGAACAAAATATCATGAGTTTAAGATTAATTGGGAGTTCCGATCTCATTTTGATACTTTCACTTTTTAATACCATTTCATTCATGTGGCTCAGAAATTTTTATTGAGGCTGCTTTTACATGCATTTTCGGGTTAAAAAAAAGACGGATCCATCTTTGAAAGAAACATCCTTGAATTGTGTTGATTGAGCTGATGAAACTGACAGTTAAATTGAAGAGTTTATTTACAATTGATGAGTAAAGAAAAGTCAGTTAACTTAAACATTTAAGTTAGTGTTACTCATACCGATAGTTCCTAAAAATCAGCGGTCATAAAAAAACTTTAAAGATTTAAGATAGGAATCTTAGCGACATGACTGGTTACGGAATCGTAGTTTGTGTTTGTAAATAATAACAATTATTTAAAAGGGAGTGATTTAGGTATTCCTTTTCCCTTTATAATTAATAACAATATAACATAACATTGATTACTTTTTAAACATTCGTAAGGAAAATAACATCAATATAATTTGAGAAAAGTTCTTGGTATGCGTTATAAGGGAAAACATTTTTCGTTAATTAATTAATTTTGAATATATAATATATTTTATTTAAGATTTCAGGGCAGTAATTAAAGTCGTGCATTACCTATTTGTTTTCTTTGACTTTGAAGAGGTATTCCTTCTATTTTTCTTAAAAGCTAATAGAAATGCGTTACCCTCTGTCTTACATACGATTAGAACTCATTACCTAGTTTTAGAGAACACTATCAGAACAAATAGATATTGTAGTAGAGAAGGTGAGAGATCGGTGATGGGTAAGATGAAGTCATAGAGAAAACCACGAAAAGAGCAAGAGGAATGAATGAGATTTCCTGCTCAAAGCGGAGGCTATCGTTCTGAGGGATTCACAGGTATGCTTGTAAAGATGAACTGATTTTTCTTAAACTATTGAGGAACGAAAGGACAGTAAGGAGATGAGCTTTGAGTGAGGGCAGAATGAATTCTTTCGAATTGGAGTAGAGGACAATTTTGCTTTCGATTAACATTCGAAAAGGAATGATTGGTTTTTTTGCTGTAATGAATCATTCAAAACTACTTTATTCAATTTAAGATAAAAGATCCAAATTCATGGAAATTCAGTTCCATATCCCAAGTTATTTGGTGCGCAATAAACGTAACTAGGAAGTTAAAAAGAAAAAGATACGAATAAAATGGTTCAAATTCAAGTTGTTAAAAGTGGCTTTAAGTTAAAATAAATGTTAATGGTCTTAATTATGTTTGTACCCTGTAAGCAGCCTTTCGGCGTGTGGCATGGGGTTCATGCACCATGAATCTATTTCCTTAATCGATTATTTTCGCGTATCGTTCGCGGAAAAAATGAGTTCTTGAATCTATTTGTTCTGGCATCTATTTCTCTGATCTCTCTCGCATTATCGGACCGTCCTATCGGACTGTCAGTTAGTAACATGTGAAAAACGAAGTCCCGATAATTGATAGAATATTTAGAAGTATTAATAAAATATAATTTTGATAGTAATATAATATTAGAGAAAAATAGAATATTTCTAATAACTCAGTTTTTCTCGAAAAAGGTTTAGGACGAAAAACCTAATTTCACCAAAAAGTTATGTTTCGACGCATTTTCACTAATTTTTTGTTTGGAACTATGACATAAAAATAGATTACGTTAATAATTTTTTTAGACATTCGATGAGATTAGTGACCTGTTCTTAATAAGCGATTTCTTAGCTTTTCCCTCATAAACTACTTCTTAAGATGCAATTTAACCTCATCTGTTAAACTCCGACGTCATACTACACGCTCAAATTCATTTTTAAATGGATGTGAATCGAATTTTCATTAATTCGACATGTGCACGTAGATCCGACTGCAGCACAAGATCAACAGTGGGACTTCAAAATTCAACGGTATGTCTGCAACTATTCAGAGAATGAAGGAGCTGCAGTTATTGGATCGCCGATGGAACACACAAACGCAACATCGGCGCCAAATCTTCGCAAATGGCCAAGGACAAGCAAAGTGCAACCTCAACAAAGATCAGATATTTTACGTTTACATTAATTCTTTTTATAGCCTATAGTAAAATACATCATAAAACGCGATTTTATTCCATGAAACCTCCTTTAAAAATTTCTTCACCTTTACAGGCTGAGAAGCAATAGACGTAACTAATATTTCAGTCGATCTTTAGAATTTTGTCATAACTCATTAGAAATTTCTGATACATACTATAATCAAGGTAAAGCGTTTAGTTAATAAGCTCATCCGACCGGGAGGTTAAAGAACTTGGTTTGAGTTCCACTTACGCCCGATTCACTTTTCACAGTAGTAATATTGTTAAAATTTCTTCTACAACTGAGGTCATTTCGTACGTCTGAGATCCCTCTGGGAATCGAATCTGGGACCGCTTTCGCCAAAGGCGAACGAGCAACCCACTTCACTATCCGAAGGTCGCTTTTTCTATCCTTCTATCTTAAGTAAATATCTGCTGTATTTTAATTTCTACATTTTTTTTCAATTCACGGTATTGAACTTATGCAAGATTCCATCGCACAAAAATTTCACTACCCCACAGAATAACAAAAGATACGACTTTGCTATCGCGACAAGGATGTATCGTTCAAGAATTGTGCTCCAGTAAAGCTAGTCTGGATTAATACATTCCTTTAATGTCAGTACGAAGAAAAAGAAAGTTGCTAAACTTTTGTATCCTTCATTATTTATTACTTCAATTAATATGCAGTCCACGGCTAAATTAGTAGACTCTGCACCATTTTCTAACAAATTTATCATTAATTGAATACTTAGCAATTTTTTATTATACCAACTGTTAATATGAAAAAATGGGAACAACTCCAAGCACTTGAGACTGTGCACAATAATTCTGTGAATATCCTTTGAGCACCAGATGCATTTTTTGGAATTTAATAGTAACTATAGCACAAATCTCTCTCAGGCATTCTATTTTAGGAGGATTTTCTGTCTTGTCTCTTAAATATTTTCCTCCATATTTAAGCATTTTCTGAGCTTTTTGACAAAGCTTAAGTCAAACAGCTCTACTTCAACCCCAAACTCTGAACCGATCAGTCAAGGGCTCTCGACCTTTAAAGCTATTCAATGGTGCTGGAAATGGAGAGCAAATCAACGAAAACGTAAGCATAGATTAGCGCGTAGGGAATGATTGAATTCTGGTATAGTTTCTAATTTAAAATTTATTTTATTTCACATATTTATTTCTTGTCATAATTATGATTAATAATAAACATCCTAATCAGAGAATGCAATGCCTCGCGAAGGCCATAAACTACTGGTGCATTAACTCCGGCCCGCAGGCAAATAAGGTCCATTTGAGATTTCTATTCACTGGAAAATGATAGTTTTTCGTCATATTTGGCCGTTGAATAAGAAATTTCGACATTAGACAACCCACAATAATGATAATGCGTAGAATAAGACGTTCAAGCCAAAATATTTGTGCACCCATCCTATAAACCTCGGTATTACAAGTTGACTGATGCGCATGCATTGAAATTGGTAAAAGTAGGACTTGGTGTTGATTTTCTTTCAGATAGAGTGAACAAATACTTGAGCAATTAAAAAGTGTTATATCTGATATAAATTTGCGAAAATCTTTCTCTCACGCTTCCCTTTGGAGCATCTTGTCCTAGATTCTCAAATAGGTTATCGTACCTGACCATTATGACGCCCTTATAGGTAGGTAATTAACAGATTATTTTTGAAATAGACTAATAATTACTCTACACGAGACAATATATCCCGTAACGATTAGAGAAGGAGATTATAAAATACATTTATAAACTTTATCGACCATACTTTAGAAACTAAATAATTTACTTTTACTTATCTTTTAAGAAGCTTATTCATCACTTCATTTATTAGACCTTTTATATCTTAATCTCTAATCTCTAATAAGAATATCTCTTATCTTAGATATTCAACACAAAGGAAGTGAATAACTGACAATTCCTGATTCCAGGTACAGTTAAGGGGATCGTTTACTCTGAAATGTTTGCTACCGGTGAATAGCTTGTCAATATTCCCAAGTGTAGGTTTGTCTTTGCGAAGTGGAGATCTTCAAATGGAGAAATGACGACGAAATGTCATTCGCTAAAAATATCGAATGCTAGTGAAAGTCATCGACAAGTAGTGTAGAAAATCAGCGTACAGTTTGATGCATCTCAACATTAAATTATCTCACATTTAAGGTTTTTAAATCCCAATAGAGGTAATTTAGGTGAAATGCTGTTGTTCTATATTATTAAATCTTTTTCTAAGCTTGAGCCTTTAAAAATGATTGAAAATTATTGCGAACATATGGCGTTCTCATATATTCCATGGTATTGGTATGTTTACACTTGATGTCCTCAGTCAATAAATATTTTCCTTCGAAAAATAATTGCTATAAAGTTATCGGGTAATGGATGCGAAACATTGACATCTAAACTTAGTTAACTTCACTGCCATTTTTGTATCCTCTGTGTTGAAAGGTTTTTCTAAGATTCGACCAAATAATAATAATAATAATAATAATAATGAAATAATAGAATGAGGAACAATTAAGAAAGAATTGTTAATTGAAGAATTGTATATTGAATTTTCAAAACCCTTGTCGAATGTCAATAACTGGCACTGCTATTGTTCATCAATTAAACGGCTGTTCAAAAGATGACGAATAGATTCATAACGTTATTCGCCTCTATTTAGAAAGGATTTTACCTCCAAAAATGAATCTATAGCTGTTACTTAGCAGTTTTATCAAGGATTGACACTGTGATACGTATTTACTTTTACGGCAAAAGTACAGTCAAGCTCAAGCAAGTCGATTTCAAGCCCAGTCCGACTGTTTCTTACACGGACTTAACTTAGGCGTCTTCTGCTTTAAAATGTTGTTTCACCAAGAGTACTCGTAATAATTACAAAAAATATTTTACGGTATGTCATCCGTATCAATTAAGGAAATATTTCTAAGAATTTCCCCCTGCCACACGCTTAAAAGCAAAGAATTGTTGGTAGTATTTATTTGATGATTTGTCTAGCAATTGGATGAGTTGGGATTGCCAAAAACTGGACATATAAATCGTGGACATAGAGAAAAATTCTTCGAAAAAAGCATTCAAACAGTTCATTGATAGTAGCAGGCTCGGTTGTCACGTTTCCCAGAGTCTGGGACACATCATTTTACCCTTCATTACTCTCGCCGTCCTTTTTTCCTTTCGGGGAAAATTCTCGAACATTTTCCCCCTAAATTAAGCCGCAAACTGACTGTCCCATACATCAATCTCCGTCCCCCTCATGCAGCGTAAATAGAAACGTTACCAACTGTTTCGCCATGGAGATAAGCTAACAGGTTATTTTCTTAAAAAATGCCCGCTACGCCGCGATGAAAATATAGAAGCGGAGTTTCTAACGCGTTTTCGCCGGAGAGAGATAAGTCCTTCGCGTTACGACTCTTTTTTTCGCCCCAAAAATGAACGTGGGATGCCAGCGCCTTTCTTCTCCCCGGAGCATATCTCACCCGGAATTCTTTCCCACCGTTGTTGGTTTGTTTGTTCAAGGGGCAATTTTCGCTCCCTTGGTGCCGGAGGAATGCCCACCCTCTGGTGGGATAATGCGAGAGATAGAGGAAAATAAAAAAATGACAATCGGTCAAGCGCTATCTTTTCCGACACCTAACAACGAAACAACCGAATTTCGCCGAGGGATTCTTTTTATCAATTTTTTTTCCCGCTTCCGACGTGCACCTCCCGCTGTTTGGTGCTCATTTGTCAGACAGCGCAGTGGCTCCCTATCCGGTTATCGAAGGAACTAACCGATGAAATTTTAATCTTCACTCGATTTTTGCTGTAGGAGGAGCTAGTGCCGTCTCTGTGATTAGTGTGGGAACTATTTTCTTCTTGTGTAATGACTTGATTTAGCTCACAACTGTTTTAGCGATAAAATTTCACATTTGCGTGTTGATTTTTCGAGAACACTGGTGCTTTAAATTATCTCCGTTTAAATGCATGGAATTACCTATTATGATAATTCCTCTAAATTCACAGCCTCATTTTACGTTGAATTTGCCTACGCATATTTAGACGTTCGTGGTGGTTTTAATGACGTGATTAATCAGTAAAAATTATTTTTTGTAACCCATCCCAATCATTTTCAATTAGTTTTGGAATGAACACTCACGAATAAAAATTCCAACTTCTAGAAATAATTTAAATACTCACTTGAAATTATCAAGGCGTCTGAATTTAGAAATTTCGTTAAATGATTTTACAGCGGACCTATCATCGGTACCAATTTTACGTATGCCAGGTATTTGTCAATTACTTGGTGTACATGGAAAAGTTGAGAGAATCAACTCGTTTTTTTTTTTCATAACGTCATTTAACTTAGATTGAAAAGATACAGAACGTATACATTTTATAAGATTGCTTTGTGTGTCAAATTAAAAATCTGCTGCTTTTCGTTTGAAGTTAAAAAGTAAGTTATAACTTTACAACTCCTGGGAAAATATTTACATGCAACTTCAGTCATACTCCGTATACCTTTGACGTATTGTTGAATTCATTTCATTCGATGAATCCTACTTTTACCAGATGGAGAAACAGTTTCCCTTCTTATTTGGATTCAGTTGTATCCTTCAACATTTATGTCGATATCCTTATGACAACCCTCAAGAAAATCTACTTTTATTTATGAACCAACAAGCATGGAGGCGTTTGCAATTAATTGTTTTTTTTTTCAATTTCGCATGGGATTAATTTAGGAGTATATTTTGACTAAAAAAAACTTATCTTTCACAAAATTTAGCTTAGAAATGTATGAAAGGCTTTATCTGGATCGACAGATATGTACAAGGACAAGAAAGTTTAGAAGGGAATTTATAATTAAAGAGGAAATCAGAGTACCTATCCCGAAGGAAAGAGCGTGATTTTTATTAATGGAACTACAGATTTTGAAGTTGTATAATGTCACATTGTATAAATCTATGGTAGGATTGTTCAGTAAATGTATAATGCACCAGATCGAAGAGTCTTGAGATAAAAATCATGTCGCCAATAGAGTCCTTATTCGATCAATCGTTGAATTTAATATAATAATAATAGCTATTTGAATAACTAATCTGATAACATTCCTAAGAAGGCCTTCCAACCGACAAAGTCGAACATCCTCAAACCATATGTGTGCAGTTGCTATTCGAGTCATTTTCTAAAATCCTTGATTGACGAATCTAAATGTCAAAATTCCATTGAAAGCAAGATGAAGGTGCCAATGGATTTCACAATTGGATCCCTTAGTTAACTATCGATAATTAATTAATTATTAGAATCCTGTAAGAGAAATGTGCTTACGAATCTATTTCTTAAACTATTCCGATTGAATATAAATCTCAATATATAAATGTGGAGTTTATCTTCATATACGATAAGTAGTTAATTTTCACCTGAAAAAATGTTAAACGCACAGCGTATTTAATCCTTTGGCTTCATTGTTTCCTTAAATACTCAATGGTTGAATGCTCTTCCGGGATACGAAGAAGGCACTTAACGTCTGTTATACGGAGTTCCGTTTGAAGATCATGACAGGTGCGCAGAGAGATCCGCAAACTTCGGTACGCTATCTGAGGATCTTCGCAGGGCTCTCAGCGTGATTTCGAATTTCATTCTGTTTCAAAAACAAAGCATAATTCCTCAAATACGATTGGCGTTAAATAAAATCTTATTGGGTCTAAATGACACCACCATCAACGGTTAATCATTCTCCCAATATCTGATAAAATTGCATCGTAATTTTCAGCTCAGAATTAACT
The DNA here is from genome assembly GCA_000376725.2 of Ladona fulva. Lineage (NCBI taxonomy): Eukaryota > Metazoa > Arthropoda > Insecta > Odonata > Libellulidae > Ladona > Ladona fulva. The sequence goes on along the minus strand of KZ308288.1, from coordinate 1,271,712 downwards.
ACCCATAGTTTAATGAACAGGATAATATGTTGGGACACTTCTTCCCTGTCATGAGTGTTCTTGTAACTATTTGAGTACACGCCTCTTTAGAGACTCCTTCCATAGACAATTTATGAAGTAATAAGTGTGAACGATCAACATATTTGCTCATGTCACCGTGATAAACGTCTGATAACCGAACTAGACACGAGGAGAGTACCAAGAGAAAAGAACAATGTATGTAGATGTATATCATCGCTTGTTAAATTATGGCGTATGGTTGTCTTATATTTGGATATTAAAAAGAGACGTAAATCTAGAAATACAACTTACAAAAGATGCATGCAGAAAAATTCCAGTAGTATCACATACTTAAGGAGAAAATAAAGCAAATTCGGAATCACGAATGTGACAAAAGTCCCTATTATACTATCACGGTAATTTCATCAAAAACATTGCCGAACAGCATGAGGGATGCACACTTGTCCCCAGAAATACACATTCCACTCCAAAAATCTGTAATTCTGAATACCTGCTCCATCACAAGAAATTTTCCACGTTATTAATAGGAATAATTTACACAACTCATTTAATTAAAATACATAAAACTTATGTCATTGCATATTCCCTCACGAAATGTGAGGGAAAAAATGCATTGACAATACAATTTTTATTTCGAATTGCAAAATTTTATTTCGAAACTACCTCGGAACTGTGTAGTGAAAAACTACAAAATTCACTCGAATCTTATTAGGTGAATACGGTTAGCAAGGTATCCTACAATTATGGGAAGGAATTAAAGCATTTAATACATATGCATATATATGATGCAAACATTTATATTTATAACTTATTGTATTACCTCATCTCTCATCATTATAAATTTAAATAATTCTCTGCTTACTATCAGCAGTTGTGACAGTTCAATCATATTCCGTACAATGTATTAATGTTTGCTGAGAATTTAGAATTTGCTTCTTTTACTGGTATTTCACAAAAGAAAATACTGTTTCTGTACTCGCGAATGACAAAGTACGAATAGTTCACTGAAGGGTACGCTTTTCAATTCGAGAATTGGCTATTTCCGGATTATCCTCCCGTGAATAAGTGACGTGCAGTGTATTCGCAAGGCGCATATCCGCTTCGCTTGAACGCGAGACAAGGATCACAGCTTTGTCACAGACATCCCGTTGGAGAGGATGACATTACGGGAATTTATGATTTCGCGGAATCTGTACTCGGCGCCTCAGCTGTATCCTCCGTCGACGCTGCAGCATCCGACGAATGGAGCATCTTAAGTCTCTACTATATCATTTACTCGGAGAATAAAAGCTCATCGCAGATTATAGGCAGAATGATGACAATCAATTTCCCGAATCATTTTTGCTCCGCTTTCAAACTGCTGTGTTTATGACAGCGAGGAAACACCTCGCGGGAGATGACTTGAGGCCATACTTTGTCTATCTGAAAGCGTTTTATAGGCGACAGACGGAAGAAACTTTTATTCATGGAATATTGAACTAGAACGGGAACTGTAACAGATAGCAAATTCTGCACAATCATTGGAAAATATATGTAAGATCTATACAATATTTCATTTGAATGCTGAAAGCAAATTTTAATGAGAATTGTGGCTGATTGCTGTATTTTTCGGTAGATAGGCTCAACTTTTTTAAAACCCAACCATTTCCAGCATTCCTTTTGACGTACAGCGAACGCACCTGGTGCTGACTACGCTGGGAGCTCTTCGTTTGACCGACACTCACTTGATCGACCCTCGCTTGACCGACGCTCACACGACCGACTCCTCGTTTGACCGACTCTTAATTTGACCGACTCCTCATTTGACCGACATCTACATGACCGAGACAGTTAATACGCTACATTATTAAAACTCCATCGAAAATACAGATGGTAATTAAAGTGTAAATTAAAGAAACATTCAGCAGGTCTTCCGTGATAGGAGTCGGTCAACCGAGGTGTTGGTCGAGTGAGCGTCGGTCAAGCGAGGGTCGGTCAAGTGAGTGTCGGTCAAGCGAGGTAGACCCGTCTACGCTGCAGAGTTAGGAAGTAGATGCCGTGGCTGTTTGGGGTAGCAACGTTATTCCTTAAAACTAATTTAAATTATTCAATACGTGATGGGTACTGTTACCACCATAGTTTTGTTGTTTTGTTATTAAAATTATTTGACTTTCTAACGTATATCCCGCATGTTCATTTTTTACAACTTTAGACCTTTTTTGTACAGCAAACGAGGTAGTTCTCTATCTAGTCACATGGTATTTTTTTAAATCTTAAATGATAATGGTGATATGACCCCCCTTGAGAAAATCCAATTCTTTCCCCCAATGATGAATCGATCGGCAGCTCTTTAAATCAGGCAAATAACTTAATGAATTCTATACGATAGAATTATTGCGTGCTTTGATTGATGAACCATTGTCTTGTTTCGAATGTAATCTACAGTTCTCAGACACTATCATTGTGAAAATATTATCCATAAAAAAATATCGATCTATTTTCCATGGCTGAAAATTACTACCTCTCATTAAAAAATAATGAATTTATAGATTCGGTCTTCAGCGAATGTTTACTTTTCTATGAATGAACGAAATTTTTACATGGTAATATTTTAGTCGGTTATTTATGTTAATCATCAGAAAATGATGCGTGATAATTATTGTTAATCGTTATTTAAATGTTGAAATTTTTATTATATTTTATTTATAACACACAGATTTCGTGAGCTAACACTCTTTGCATGGACCTCTATTCGTTGCTTCCCGTTACATTTTGTCACATTGTTTTTCCAGAAAACAAAATTGGGGGAGAAATTGTCTTTCATTCGTCACTGAGAGTAGGCAGCAGCAGGTTTCATGAGAGTAATGCGGTTACTTAGCTTCCATTGTTAGTTTAGGAGTAGCGGCGAAATCGAACAATTGTTAGTGCTGACAAAGCACTGTTATTACTTATAATGAGACCTACATTTTTGCTAACATTGTTATTTTCGTGGCAAGCGGCTTAATCATGAATTCCGGCCAGCATAGAATTGCCTGAAACTGCCATTATCTACGGGGCGCAGGGTTAAAGATAGAAGAGAGTTAACCGAGAAAAAATTCCATTCCACTTCTTTGGTATTGTGAATGGCGAAACGAGAAAAAGCCATTCACGGGTAATCCAGATTTGACTACGTATTAATCCGCAAAGAAATATAATTTTCCGGGAAACCTCTCGATTTTAAATTAAAATTGTCTCCCCGCTTTCCACGTGCATGCCAAAACAAAGGTTTCTTTTTTAACCTGGAGTTTTAGAGCCGGTCATTGCCTCTTCCCGACCGCCATTACAAAAAAGCGAAGCCTGTATAATGGGAATATTCCAAATTTATTCTTCCATTTCAGTTCTCTTTAAGATTTTTTCGCCCGAAAAATGCACCTATAAAATCATAATAATACCCTTTTGTAGACGTCTGCGTCCTCGCGAGGATATAAAAAATACGAGGTTTAATTAAAATAGGCCCCTGTCCCTTTTTCTTTCTGCAGAGGGAGTGAAAATAAAGTGGGAATTTATGCTGCGAGAATTTTGTATCGAACATATTTTTGGCAGCTCGCTCTGAGGGGAGCGCAGCCAAGATGGCCGAAATAAAAGAGACGTGTAACAGTTCGAGAGTGTTTTGTTTAGTCGGTGGGGATCTTCAGGAAGTCAAGTCTTACATGCATAGAGGGCGTCGGAGGGTGTTGAAACATTGTTCGGGCGAAGGACATAACTGGTGCCCATAACTCTTTCAATATGGCCTCTCTGCAGAGACCCCGCATCGGAAGTGGAGGAAAAAAGAGAAAAAGTTGAGAAGCGTCGCGTCCTATACTTGCGTCTTGGAGGCCACTTTTTGGGCCGAGAGAGCTCTTTCTTTTTCGTTTTTTAATCTTGGATGGGTTTCAAATATCCAGGCTCCGTGATTTCTTGAATATAAATCGCGCGTCTTTGCTAGAGTCTGCATTGAATTTTTAGGAGAGAAAACTGGTCCCGAAGAATGGTTTACATTGGCTCCATGTTATCTAAGCGTTTGACTTGAGCAGCGGCCATTTTTGGGGGTATTTTTGAAGATGGCGGAGTTTTCCTTAATATCATTACATCGAGTTTGCTTATGGTGTGTTTAGGTGTCTTTGCCTTTCCAAGTTGGCTGTAAATTTATTTAGAGATGCGATTTTTTCCACAGAGCTCGAGGCTCTCCTCAGTATTTCATCATTTCCCTCTACTACTGAGAACAATATATTTTCAGCGTGTCTCGTTTAAGGAATGCGTGACAGGATGATGGTGTCAAACCCGTTGAGAATCCAAGCCTATAGAGATCAAGAACTTCAGTTTCATTTTATGGAATCACGATTAAGTTTCTTGATTAAATTTTTCCATTATAAATTTACGTATTTTTGTTTAGTTAAATGGAATACTACTTATAATATAATTTTTCAATTTAAAAATCGAACGTTAGATTACTTTAGCTATGTTACATACAACATTATATGTAGATTGATCTCTATAAAACTAAAAAAGCATATACGTACCGTTATAGTTCCAGTCAAGATAGAAAAGAATCCCCATTTACTCCTTCTTTTTATCGAAGCAAAGGGGATATTTGGGGGAAAAGATTTGGAAATTAAAGATAAATCTATTTCGTTGTCGTTTGTTAGCGTGTGATTACTTTTGCATATCATTTTCTTTCCAATGAGTAGTGTTTGAAATACACATGCCAATAATATATAATATATGTATTCATCGATAATATATGGAAGGGTGGTTAGAATAGCAGGTTTTTTCTTTATGTCCTCTTTCCAAGCCCCCGTAGTTCTCGTTTTGTGTACTTCGCATATTCTGATATCTTTCGTTTCTTTGCGATCTCTTTTCTCTCTTTCTTTTATCATATTTCATACTGTTCGAAATCAGACTCAATACGAGGTAGAAATCTCGTATGTTGTATTTACATCAGTAATGGGATATTATATATTTTTTCTTTAGCAATATGTTTAGGTCCGGTATACTTCTATGGAAGAATTTATTTTGGACAATTAAGAACAGATTTATCTAAAATATTATTTATAATATTTTATAAATAACAGAAAACAATATACGAAAGTAAATCTAGGGAGATTTCTGAATAATAACTAATGATGGAGTATCGTAAATGAAACGAATTCACATCCTGATGGTAAAAATATATTAATAATTTGTGAAAAAAATTCTGTTTACTTACAATTAGATATAATGATGAGTAGGTTATCGTTGGCTCGTAACTCTGGGATAAATTATTGGATTTTAATGTTTCTAATTACCTGTCCCGAATTTTAATTTGACCGCAAAATTATAGTTATGTGTTCTTAAAATTCTTACAATTAACACTATTTGATGCATGGAAATATCTCGTTTACTTTTGTTATTATCATTAATAATTCATAAATCCATAAACAAATTCGATAACCTTCAATTCTAGATACTCTTTTGTAGATAGATATGATTTCGTGCCTCAATAAGTATCAAAACGTGTTTCCTAATTAATCGCTGAGGCGTATTGCAGATATCGTCATTGTAACAGAAACCATATCTGTGCGCAGTGAACCAAAAATACTTAACAAACTCAGTCTCACACGTTCATAATTAACGCAACGCAATGAAACCGTTTCGAATGTAAATTATAGCGCAGTCGTAATGGCGTTGGAAAAACTGTCTCACGGCCGCAAATTCGATGTTATTAATTCAAATCAGAAATCGCTGAATTTAATTAACGTGTTAATTGAGCTCCTGATGTGACTTTAGTGAGACCCGTTGATAATTTGCTCTTAAAATGTAAATCACTATCTTCCGTGAATTTGAATCGGTCCGTGAAATCATTACAAATTGCCACTGAACTATTTTCACTTTATCTCTGATCATGTCGTAGCTAATATCTCATCGAAGATTATTTATCGTCATTATCGTTGAGAGTGCGATAGAAAACTACTAGAGTTGTAGCGAATGTATTGGAAATGAAAATGGAAAGAAAACTGTACAACGTAATTTCAAAGTTCCGGAATGTTTCCAATTATTTATACGCTCGTCATACATTTCCTTATTTACAATTATTTGTTCGCAATATTCACCATAGGAATTTAGTTCGTTAAATCCTAATTGAATGGGATTAGAAATATCCGAATATGTGGCCTTAGTATTGTTCCTTATTATATCTAAGCAATGAAAAATAATGACATATTTAAATATAGAAAAGGGTCTTCCAAACGGCATGGAGAAATGTTCTGGTTAGATAGATCAATGGATAGAGCAACCAACCGGCAATTGGGAGACTCGGGTTCGAGTCCCGGTTCCGTCAGAGATTTTTCATGTCCGTTTATACTTGAGATATTTATATATGTAATAAGTTACAATATGTGAACAAATAACATAACCATCGTTTATAATCGTAGCCTCGGATGTCATTGTTTTTAACTCGAACACCCGTTTGAATCTCATACACAATGCCATTTGCTGCCGAGAGCTCTGAAAAGGGAATTAGGCTTACTTGGCAAAGTGAGGAGTGAGGTAGTTTGCCCTTCACTGAACAAGAATTCAATAAGTGAACAATGTCCACATAAGAGTAGCATAAAGAACTATGGATTTCGCTTTTCATAGTTTTCTGTAAGAAGTGACCAAAATGAGCAGGCGTCGTTCACACTTCAGTGCTTATGTGTTATCACAGCCATTTGCAAGAGGGAGATAAAGTGAATGAAGGTCACAGCTCTCTCTATCCTGCTCCAAAAAACAAATGAAAAATATTCAATTCGTAAGTGTGGTGAGAGAAACAATTGGATGATGAAATTAAAAGATGAAGTCTTTGAAAAAACGAATCTTGAGTTATCCTTATGTAACCTTATCCTCATGTAAATGTAATTTCCTAATTCGATAGAGCTGGATCATTTAACGAGGATATTTTGGATGGAGTGACCATCGCTGACTTCCTTATCAGGTAAAGCACGAATAAACGTATTATTTTTTGTTTTCTCATGCATACTGGATGAAATTAATCAAACTTTTAATGATACGAGCGATTGTGAGGAGGGGCTCCTTTTTGACAAACCGATATCGCTTATAAATCTCGCTCAATTTATGGCGATGATCATTTGCAGAATATGCGGATTTAGTGAATTATTTTATAAATGCGAATGATTCGCCCGGAAGTTGAATTTACATAATCAGTCCTCATATACTGATAAACTAAAAAAGTCCTATAACTGACATGTTGATAGAGAACATGTTAGAAAACAAAAATATAATTAGAGATTAAAATGTTAATATACTTTCTATTAAATTTTTATACTAATGTTCATCTACATTACATTTTAAATTCTAATAAATATACTTCCCGTTAACTTTTTTAGTTGATGTAGTTATGACGATGTAGCATCGCTATAAAGCTTACCTTCAACTTTTATTCAAATAGCTAAAAACGTCAAAGCTTTTATAGAGGATAGTTTAGTAAAAGGTTATTTGTACTGTTGCGTAATTTTCTTCATGTTTATTTATTTTTATTTATATTATTGCCGAATAATTAATACTGTCCTTTATGTTTGATTGGTTTATGCTTTATTGACCATATGATCGAGGAAAGTTTCCTAATTGCAAAATCAATGTGAAATGCGAAAATAGGTACGAACGTGAAAAGACAATCTTATGGATAAGGAAAATTAGTTTTTTTTTTGCAGCATTCTTGTTAAGTCAGAGGGAAAACTTTCGAAACACCTCCCGCAAGCAGCCGCTTAAGTCATTTCCCAAACAATTCTAATGTAAAAATATCTAAGTACACTTCTGCAGTCTGCACACAATAGGCATTCATTTACAAGATTTCGAGCCACCATATTATCGGCGTAAGGCATAAACAGAAATTTGAAAAACGAACGCTACACTAGGTCGTCATGTGTTTGATGCTTTTTTATGATTCAGTTTCTTACTTCAGATCTTAGTATCTTACTTCTTTCTTCAGTATATTTCAGTAACATTGTGCATGAATTATTTAATATCTACGACTCCATTCGGCCGAAAAAACAATCTTTCATTACTTTAAAATAATTCATGGCGAAAATTCATCATTGAGTATTTAAGTATCGGAAAATCGAGAATTCGCTGTACATTGACATTGTTTCAGAATTCGCTAAACTCTATACATCTTATCATAAATTAAAAGGAAATCTTTCTCGTCTCTGAAGATTCTATTTGAAAGCTATCTTCATTGTTCATAAGAAATCAGCAATTGATAAAACATACCCTTTCCTGCAATTGTCAGTATTCATTGTAATATTGCTCTAGGAAAAGGAGAAAGTATATTAGTTTAAGATTTCTTGTGATAGCGATATTTTCATGAGTTAGAATAAGTACCGAAATTTCCACTTAATTCTCTTATTGAAACTTCTACGTTTTCCCGAAAATGTTCGTAAAAGTACGGTACGATCGCTCATATTACCAGTGATATAAAACATGTCGGTCTTAGGTAATATAGTATTTATTTATTTAAATTGCGCTTGGTCTTCATAGGTGGCTAATGTCTCACTTAATGCGAAAATGCTTAAATGCGTGTCCAATATGACAATTTGTAGTTATTGTAGATGTGATGGGATGCAATCTCACTACCTAAACATGGCTATCGTGATAACATTTAGATATGGGCAGATGGGCATAAAGTTCCATTTACTTCAGCACCAAGGTATAAACGTCAACATTTTCGTAAGAAAGAAACCAAAACCTTTATGACGATGTATGCTCACGGAAAGGAAGTAATAGTAACGCTCGCGGAGGCTAAAAAAAAGACATAAAATCAATCCAAAAAGCAGTCGAGAAGGGAGTTTATCCCTTATGTAGGCGCATGGTAACGCGGGCATGTTTCGAAAGCACATGTAACGAGTGCGAACGGGAGGATGTTTGCAAGAAAACGAGATCGTTCCCTTAACAACCGACTCCAGTCTTGAAAGCGTCCTCGCTAAAGCGGGAATTACCGCGAGAAAAAGATATGGGCTGGGATGCGGAGGCGGCGTTGCCAGATTTTATGTCCCCGGAGAGACAATCCTAGAGGACATTAGCCGCAAAAACGCGACTTGCATATTCACGGGGTGATCAAGATGGCGGCGCAAATTTGAGGGACTGCGCGATCGTGCAGTAATAACCATCGCCCCCTGAAGAGGACCGGCCCCATTTGACTGCAGCTTTCTTTTCCAGCGACCAAAACAGACACTCGCTCCACCTTTTGGGGATCGTAGAGAAAAGAAAATTTATCGCGGAATTGATGCACTTGGTACTGTTATTACTGTTGTGAAGATCGTGCTTCGTAGCCTGTGTATCCAAACGTAAGCTAAAATGCATTAGAAGATACGATGTCGACTCCCAGATAACTGTGGGGATGTTTGATTGGAACTACGGGATAAATATATGTCTGGAGTTGATCGAAATGGTGGGAGAGAGAAAACCTTTATTATAAATAATTAATTACTGACTAAATAGTAATTATTGACTTATAAGGCTTATAATACTTATAAGGCTTCAAACATTTGAGCTTATTTATATACTCTTCTCAAGTTATTTGTAATAATATTCTGCGTACTTAAGAGTACAGGCATGAGCGAAAATAACTGAAAAATTGCAGGGTAACATAAGGTTAGAGATACTCGTAAAAACTCTTTCAGCGGAACATGTTGCAACACTGTAAATAGTCCCTCCCTCTGCTAACGGTATTTCTTTTGCTGGGAAGGGTGTACATGCCTGAACTAGGGATGTAACGGAGCTTCGACTCCGAATCCGAAAGGTCTGAAACTCCGGTTCAAATTCACCTCCGGATCCGACACTATCAAACCGGAGTTTTAACGGAGTTAAAACTTAGGTTTGGTAGTGCTACAGCAGTGATAAAACTACAGCTCTGTGTCCGAAGTGCTTTGAGCAGACACTCAATTATTCCATTGATTCACGTGCTCAAACAGAACCTCCAAATTCAAATCGAAAATACTGAACCGAATGTTACTGGTTATATGCAAAAGATGATTGCATATTTGATTGAAGACCTAAATTCAAGATTTGGTGAGCTACACACAAACAATTTATTTGCTCTTGCAACATACTTAGCTGTTTACCTGCGTTATAAACTGAAGTTTTTCAACGAAGCTGTGAAGGAGCAGATGAATTGGCTGGATAAGTTTGAATCAACTGAACTTGATGATTGCGATTCTCCATTAAATAAAAGATTTAAAATTGAATCAGATACAAACGAAGATGAGCCAACCACTAGTTCTCAGTCTCGGAACCATCAAAATAGGTCGGTCAGCGTCCAATCTCATCTGGCCAATATTCTATGGACAGTGATGAAGAGGAGGACATTCATGGAACTGAGTCTGCTCAGGCAAATGTAAAATTTGGAGGTCGCTCTTAAATGATTAGAATATAGAGATACGTCTCAAATGGAGAGAAGATCCATTGATGTGGTGGAAAGAAAATGATAAGTTCAAGGTATTCAAGCCAATCGTGCGTCAGTTTTTATCTGCTCCATCAGGGATCGTTCCTAGCGAACAGCTGATCAGTGGAGCAGGCTTGTTTTACAACCATTTAAGAAATAGACTGGATGGCGAAAAAGCATCCAAATTAATGTTTATAAAATATAATTTATCAACTATTAATTTTGACTATTAGTTTGTAAATTTGTCCTATATATACAAACATTCGCTAATTTTTTTCAGTTTCATTAACTTTTGTAACAATTCAAAATTTTCTTTTTCTCATTTTGCAAATAAATTTTTAAGCAAATTTTATAGTTTCCTGATGTAATTATGTCACCTCCGTCTCCGACTCCGATATACCTCCGACTCCGACGGAAGTCGGAATGAAACCTCCGAATCCGACTCCGCCTCCTATAAAATCACCTCCGTAACATCCCTAGCCTGAACATACGCTGTAAGCCGCAGGTGGCGTGAGGCACGGTCTGAAACCACTAATATTTCTTTACATATTAACGCATACGAACTTGTAGCACCCACTAACATAATCACTAATTTCGATCTGTAAGCGATTTATTAATCGTTGAATACAAACGGGAATACACAGGATAATATAATCGTTGAATACACAGGAGCACTGTGTTGCACTGTGCTATGCTAGTATAATTATGCTAGGACAGCTCGCAACACCCGGAATATCTCATCATGATTTGGTATAGGTACTTATCTTATTCTCTTAAAACACCAAAAAAAAACTAAGCAAAAGTATATTCACCGTCGCGATACAAAGAATATAAATTATGATAATTTTATTAGTGATGCAACCTTTCTACCGTGGAATAACATAATTTATTGACAACTTGGACGAAAAGATTGAAATTCTAAATACTCTACTTTTTAATTTACTTGACCTACATGCACCTGTTAGATTAATTATAGTAGTCTCCAAGCCTATATGCTCCCTGGTTAACAGCACAGGATAAGGAAATGATGGCAGACGCGATTTTACATTCCGTCACTTCCAACGTAGCAGGAATGCAACAATCTTTAACGAATATAAACGCTTGAGAAACCGTACGAAACAATTAATAAGGAACGGAAAAATTCGATTTGCACATTCTGTGACTTCTGGTCATTGTTCCACAATGGTGTGAAGATGGCCGAGTCATGGATTTGCGCGAATTGGGATGGCACCCCTGCCATACGCCATACGGCGGTTTGCGGGGTATTTATGTAAATGTATTTCGAAATGTAAATCCTCTGCAGCCTTATGGAAAGAACTGCGTGGCCTTGGTATAGGGAAACCTAAAGAATCCCTGTTGATTTCTTCTGAACGTCTAAATTCTCTAAATGCACAAATCTCTTCCACCCACAAAAATTAATCCTGATCGCAAGCGACATTTAATAGATAGTCTGGCTTCAAAAATGGTCGTCCCACCACACCACGCCAACTTTGTCTTTAAGCCTGCATCTCAAATCGATGTGCTAAAGGCACTTAGAGCATAATATCCAAAGCGTCAGGAACTGGTGGAATTCCCATTCGTATAATCAGCAAGTTGACGCATATCATATTACCGGAAATAACTAACATATTCAATAGTTCTCTTCATGAAGGAAAATTTCCCTCGCAATGGAAGAAGGCTTTAATCCGTCCGATCCCAAAAATTGCGAAATTTAACGGCAATAATTGTAAGGAATACCGACCAATTACCTTTCTCCCTGTCTTATCTAAAGCCCTGGAGAACCTGGTTCACGGCCAAGTTCCCGAATTCATCGAAGCAAACTCCCTTCTTAACCCTTAGCAATCAGGCTTTCGAAAACTTCACTCCACTGCTACTGCGATCGTAAAAATAACAGACGACATCCGCAAGTCTATGGACAGTTAGAAATTGGCCGCGTTAGTATTTCTTGATTTCACTAAAGCATTTGACTCAGTTGACATTGATATTATGACGACCAAACTTAAGGGATTGGGTCTCACCGACACTTTAGTCTCTTGGTTCTCTTCTTATCTTCACAATCGCCAGCAGAAAGTATGATAGTAGTAACTATGAAAATAGTTTTGTTTTTGTTTTTACAATTTTCTGTCTTTATTACTACTATTCCTTTCATTGTCCTGTTTTTTCCTTTTCAGATAATTCATAAGTTAATAAGCTCTGCTTAGTATACAAGGGTATCTCATATGTATTGGCTATGTAAGTTGTTCTTGTGTTGCCTTTCAGATCTCTTTAAACAGCCTTCTCCTTAAATTTAGCCAACTATCTGTAGGTTTCGCAGTTTTTTCACACCCCCCTTCTTGGGGTGTGACAAACTGCTGTTTTTGGTAAGAAAATATTATGTATCGTAGTTATCCTCCATCAAGTTGTCATTTACTGTTTTTTATCTTCAATGTAATTTAATTAAAGGGTATAGGCGTTTTTAGAAACTGAATCGATCTGATCTGAATTTAAACCTCCAATAAAGATCAGAATTTCATAATTAAAAACTAGAATTCTTACAAAATAATGGAGAATTTGGCGCAACAATTTGAAAACTTAATTGCTAGTGGTTCACAAAATTCTAATCAAGAACATTTCATCTTCCCAGATCTATCTCAGGCAGTAGGAACCCATTTTGGGATGGGAATAAGTTATTTCGCAAATATTTGACTTTAAGCAGTCTTCCATATATCGAATTCCAAGGAAGAATCCAACCGGTTGAATCTGAGCTTTTATTGAAGAGTGTCGCGAAGATATTCATATTTCGAAGAATGGTACGTATATTTATATGGGCTGCAGTGAGGATTGAAAAATGGAAGTAGGGCGTCAAAGATATGCCGAAGAGAGGATCGTCTGAAAGAAGGAAGGAGGTCACGAATCCTTTTTTAAAGGGAATCAGGGGTTTGGAAATCGAGGGAAAAAGAGTGGCATCGCACGGAAGAGAGTTCGAAAATCGAATTTACAAAGAATGAACATCTTAAAGAAGGGTTTATGGCTCTCGCCTTCTCTTACTTCAACCGCCGCTTTTCCCCAATCTTCTCTTACGCGGATGACGTAGTTAACCTCTAACGGTGCGTGCCAAAGTTTTAACATATGCACTTCAATGATTTTTTATTTGATCGCATTTTCTACCCTTACACGTAGGATAGTCATATGCCAATGTGGCGGAAAAGGGACATTTTCCATCATTAATTGTGGACATAACGGGACAGGTTGGCAGTAGGATTTTGAAAAGTTTCTATTATTAGTTCAAGAAGCAATTAAAAATAATTGTAGGTGAGTTTTCCTTGTTTGAAGGAGAGAAATTTGATCAATTTTGAAGTCTCGCATTTGGTTTGCTCGTGCACTTAGGTAATTACGAAGGAGAAAAATATTTAACTTCAGTAGAAATACTAACATATAATATAATATAACAATATTAATGTTAACAGTCAACTCGTCAAAGCTTTTAATGTCAAAATATGTGCTAACTAAATAAAAGTACCATCCAAATTCTTTATATGTTACAAAATTTGACTTTTAGTGACAAAACCTTTAAGGCTGTCTAGACGGGATTTAAAACTGTCTAGACGGGATGAAACGTTTCGTTTCTTACTATAATGATTGGACAGAAAGTTTGAAAACGAGACTGTCCCGAATAAAACATTGTCGACGTGCGATTCGTCTATTGATCAACTGAATACACAATTAATTTATAATGTTTATATTCCTATTTTATTTGATTTAGCCATTTGTTCATTGATTCAAGGTTTCCTTAATTTGTAACATTATCATGTTTTTGAGAATTTAACTCGCCGACGTTAAATAATTTTAGATTATAGAATATAAAAAATATAATAACTCACCAACAAAGAAACTCCTTCAAATTGATCATCGATCAATTCTGTTAATTACAAAGTAAATTCTGGTAATCAAAGACGTAGACAAGGGGGTGGTTTCTACCTCTCTTATAAATGGATATCTAAAATATAAAGAATTCTAGGTATGCAGTTGTTCCTTCAAACTATCTTCGTATTCTGTGGGAGAAAAGACGGATATCTTCCTTCGATGAGGTTCATTGGCCCATACATACCGATCTCCTATTCTTCGATATTCCTGCTTAGGATGCTTATATTTTCTCCTCTATACATTTTTTCCAGGGGATAAGTCACATTTGCAAGAATGGCACCCTTGATACCTTTCCATTGCCTTCCTCTCACGCTGTAACCGTCTTCCTCCGTGATTCCATTCTCCAATTGTTACATCCAATATCTTGTTCGGCAGATTACCTTGTCTTAGTGTGAGGCCTATTTAGTTTTTCCTTCTTATTACAATCGTTTTCCAGCTACATTCCTCTTAGTTTCCTCTTCTAAGTACTTCTTTTTTTTAGTTATCTGGTATTTCCTTTTTATTTCTATTATTCTATTTAAATGCCTATATTATTTCCAATCTCCTCTTCTCTGCTGCTGGTACATATTTGAAAACTATACTAAGAGACAATCAATGTTACAGGTTTTCAGAAACGTTGCCGCCTAAGATTGTATTATTTTCTGTTTTATCGATCCTTGACAAAACGGAATTAAAAAATTAAGAAAACACCTCTCAAGTTTTTTTTTGTGATCCGTGACTCTCCTCCGAACTCTTGACATCTCTTTCTTCTCCTACAGTTTACCTTTTAAGTATTCCCATTGATTAATCACACACTCTGACTTTTTTGCCGGCCCTAATCATCCCTTTTTATCATTCACCCATTTTTCGGATGTTTCCCTATTGACTTTAAGGGCATGCGTAAGAGCATTCTATGAACTTTGGCTATTTGAAAAATGCTTATTTTCCATTATTTCAATACTCAGTTTGCGGTCAAACTAAACTTCCCAAAGTTATCAAAGAATGCAGTTCGTATTTGGTCGTGAATATGACTAAGTCTATGGAATATCCCTTCTTTTGCAAGCATATTAAAATCCAAAGAATTCTTTTGAAATAAGTTTATAGTATATTTAAACTTTATTTGAAACTGTACTCTGCATGGGTACATTTTATAAAAAAACTATTACTAACCTGAGCACACCATGTTGGCTTAGAGAAACTCCAATTTTTAATATTTTATTGAATATTTTTCTGTGATTTCTGTGAATTAAGAAATCTAGTATACAACAAACAAGAATGAAGTCCAAGTCTCAAGCCGCGTTAATGGAGAGTTATTGCACTGTCTAATGAGTCCTCACTGAGTAATGAATTCCCACCTCTAATTTTATTCAACATGGCTCATATTACCGCTGGCTGATTCATAAAAATGCAAGGTGAATAGGGATACGTAAATGCCTCTTCCAGATAAAATGCTTTATGAATACTTCTGGATTAAAACGATTAAAAATAACACCTAACAGTAATTAATGAGTGGAGGCTGCTTCAGAGGAAAGAAGTAATCATTGGTAACCTATTACTACACAGAGCCATCATCATAGTGACATCAATGTAATGTCGCCCAGATTTAACATATACTTGTAATGCTTCGCAACTCGCTAAATATGCTACTGTGTTATGTATTATGTTCTTTTCTCTGAAGAAAGTTCTCAAAATATTTTTTATTGATTAGCATTTCATGAAACTAGGATGGCATTTATCGAGCGGAAATGATTTCCTCTGCACTAGATTTTGTCAATTTCTAAGTTGGTGACGCTATTTGAACACTCCAACTAATATGAGAAATTGAAGTAGACAAGCAAAGGATTCGTGAATAAGAAAAGGTTATGCGTAATTACACAGTTATTTCAAAGTCTCATAAAACATGCGCATGCTGCCACACACCATGAGGTGACTCGCTGAGTACAAGTATAGACGTAGATGTATCGTAGAAAACTTGGGAATGGTTCTTACGCCACTGAATGGAGGAGATTCCAAAGTCTTAAAAAAGAATACAGAATTATAGATTTTTTTAGATAGCAATATCTTTATTTAAGGAAGTGTAGACGAATGATAATTCTAGTCTACGTTTAGTTTTTAGCCTATGATTCAATATTCTTCATATTTATCCTAAATTGATTTATTCTGGGTCAAAGAGTCAGACCTATGCATATTCTTATTTTTAGAGGCATACAGAATTGATCTAGATGAGTTATACTTGTAAATTTCAACCTTTACTGACCTCTCGACCTCATTTTATGTCCTATCATATGCTTACTAAACATTTTTCTCTTCTAACTTTTTTCAAAATTTTGGCCAACCGAAAGTCTGTTCCTTGGTATATAATGGGGACGACAACACCACAGTTTCATAGTTTTTCTTTCGTCCTATGGGAGTGCTCGAGCCCCATTTCCCTATGACTTGCCTCTTGTTATTCTCTGAGCTCATCAGCACACTTTCTACTTCCATTACCCCGCCCAACTATTTTCTGCATCCCTTCTCTGGCCCCATAAACTACATCCTTTTTGCTCTAAACCTTTGAAAAAATTGAGCTTCTAGCGATAAACTTTGAAGAAAAAGGGAAATCATGGACGATCTGGGAAAAAGGAAGATATTTTCTCGAGGCTATATTTTTTGCTAAGAGTTAGGTATTCCTAAAACATCTTAAATTATCGATTTATTAAGAAAATTTTGAACTCTTTCAGATTTTAACGTGTAATTTTTTGGTAATTACTTCTTAAGATTAATTTGGAAACGAAATTATAAATGTTACCCTTTACTTGGAGAAATTATTGCGGCAATTTTCCCGCATATTCCGAATCATTTTATTTTTCATAGATACTTATCCTGTAATGCAATAGTTTAGTCGCGAATTTATACAATTTTACTATAACGTTGTTAAGAATGGATTTCGCTCATGAGAGACTGGCTCGGACCAAATATAAAAGACTTACCATGCGTTTAGAGCGGTGTCTGCTAAGTAATTTAACCCTAAGGCATCTTAAAGGTTGAGAATCTGTTTTGCAGCATACCTGTTACGACATTTATTTTAATTTTCCAGTTAAAAATAATGCAATGTGTACTTAGAATGATGAATTTTGGAAAATTAACTATAGTAAAATGTTTATTCTCTAAATATCGACGTTGGCAAGGTTATTGGGAACGTGTCTTAGTATTTTGCCCTCTATAAAATCCAAGCAAAAAGAAAACCAGCGTATACCCAAAACATTTCCGCTTAATCTACGATAATTATTTATCATATACAGCTGCTCACCAACCGAATAATCAATAACTGTATAAAATTGTGTTGAAATTCAGTTAAAATTTGCGATCATCAATCGTTGTTTGGCAAACTTTTACACACCTACATATACTTATGGCGCAGAAAAAATTGCAGACCCTCAAAATTTTGTGTCTTCAATACCATCAACTTTTTGTGACGCATTGAATACCGGCACTCTTACCTCCTATTGGCACTAAATGTGGAGAACACTTGTTTAGAGCATAAAAAAGTGCTTTAAGAATGAAGATATTTCTTAAGGACTTCATCGCTGGGACAAAAAAAACCTCTTCGTGATGAAATTTTTGTTGCAGAAATTGACATAATACTGGATCCAATAATAATAAAAATGTGTATATATGCCATTCAATATTATTTGAAGTCTTCCATCGATTTCGTAATCAAGTACACAAAGCTTTTCCGATAAGTAGTGTGAAACGAAAGACTGATACGCTTGGGGACTTCCAAGCCACCTTGTCATATCCAACGTATTTGAGCGCGAGAGAATGATTTCGAGAAAGCGACCCGACCTAAATAATTCAAACAAAAATTTAACACGAGTAAGTTAAAATGAGAACTGAGAAAGAAAATTTTCACTGAGAAAATTATGAGTACGCCTCTTTGAGGGAATGTCAAACGTGACAACTCTTTTTCAGCACTCCGAACGAAGGCAGTCGTGGAGGCGGAATGATTTCGCAACGGTCACCTCTCAAATGCTCAACAAAGGAGTCGAGGCGGCGGTTGCTTAGCAGACGAATAAAACATGTGATGTGAATACATTTGCGTGGGCCATTCATCCCCGCGGATTGATAAATAATAAATATTTAGCGATCGATTTTTTCAGCCCCGAGTTCTTTTCCTAGTCGTGGGGCATTAAGAATTCAGCTCGTCTTTTCGGCAAGGGCCATCCAAGTGGTTTTCAAAGGGAGGGCGTGACAAAAGTTTTCGTGCAGGGCCGACCATATAAAAGTATTGCCATGTATAGGGAGTCGAATGTGGCTGTACTTTAAACTTTGAAAAGGCTTTCAGAAGAGGGAACGGAATGTATGTTACATTTACGTTATCAACTGCCATGTCGCACACTTCCAGCAACCCAAAATCAAGGGGAAGATTTTTTCGGTCTTAATGAATATTTCATGATCTACGTCAATGCAAAAAAGATTAGCCTTGACGGGGAGCTTATCCAATTTTTATCTACGTAGGGGCGCTACCGAATTTATTTTATTGGGGAGAAATATTGACGCTGAAATATATAACTTCTGATTCCAAATATACCAGCGGACGTAAGGTCCCTTACGTATCCACTTACTTTTCCAAAAGGGATAAATTTTGAGGAAAACTCGAGCGCCTTGTGCTTTGCCGTTCAAAGCAAACAGTCGTTCTTCTACTACCAGCGTGAAATTCACGCTCTCTGCTGCTTTTCCTTCATTCCTTGGCTCGCGATTTACTCTCAAGTTTATCTTGAGTATGTAATATCCGCTAAAATGAATATTTCAATGGTTCGTCATTGTACGTTGCTCACGTCACTTATGTAAATTATAATAGAGTATGCCTGCTCAGAAATGAAGTAAAATCTCGGGTGTTCCATGATCAGGTGTTTTAAGATTATCATTACAATAAATGGTAGATTTCGTCAGCCGCAGTATAGTGCTTGAGATCCATATTTCCGATGCTATATTTTTATTTTCCCCCAATTTTCAATTTTTATACTATATACACAAAGTGGAAGACAACTTCCACTTTATGTACTGAGATATTTACCTAGATAAAGAAGCAGTGAAAAAGTTCTCCAGTCACGATTTTAGTGCATTGGAAAGAAGAGATGATGCAATTGGAGTAAAATTAAATTATTATTCTTACTTTCTACAGATATACTACATTCCACTGCTAGTATAAATCTTTCCTGAAGAAGAATACTTATTGATTCTATGGCAAATGTATAATTTATAATTTTAAGGCTGTTTTTATACATAAAATGGTCAAACTCTTCGAGATGGGACATAATGAAGTTAAGTTCAATGGATTACACTTCACAAATTATTTATGCCTTGAAGTATTTGATGAATTAACCATCAGAGTTACGCAAACGAAAAAGACAAATACGAATCTTTTCTCCGCAGTAGACGTATAAGTAACAATTCACGATTGTAAAGCTTCCAGAGGTTTCCTCTGAGGGGTCAAAACAATTCAATTCAATGCTTGTGAAATAAGGCTTCTTTAGGAAGGAATCGTAAATCGATCCTCGGAGGCATATTTTCATAACTTATGTTGCGTATGACTTTAACCTTGAGGGATTTCACTAATAAATCCTCAAATTACTCAAATTGAACAGATGAATCAGGCGAACGATGTCGATTTTTTGGTGTGAAATTGTGTAGAATATTATTATTATTATTAACAGGTTACGCCGCAGTTAGACAGAAGTCTGGTGGCAGCGTTTATATATACATTAAAGCAATATCTTTATTTAAGGAAGTGTAGACGAATGATAATTCTAGTCTACGTTTAGTTTTTAGCCTATGATTCAATATTCTTCATATTTATCCTAAATTGATTTATTCTGGGTCAAAGAGTCAGACCTATGCATATTCTTATTTTTAGAGGCATACAGAATTGATCTAGATGAGTTATACTTGTAAATTTCAACCTTTACTGACCTCTCGACCTCATTTTATGTCCTATCATATGCTTACTAAACATTTTTCTCTTTTTTCATCGCAAAATTTTGGCCAACCGAAAGTCTGTTCCTTGGTATATAATGGGGACGACAACACCACAGTTTCATAGTTTTTCTTTCGTCCTATGGGAGTGCTCGAGCCCCATTTCCCTATGACTTGCCTCTTGTTATTCTCTGAGCTCATCAGCACACTTTCTACTTCCATTACCCCGCCCAACTATTTTCTGCATCCCTTCTCTGGCCCCATAAACTACATCCTTTTTGCTCNTGGATTCTTTGGAAAGGACTCAAAGAGCGATCCAGGTAACTTTTTCCACTCGGCTATGCCTCTATTCAAAAAAGAGTATTTGGCTATATTAGTTCTTTGCGGCCTACGTTTTATTTTATGGTTATGACTTCTTCCTAAAAAATTTGGAGTTTCGATTAAGCTTTTAAAACCTCTCAACCTCAATAAAAATCTCAATAAAAATCTCAAAAAATCTCAATATATTGACATTCTTTCACGGAATCAAATTACCTCTCCGTTGTAACATTTGCATAATAAACCTTAATAGCAACTGATCTAATGCAAAATAATTTTTAAAAGTATTTATCGATTTACTTTCAAATTTCTATAGTATTTTTGTCACTTTTGATTTTTTTGACATTCACAACGGTCCGGCTAACATTGCCTGATGAATGCAATATTTTTCATTTGTTTTTTGGTACAGCATGGAGAAAGCTGCATTTACTTTTATCTCAGCCTTGGTGTGGGGATGACCAGCATTGGTGAGGGATCAAACCAGCCTTCGATCTAAAAGCTGCACAGACACATTCACAACAGACCTTTCGCTTCCTCATAAGAAACATTGACGAAGTTTTTTGAATCGGGGAAATGCTCCTTCTGGTATTCATAGAAAGCACTTTTTCAAACTTTCCATGGCAACTTTAATTGAGTTGTTGTTGTTGGTCTTCCATCTTCCAGATATTCTCAAACGACGAATTAGAGAATATAGTCCAACCTTTCGGCTTTTTCATTTAACTTTTAATCTCTGTTACGGGAGTATCGCGGAATGCTATAGAGGTTTCTAATGCAACAACGGGCGAATTTCTATACGTGATAGATTTATACTAGTATAAATAGACCAATACACATATTCTACATGTTGCATCGTACTAAAGATAATTTTCAGCTTCTAAATTGTAATAATTCACCCTAAAATTTTATTTAAATTTTTAGACAGTACAGTCGATTTTATTTCGAATTCATATTCCATGGTTTATTTTCAAATTCATATATTATTTTTGTCGCTTTTAATTTTTTGTCACATATGACAAGTGCGGAAGCTGTGCTTTTTTGTGAAACTTTTGCACACATAAAGAATTAGAAATATCAGAAAGTCGAACTAAGGTCTTCTCTTAGAGGTTTAAAAACACTCCGTAAGCCGTCTTTCGGCAAGTGGAACTCGCGCTCACAGACAAACGGGAAGCTCCGGATTATCGATTTCTGGGAAGGCACAATGATCATTTCGAAGACAAAGCCTCTATCCTCAGGTGGTCTCCACAAAGGAAGTGAAGTGAAATGACCCGTTTGTCTTTGAGCGCGAGTTCCGCTTGCCGAAAGACAGCTTACGGATTTTTTTTAAACCTCTAATTCATAAACAGCCATGTTCCAACTTTTCTTACATAGGCTCTTCTCGTCTAATAAAGAATTACTTTTGGTTTACTCGTTTACGTATTCGAACAAAATTTTTCTTGAACATTTATGTGAGAATCTTTTATTGTATTATAAATTGGAGAGGAAGACATCCATAGCATAAAACTTAAAAAAATTAAATTATAAATCCCACGCTATATACTGAAAGCAAATGGATCACGGACATCAACAAGTACTTAGTGGTGACATGGCAACGAGAAGCTCAAAATATGGAGAATTGTAAAACATTTGGGAAGACCAACATCCAATGTCGGATTGAAAATGGCGGATGATGATTCCTTAAGCAAAAGGTCGTATGCTATGAAATCCAGTAACATCTCTCTTGGAACATCCTAAGATTTATCACTTCTTTTCCATACAAAACGTTTAAGAAAACCTAGGTAAACGTAACTTCGTTCTCAAATTCAAAAGTGAAGCAAGAATGGTACTCAACCCGACACTCCTCCCCAATACTTCTCTTTCATGACAGCACTCGAGTAGACTATATCAGCGATCGTATCTCTAAAAAGACACAATCTTCATCTTGAGACGCGTGGCCTGTCAAAGTCGCATCGATCTGAAGGGCTTCTTAAGGACTTAATAGGGTGGATTGCAGATAATCACTTAACGTTTATCACTGTATCTGGTCTCAAATTATCCTGTCAAAAGGACTGATATCGGGAAACGAAAAACCCATTACATCGGTTTCTTGGGCCGATTACGAAGAAGGAATATCCTTGTAAATCTTTCAAAGAACATTTCGCTGGATCTGATTCTGTCAGTCAACATTTAATTATGATTGGACGTCGACAGGCGTAAAATTGCTGAAAAAAATCGAATAAGGAGAAAGAAGTTTTTGTTTTATAAAAAATATTCATCTTAGTTTCAATGCGCAGTTCACATTTCGAAACAATTAGGAATTGAATCGAGCTAGATGTCATCTTTTCGTAGCATATCTATTTCTGCTATAGATATGGTGCTACTCCTGACATCTCTCTGCTTTCTTCTTTCAGTTGGTTTTGAATTTAACCTTTAAACACAAAGAAAACCATTTTTCTACTTTTCCACAAGTTTGTCAATACATGCACAATTATTTTGTTTGAAATGAACTTTCACAAATAACTCTGTTAAGCTCTCGGTATATTTGATATTCAACCTGATATCTAGAAGATGTTACTAAATCTTATATTTGGCCGTATATCTTAGAAAAAGAGAAATTTACTAAGGAATAATTGATACTTGAGCAGAATCTTAAAATCGTTATTATGATAAATTTTCCACGGAAATATTTCAGCTCAAAGTTTCTCGGATTTACGGAATGATATTTGAATTATTATTACCTTCGCACATTCTTGATTAAAATGGTTCAAAGAGTAAGATATCGGATTGCTGAAGTACGTTGATTCTTCCATTTATTTTTCATTATCTTAAACTGAAATGCCGCAGTAGAATATCTTATTACTCTACACCCTTCAAACAAAATGTAAGTACATACAAAAAGGTTTCGCAAATGTTTAACAACATATGAATTACGGAAGTGAGGAGACAGTGAGTGGGGCATTAACGGCTTGAGGAAGACCAAAATCGGTGAAGTCAAAATAGTATGCAAAGGAATTGCGGTCAGGCAACTTGACTTGAAACCTAGAGCACGCGTCAGAAATAGGAAGTGCATCCCTCCTTGAGGAGGGTTACAAACATAAACTTACATCGTAATTTTGTGGGCTAAGAAACATTCAAAGTTCATTGTTTACTTGTTTAAGACTGAATTTAGATGTGAAGGCGACTTCCTCTTGTAGCCCTCCTGAACCTGAGAGTTAACAAACAGCAAATAATATCGACAAAAGGGACAAAATCCCAAATATTCTTAAACAACCGCATTGAGATAAAAATAGCCAATTTATGGCTTTGCAATATTGCTTCCCTGCAGCTTATCAATTATATGGTTTGTTTAGCATGCTAATTTAGTATTAATTCTATATCTTTATGATCCAGTCATCTAGTATTTCTTACTTACTATAAATTTAAGAGTATCAAAGATGTTATTGTGCTAACATTGTAGAATCGGCCCTCCCCGTTTCCTCCAGTAAAGATTGTATACATAAAAATGTAATTTCTGTAAATTACGCGAAAACACTCCATGAAAAAAGCGTTTAATAAAAACCACAAGAATATTACAATGCACGACCATGGTTTCGTAGCGTCGCTACATCGGTTCGGTGTCAGTTGGTCGAAGGACAACCGGTCGATGGGACAACCCGTCGCTAGACTTTTCGTCGCTGAGACATTTGGTCGAAGGACTATTCGTCGCTGAGACGACTAGTCGAAGGACAGCTTGTTGAAGAGACTACTTGTCGAAAGAGAATTCGTTGTCGAGTCACCTCGTCGACGGAAGGGAATGTTGTTATTTATGATAAAGTTATCGGTGTGTTAATATCGTTATGGTGTAATAATCATTTTGATAACTCGGAGTATTCGTACGTGCAGTTTTTGCGATTATCGTAATTATGATTTTATCGTAATTAATATCGTATTACCTGCAGATTTTACGGATAACGATTAGTTATTAAATATAATGATGTAATTAATAATTTTATTTGGTGATTACCACGAATGCTTTTAGTTGTTGTATTTAACTTTACTATGGTAAAGCGTTATTTTGTTTTACGCTATATTATAACTAAATTATAACTAGTGGTTAATTTTGAAAATGGTTGGTACAACTCTGCACATTTATAAAAGCCTGGTTTCTTTTCATCTGCAATGTTCCGATCTGTATGGTTAAACATTTAACTTTAAAACAAAATTTTTTTATAGATAGTCGATTTTTAATACATCATCTAGTATCATAACACTTTTATGTAATTATACTTATATAAATTCTCAAACCTCAAATACTGTTGAGGAATGGACGGAAAAGGATAAACCTTTAACATTTCTGCCTATTGTTACTGCTGTTGGAAGGCGCTTGCAATTAGAAAGTACAGACAGAGATGGAATACAGTTGGTAAAATGCATTCCTCAGTCTCAAAGTTTCTTAGAATCTTTCATTATTTAAGGATCAACCATTCTAGCAAGGTTGTTTGGAAAGAAAAACGGGTTACTGCACTGTTCCTAGGAGAACCTGCAGAGAGGAAGGTCCAAGATTCTGGAAGGTGACATTTTAGTGGTGAAATGTTTCGATAACTTTCCTCATCGAGCCAGTATGCTATAAACTAGATAGGTCTATGTAGTTAACTACGTAATAACTCTACGAGTTACTATTTTCGTAGTATTCTATAAGGAAATGCATTGATCAATGCTATTATTCAGCATCGCTCATACCTCAGTAGCTTTCATATACATAGCCATAAAGAAGACTATATTGTATTGTGCCCGGTATTATAATGTATACTTAAAATAGACTTTAAGTAAAATCTTCAATTTAAGTCCAACAAACCGTATTATAATCGATACTTAAGTCCTTTCTGGTACTTAAAGTGATGTTTAACTTAGGTACCAGATTGAGTGAGCTTTAAATGATAAAGTGATGTTTAACCGCAATGTAAACAAACAATATGACGGACAAATGTCGGGCAAGCTTCTCACCTCAGTTTGTTCGTTGTCAGAAATTGACTTCGTTCTGCGGAATTTCTAGGAAAAATTCCTTGGAATATTTAAAATAAAGTGGAATGTTTCGTATACATAGATATGTCTCGTTGCATTGGCTTTTACCTCTTCGTAAATCATCACATGCATGTTGGGTGTTGTGAAGTTTATTTTTAAGTTATAAGATATTTTATAAATGTGATAAGTACTTACGCTTTGACAGTGAAATAAGTTATTTAGTATAAAACTGCATATTCATGACATGCATTTAATCACAACAAAAACACAAGTGCTTCGACAGAGGTGAATTAGTGAAAGGCTGCATGAACGTTTACGTAGTCACAGGTGTGGAATGTAATTGAACTTATCTTTTCTTTAAGTTATTTGTGTATCAGTTTCCACGTTATATTTGACTGACGGAAGACATGGAGGTAGTGAGTTTTTTTGAAAATGTTGAGGATGAAGAAGGGGAATTAAAGTTAAAATTGATTTTAGATAACCGTATTAATAAGCAACTAAGAAATATTCTCATTTTAAGAAACATGATATTGACGGCAATGAACCAGCTTCTGCTGACTCTTCACTTTCACGCGACTGGCTCACCGCAGTGGTGTTCACAAAGCGACTTCCAGTAGAGTCATTACCCTTGCAATGACGGGATTAAGATCCCATCACGTAAAAACACCATCTTTAATCATAGAATTGAGTGATGCTCAAGAAAAATTTTATGAATTGGCTCATTTCCCAAGAGTCTTTAGATGCATAGACTGTGCCTACGTGAAAATAATATCACCAGGTATCAGCACTTCAGTCAAATTTGTTACACAATGTAATTAAGTTATGGATGGGCGTGTTATTGCAAGCCTTAATTGTGAAAATATTGTCGGATTTCTTCTCTTTTGACCACTTCACCGCGGCGCAGGCACGTTCGCGCTTAAACACACTCACTATCGGGCTCGATTCACGTCGCAATCACAAATGTTAAGGGTCACCACTTTGGTAAAGATGATTTGGTTGGGGTTAAGGCAACTCTTTATTTACCAATATATACAATATGGTGATCGCAATGTGCTTCCAAGTGTTTGCATCCCTTTTTTTATTCTCTAGAATGCTTTTATTTTCCTCTACCAAATATAATAGAGTCAACTGCTCATCAGTTGTAAAATTACAACTTCTTTTACTATGCATATCAGTTCAATAAGTATATTTTAGGTCTTTTTAAAAGCTATCAAACCTTAAAAATAAACAGGCAACGCGTATTACAGTATTACAATGCGATGTTTTCCAAATGAACCTCACGGCAACGGGTATGAAAATTATTCTCAGTCAAAGCATCTAATATTTAAAGTGGTATCTAAGTAAACAGGAAAAGTAAAACACCACTTTAGCTTAAAGTTCACTTTAGTTGAAAGGCAGATTCGGGTATACATTATAATACCGGGTCTAAGATACGTGTTTCTCTATCCTGTACCGAAAGACAAATGAAAAATACTTAATTCATTAAGATATGGCAGCAGGACCACTAACATAACATCTACGTCAATACGTAATCGTATACATAAAATTTGTTTACATATTACATTTCTCTGAATAGTCCCTCCAATCTGCAATTAGTTCCTTTTATCGATTGATATTAGAATATCAATTGAAATATTTTATCAATACTTAGATATTTGATAGATAGCAGAAGACTCTCTGGGGTATTTGTATGCAATTCAGCAAAATATTAGTATATAGAAAGGAAAATGGTTTAAATGAAATTACTTCAACCTTTGGATCAATTCTATATAAGATTGGAGAGAAAAATATTTTAATACAAACAAGTTCAAACACGAACACGTTTTCTTTTCTTTTTTCTTCAGTTATTATTTTTAGGATTTACATCTGATTTCCTTTCAAAAAAGATAGGTTCATTCTTCCTGTTGCGAAATTTCTTATTTAATAGCAACCTCATTGCATCTTAGCCCTGTTAAGCATTGGCGGTTCAAGAGGGAGGCGAAGGGGCGATCGCCTCCCCTTGTTGACTTTGAATTACTAACAATTTGCGTATGACGTGAAGATGGGACTGGAATAAATTTTGAATTGCTGCATTTATCACGATAAATTGCCTTTAAAAAGTTTATTAGGTATGAGTTGAATAACCAAGGATAAGGAATTTGTCTTAAATCCCTCCGCAAGTTTCTATATCAATTCTTATTGTCAACTAAGCCGTTCACATATATGCCACGAAAGCGAGTAGTACATGACAGTAGTCTGGTATTTTGATACGCATATATAGAAAATCACAAATGTTAACACTGGTATTGTAAACTACAATAAATACAGATTTTAAAAAGTTCAATGGAAGTAGAGATAGAGGAAGAAAGACAATGGTTTTCTGGGGGAAAAAGCTGTAGTATGTTAAATAGATGGTATGCGTTACTGTAGACCATCATAATTATATGATAGATTGTAAGTCTGGAAAAAAATATGATACTTACTTGGCACGTTGGGCAGTGCGCCTTAAAATCCATAGCAAGAGTGGGACTCAAACCCAAGTCTCCCACTTTCATGACGGTTATTATAACCACTACCATACCACATCGTTGTAATGAGATTGTAAGGATTTGAAGAGCTGAAGAAAGGGCTTCCGCTATCAACGCAGTGTTCTTCCGGAAGGTAATTGAACTTATTTGAGAGAATTTAAAACTTATAATCTCCTCCCCATTCTCTCCCTTTCACATCCCCCCTTCTTTTCACTTTCGTCTGCTTCCGAGCAAACTCTCTCAGCGCCATCTTTTGAAAGACGCCTCTCGGCCTTATCTCTCGGCTTTTATTCTTCAAGGATTTCTGTTCACGAGAGGTATATGAAAAACTTCAGCAAACTGGGTGTATTTTTTCTTCAGGACTTATGGGAAACAATTTAACTTTCACTTCGAATAAAGTTGTTGATCCTCGGCGTTTTTTCAGAGAGTGGCTTTTTCCCCTTTGGCGATTTTATAGAAGTGCTGCCAGCTCTTGTTTTATCTTCGAAGCTTCCTGAATACGCGCGCGGGTTTGGAGATTTTAATACACCGCCGATTTTTATGTAATAATGCTATTTCACAAATATTTATCCGGCTCCTCAGACGGAGATTTTAATAAGCCAGTTTTTGCCCTTATGCCTTTTTGTTTACATCCTAATTAATGCTAACCATTTTTGAGTTTCTTATTTGTTCGTTAAATCACAGATATTCTTTTGTGAGTGAGATTCTAAATGGAATCTTAAATTATTCCTTGCTATGACCTCGTGTGAATAATTTGACATTTCAGTAGGTTTTTCACGCCCTTTTCTAGTGGGTGTTTTTTTAAGGGTTTCATATTTTTCTTAAGTGCACTTAGGTTTTTTCTAACCGTATCTTTCGTTATTTTTATCGCTTTTACTTCTGTTTTAATCCAAAAGAGCTCTTTACTTAAATCTTTCTATGATATAGGTTTAGATGTAAAAAGAGAACAGTGGAGAACTAAAAACCGAAAAAGTACACTAATTATGCAGTGTATATTAAATATATAATAATATTATCTTCCATATATTAAAGGACGTGTTCCCGTGTGATTGTAGCGTATTTTTGTCCTTGGAGGACATGAGCTAAGTCTCAATCATTGTTGAGTGCAGAATCTTAACTTGCATACAACGGAAATTTTCTTGTAAAAATGACCGCTTTTGAATCAGGTTTCCTCTTCTACGGGAATATATGGGTCGCGCAAATTTCTCCTGCAGAAATGTATGTCCTTCTCTGTCTGCGCATGCGCAGTGGCCTTAACGGCAGAACTTGAATTTCACGGTCCTGAGGCCGTGTGTGTGGTAAATTAGATTCAACCGCTTTTCCGTTGGATTTCAGAAAGCACCTAACCCGTTACTTACGAGGCTTGGAGCACTTGGAAGAGGTTTTAAAGTCAAGGAAATATATCGAACTGTGTCTCCTCGAGGAATTTATCTCGGAGAGTTCAGCCGCTAAGCCTCTTGAGGGATCCTTCGGAAAGGAATTCCATTTATAGTTTATGAAGAGAATACCTTTACTTAATGTGTGGAGAATATTTTGGCGTATAGATCTTCGAAAAAGCTTAGAGGGTCCTTTGAGGTGTTTTAATGCCTGTGGGAGGGATCGGTTACTTTTAACCTCAACAGATGGCGCCATCATCCAGTCATGCAGCTCTCTCAAATGCGAACGTGATTTTTCTTCAATGAAGTCGTACCCTTCGGATTTAGTATGTATGTCAACTGATTAATGATATACAAGCTGCATGGCACCCAAGAATATTCAAGATGTCGTTTTGTCGAAACTAAAATAAATGTATACGACTAGCTGTGTGTAGCAACAAATTAGTTCCACTAAGAAAGAAATATTACGCCATCACCGGACTCCAAAATTCTCAGAACATTTACTGGCCATATGTAAGAATTCTCTAGGAAATTGCAAACCATCTACAATCCCTTAATACAACATTTATGGGACTATACACCAACTGTGCGTCGAAGAATGAAAAGGATCAAGGAACCCAAACGTATACTTACTCTACTGGAGTCACACACCAAGAGGAAATGGGGAAGGGGAAAAAAAGCTCATTTGCTGATTGGCCTCAGTAAGTGCAACCGGACATAGAAATCCGGTAGAAGTTGGCGACCGCATTGTCTCCAGATCTTACCTGTGTGGATATCCGACAATCTTTGGCATATAATTGCGCGTTAACCTACTAGGTCGGTGATTGAAGAGAAATTGCCCATACACTCGTGTGAAAACATGAATTATTTGGAAGTTCTTGGCACACTTTCCAGGAATCAAATGCATTAGATTCTCGATTATCCGAATTATTTTGGTCTCGGATAATCGAAACTTGGATAATACGGAAGGGTCATTTTTCGTACATAAACTATGATATTAACACTATCATAAACACCGTTTACACGCCTTTCCGCAGTAAGATGTGTATAAATCACTTTGATAGAAAAAAATTTAAATAAAATATTTCTCTTTTCTTTCCTTATATATACGTAAACTGTCCAGATGCAGTTCTCACTTCTTTCTCTGATTATCTCCATTATTATACTGGAGCTTGCTTGTCTATGCCGAACTGGCATGGTACAAGTACAGCAAAGGCGTAGCCAAGGGGGTGGGTTTGGGGGCTCAACCCCCCCCCCCCCCCACGAAAGCAGAGCGAAAAATAAACGAAAGCGTGCGATATGATGGCCTTTCGCAATTACAATATAGAAAAATCGCTGGAGATTTGCTTGGTATACATGTTAAAATAAATCAATTTTTATTTTAGTTTGATTTTGGGAAGCATTTCAGCCCCTGGGTTGTAGGCAATGCAGTGTTTAATCCATGGCTCTTAGTCCTCCCCTGGACAAATCCTTGCTCCGCTCCTGAGGTACAGCAAAATTAATTTAAATAGTGTACATACGTGTGCAATTGAAAAGGTGAAGCACACGAATATATACCTCGGTGAATACGGAACATCGGTTAATCGGGACTTGGATAGCGGAACTCCACTGTATTTAGGATCATTTTAATAAGGGATTTCCTAAGGAGTGAGGAGATATCTTACAGTCGCGATATCCTTCGATCGGATTTGGGCAATTACGCGATTGTGCCCCGGGAGTATGAATTACTCTTCGATTGCTCTCGGAGTAATGCGGGATTAAGGGCTGAAGGCAGAGGTAATTCCGTGTAGGAGGCCTTCCAAATATCTGGAATATGGCACGCCAGTGGAACGCCCACTGCAAGGACACAATAGGGAGGCTTTAAAAGAGAAGGGCGAGGGTAAATTATACGGAATTAGAGCTCCATTGGGACACGTCATTCCCTCGTTATGTACTCCACGTTTCTAAGGTCCCACTCTCTCTCCCTCCACTTTATCTTATCGAATTTTCTCTCTCTCCAAAGTCATTCTGTCGCCATGGCGGCATTTGTTCCAATTTCTGCGGTGTCACAAAAAATTATGACGGCTACCCTCGATTTTTCTCACCAGTTTAAATTCCCCAAAGGAAATCTTTACGCAAACTATTGAAAAGGTGAGTTTATCTCTCCGTTCCTCGATTTATCCATCCTAAAAACTCGCAACTAAAAGTATTAGCGACTAAAAGATATTGTCAATTGAAATGTCCAAATCTTGCTTAGAATTTTTTTATTGGTAAACATCTTTGTTTAACAGAGTAAAAACATCAAAGCCATTAAAAATCGACCGATTCAACCAAATACGTATTTCGCCCTCCAAGAGAACCTCATCCGAGATTAAGAGTGAAAATTGGAGGGCGAATAACGTATCAGCCGATTTTTGATGTTTTTGCGCATGCAATATGCAAGGCATGGATACCTGCAAATCTGACTGCATTAAGCTGGTTTCTTATTATTTTTTTAACACAATTTCTTTTCGTTACTACTTACTCACCTATGATAGAAATTTCCTCAGTTAATGCATAAGTTACGTCAGCATCGACTGAAGTTAATTTTTATTAACGTGAAAGGAAGTCAAGCAGTGAAATTTGTTTAATGCCATGTTGAGCCTTTGCCTTAGTTAAGAATTTTAATGAAAAATCGTTCACACATTGTACTTGAATCGAGCTCTTATATCCCATATGGCTTTCCTCGTTTGAGAAAATACTTCCGGAGAAATTGAAATCGAATCATCGAGATCAATTGTCAAATATGGTGGAATTATATAACACAAACGTGATTATTGGGCGAAATGGGGAGTAGAAAGTCCCTTTTTATAATTATCCCTACCTTCTAAAACTGGGGACTAGAAAGATCCTTCTTACAATTTAATACAAGCTACATGTATGTACAGGTGTAACTAATTTAAAACAGGAATATGAACTATAACATACTCAGACTTTTAGTGAGTAAGGCGATTAGAAATAGGAAATAATGGAAGAAAGAATGATTTTACGGCGCGAAAACAAATATGAGATATAATTTGATCAGAGAGAAAATAATTTACGTTTCATTCAGTACATCGATGTTTACCCTCACATATTTTTCTTCATCAACAATCATTCGAGCATAAGGTTACCGTCGAATATTTTCTGCATTGGGATATTTTTGCGTAGGTTTGTTGGTGTGAGTTCAGCTGATGTTGGCAAATTTCTGCGATGAGTGTGCATTGTTATGTGAAAATTAACTTTAAATATACTTTAGAACATATGATATATAAGACAGTACTCTTCTTTACAACTATAACAAAATAAAACTCAAAACAAAAATACAGAGTGTGTCGTTATTTCTAACATATTGAACGTTCACTTCCACACAACTTACGGTTAAAGCCAGTGAGGCGACAGTGACTGACGAATTCATTAGGGACTCATTTGTTCCACTATCGGAGATGCATCATTAGGATCAGATGATGCTGATCTGGTAGCAAAACGAGTCGCATACTAAAATTTATGTAGATAAACTGTCTATTTATTAGGCGCCATTGCCCATGGCTTTTGACCACAATGATTTCTATCGTATGATTTTTTTCTTTAGTTAAAAAGCAATTACTTTTCATTCTTGTAAGAGAAGGGACTGTATGACGGAGGCAATAGGATTCAGTTCCATTGCGTGTTGATTGCTTTTGAATTGATATTCATGAGTTGAGTAATTAAAGCATCTACGGTTGTAGAAGCCATCAAAGTAAACAGATGTATCTCCGTGTCGAAAGAGTATAATAGTCTTTATTTCAACTTTATTTTTGCCAACGATATTTCTGGCTGCACTCAATCTGTTGTAATTTCGTGAAGCCGAGGGAAAGTCCTTTACACCTTTTGTTTCGGTTTAGTTATCAAAGAAATATTTGATATTTCCTCAAATATCTGTGAGAGAGATTTAAATGAATAGCGAGCGTTTCCATTTGCCGGGTCTGTGGAAAAAGAACCGCAATTCTGGCGTGAGGGGCTTATCGAGATAAAGCATTTCCACCAATCGTCAGATATGGCACGTACCAACACAAACACAACAGGGACCTCCTTTCAGTGACGTTTGACATAATTTTAAGCTCGTTCCGTTTCCAAACAGTCGCTCATAAAATGCTGTGCAAACAAGGGAAATTTAGAAGACTCCATACGCTCTGCGGTAACGAATGGCTCGAGGCATGCGGATAAAAAATTCACAAATAATACAAATGATCAACGCAAGTTATGAGACGGCGTACCAAATGGGATTGATGTATTTTAAGTGATATGTTTTATAACTCTTGGTCAGAAATCTGTTATTATTAGTTATAAGAGATCAAAATAAACATTATGGATAAGGATACATAAAATCAGAAAATATAGCTCGCATTTTAAAGAGTAGGGGAAGTATGCCTATTATCGCACCCTTTTTAAAAATGTCCTGAAAATTTGCTCTTTGTCAATCAAAATGAATACCTTGTTAAGATTAAAATAAGGTAATTAATACTGTACCTTATGCTGAACTACAAATTTCAATACCCCTTATAATATAAAATAAAAAAATAAAAAGACGCAACAATGAGATATTGGTCGTTTGAAAAAAGTGTTCCTAATATCGCACTGGGTGCATTCCTAATATCGCACGGGATGATATTAGGAATACTGTATTTTATAATCATAAAAATGAGTGTAAAAGGCATAAACACTAATTGGAACACTGAAAATATTCTGAGAAAATATGCTGAGTCAACCACTGCAAATTTATGGTCCTTAAA